>OX422212.1:171862728-172252728 GCA_949130495.1 Sambucus nigra | reverse complement strand
AATTGCAAAACGGTAAAAATATCATTTTTAACAAAAAAAGAGTAATTTATAACAATTGGTCATAATCTCCTTTGTTTATAACTATTTACCCTGCTTAATAAACAACAAATAGTCCAACAACATTCAAATAGTCTAAATTCATCAAACAAATTCACATATAATATGAAATATACAATATTCATCAAATGAATTCTCGTTGTGTCTAAAAAAAACTAAGTGTCAAATTTTTAAAAAAATTGGACAGAATCTCCTTTGTTTATTGTACTATCCACCCTTCTCAAGGGATAACGACAAATCCAACAATGCAAAAAAAACAAATTCTCCTAACAAAAGCTTCAATGTCCCACTATAATTATTGTCCGCTCTTTTCCAAATGCGACCTGATACAAAAAAGAAAACATAGTTAGTAAATTGAAAGAGCTAGTGAAATGCCCGTGCCTGAAGGCACGGCGAAACATTCCAAACTATGTAATCCTAAAACGAATCAAAATTTTAAATTGCATAATTGAAACATGACAAAAATTTCCTTCCCCAACGAAACTAAGTGTAATTTAAAAAAAATGGTCATAATCTGCTTTGTTTAAAATTCCTTCATTTACAGGACTCTCCACCCTGTAAAGCAAAAAATCCATAAAAATACTAAAAGTTCATCCCGGACCTCAAATAAACATCATAATGATCCGAATTGCACCATTATGTAACATCACTTATAATACAAAAATATTGTTTACGACGCGAACGAGTAAATATTTTTTTAAAATTTGGGCAAAGCTTCCTTTGTATATCGTACTATCCACCCTGTTAAAAAAATCCAACAAAAATAATACTATCACAATTGTATTACTAAGAACAAAAATATCAAATGAACAAATGCAAGACTAATTCAACTCCAACTCTTTGATTTGTAATGACAACTCATGATATCCGATATCCGATGAGTTCGCCGGATCAATCCAATGAAAAAAATTTATCTAAACGAACTTCATAATTTGGACATGACAAAAATGTCGGCCCTAATTTGCATATGATCTTGTAGTCCTGATAAGAGTGTGATCTCCACAACAACATGTTTGTTGTGAATTAATTGAAGAATCGCATGGTGCCATCCCCTGAAATAAAAAATCAAATTACGGCCACAATTACATGAAATGTATGTACAAAGCATGAATAATGAAACTACAAAATTGACAATGTCAATTATAGTAGTTCCCATAAGAAACCACTAATCAGTTATATGCGTCTCTGTTTACTGTAGACGTGTCTCTGTACAAAAGACATGTTTGTCCAAGAAAAAGTTTCTTTGATAGACATTAACAGAAACATTTAATTCAGTAAAAAAGACCTCAAATCTAACATTTTAAGTAATAAGTTCAATTTATAATTCTTTTGAATGGCAATTTTTTAGCAGAATTCAACCTATTTGGCGATGGAATACGACGTGTTTGGCGAATATATTCTGCCCAAGCATCAGTATTTTCCCCATCGCTATTTTTCGAAGCTTCATCTGCAGCCCTTTGTTCTTCCATTCCTTACCTTGCCATCGCGATCGTCTTCACTATCTTTGCTTGATCACATGCTCTCATTTGTTCTACTTGAGCCTGAAACACATTATACAATTATTATATATATTAACACAAACCAATAGAGACATACACAATCGTAGTCAACGAACCTCTAAAATCAATATAATATGTGAGCATTGGAACTTGTACCAATTATTCCTAATGTAACCGGTCCTATATAGTGAATGAATATTTAATTGGAACTTGTTCTAATCAAAATATCAAGATACCTTATTGAAAGAATGGAATACATCACCATATACAAAATATCTGGTAAAAATAAAAAGTTTGCGAAGTAGTATTTCCACCACCTGCAGCTCCCCCCCCCCCCCCCCAAACCTGCTGCTGCCCCCACCCCACCTGCTTCCCATCACCCCCTACATACCTAATTAGTACCATAGTTCTCATTCCCAAGAAGAACTATACACCTTAGAAAAATAAAACACATGATAAATGAAATATCTTTGTGATAGATTTAGAATTGATCGATTTTGGGGTACACAACAGTGTTAAAGTAAAAAAGAAAGCATGTTTAATGAAACCATATATTCAATGCTTGGAACAATATCTCTATGGTTCTGCATTGGACTTCAAAATCTAAGAATGCAATTTTGTTTAATAGCACTAAACATTGAGATCACCGTAGCCAACTAAACATTGAGATACCGTATACTAATAGAGTAGTAGTGTATACTAATAGAGCAATAGTATATATATTCCTTGTCAATCCAACCATATCCCCTCTCAGTTCACCACTAAACTAAAAAATTAAAAAACTTCAAAACAATTCTACAACTCTTATAGATGATACAAAATGTTATAATCGATATTATACTGGACTAAGAAAGCAATGCATAACAATTTTGGTTGCAATACACAAAAAGATTCTACATACCAGGTTCAGATTCTGCCTTCAGTAGCGTCTGCCTTCAATGCACAACCTATATAAAAATTTCAAATCCCAAGTTGCATTGTAACTTCTGAACACAACCTATATAAAAGACATCAATAAATAAAGGCTGAATACATCTAAAAGCCTAAATAAAAATGAATAATTATGGGTTTTTCTCCGCACTAAATTCTTATACGTGTATGAATTTAAAGAATGCATATAAACTAATTTTGTATGAGAATAAACATTCTGAGATAATAAAACGTTTCAAATTTGAGCAAAACAATGGGTGAAATGGAGAGATTTGTGTTGTCCTTTTGAAGAGGGGGGGTTTGAATATTAGTTATGTGGAAGATATGTTTACAACTTTTAGTATTATAGAGAAAAATTATCTTTGGGCCCATTTAGAAAAACCAATTAATATAGCAAGTTGTACAAACATCATATATAAATACACCTTTGTGTACATATGTTGATCCAAACCCACAATATAAATCCAAATACAAAATCTTGGTAACTCACTAAGATTATGAGAATTGGTAGATAAAACCTAGGAATAAATTCAATACTCAATCATAAGTTAGTGCATAAGGTTTTAAAATGCACAATTTGATATGAAAAGAATAAAATAAACCATTTAACCAAAAAAAAAACTAAACCATTCTTGAAGAATTTAAATTTGTGTGTGCTATTCAGAGCTGGGTTATGTTATATTCAAAGAAGCATTTAAATTTGTGTGTGTGTTTGAGAGGGAGAGAGAGAGTAAATCACCATTCAGTAGCTTTCGGAGGTCCATTTCTATAATTTTCCACCTCAAAACTGAAGACATAAAGGCCAAAAATCAATAATGACAGATATAGAGATGCAGTCAGGAAAAAAAGTGACATGCGTGTTGTGTCAAACACACGTAATAAATGACATAATTTTATGTTGAAAATATACAACTTGAGGGCTTAGAAAGAAAGGACTAATAAATACCCGTAATAAAGGACTGTCAAACGCGTAGTAAAGGACTATCAAACACACATAATAAAGGACTATCAAACACACGCAAGAAGTATGTGCAATACTTCACTAAATATCATTAAAAAAACTCAAAATACGAAAAATATTAACTTTATTAAATACTTTCCCCTGCTTGTTATAACCCACAAAAATAAACCCCTCACCCAAACAGTTATGCGTGTAATATATTCTTTAAATAAAATAATAAAACATATAAGAATATTGTTTAAGCATATTCAGTAGTCAATATAATAAAGTCGTGTGAAAATGACTTCGCTTTTGGTAGTAAGCATGAAAAAAAAGTATGTCAACAAAGTGAAAATTAAATGCCTACTTATGCCCACTTATGCATTGGGTGGGGTGTTGGGAAGTACAATTGCAATATGTTCACTCAAGCCTGTGTGTATCCTCATGTCAGAAATAGGTGATCCTAAAACAAAACACATGCATAAGAGGAGGGAAATGATACCTCGTGAAAATTAAAGAGTATCCCAATTACCTGAAAAATTAACAAAGATTCATTAATGAACATAAATTTACTAAGTTAAATTAAAACCAACTAATCAAGTTGGTCATATAATTGGGTATTCCCAGAACGCAAAAATTACAATATCTTTGAATTAATAAAATCTCAAGGCATACATGGGTAGTAGCACTAAGCTTAATCTAAATCAAAGCTAAAAGATAACTTAATATTGTGAGATGAAGAGAAAAAAAAACTTAAAACCAATGAAACCTTAAAACAGTTACCCAAAATTGAACCACAAAAATATTAGATCTGTAAAAAAAGATTAGACCTACAGAAAAAATGTTAGATCTGAAATAAATGTTACAAAAATTACAACATTCTTATTCTTAGATCTGCAAAAAAAAATCAAAAACTCTCATTTTAAAACTGAAAAACCCATTCTGGAAAAAAAAAACATTAGATCTGAAATAATTGTGAAAAAAATTACACCAACACAAAACACAAATCACCAAACCAAAAGGGTGAAATCGTCTTTGGTGAAATCAGCAAACCAAAAATTACACGAACACAAACTACCTGAAGCTGAGATCATCTTTGGTCAAATTATTTTTTGAATCCCCTGTTTGAATAATGACGATCTCACCAACACAAACTAACTCAACATGAGATAGTCCACCATTTTCTGGCCATGGTGTGTTTGCGTGTGAGTGTGTGTGCGTGTGAGGCAAAGTAGTTTGTCGCCGGAGATTTTTCAATCCGATCTGGGTAAAAAAATGTCGCCGGAGGTGTTGTTCGAAGTGTTGGGTCGTTGAAGGTTACCAGAGGTGAGGGAGGAGTGCGGCGGTGGAGTAGGGCGACGGGCGGCTGGATGTACACCAGATCTGCCCTTCACAGTTTGGGATAGCTGAAGGCTACCTGATGGAGGAGTGAGGCGAAGGAGTAGGGCGTAAGGAGGCGGAATCGACACCGGCGGCGTAGTAGGGTGTAGGGAGTCTGAATCGACACCAGATCCGGCTAAATCGTTCCAAAACCCAAATCTATATACCTTAAATTACAAAGTGGAAAATATAATACACTTAGTGTGTTTGATAACGTTTATTTTCCATGGAAAACAAATATTTTTCTGTTTTTTCCATCTTTTTAGTGTTTGATACCAATTTTTTTCCAAGGAATTGGATTCTTTAAAAGGGGTCACGTGACCATATTTTCCACATATATGTGGAAAACAAATATCTGATAAACACTCGTTTTTTGTTTTCCATGGAAAATAAACGTTTAGACCCCCGACTTTTTCGGCTCTCTCCCTCGCGCCATTGCAATCTAGCAGGTAAACCCGACTTTTTCGGCTCTCTCTCTCATTCACTCTCTCACGATCTCTGATCATTCACTCATTCACTCTCTCACGATCTCTATCATCTTCTCTTTCTCACAGCTTGGTTCTAAGAATTTCAACAATTTGAAGGTTCGATTTCAACAATTTCACAGCTCGGATCTAAGGAATTTCAACAATTTCAAGGTTCAATTTCTGTTTTTATTAAGATTTACGATTTCTAGGGTTTGTATGGTATTTAGATGGTAATTTTTAGGTTTTATACAGTGATTATATCATGATTTGGTTATGAGTTAACATTCAACATGTATAAACACAAATTTTAGGATTTCTATGGTATTTTTATTATATTATCTATTGTGAGTAGATATTTAACAAGTTTATGCATAATTTTTGGGTGCAAAATGATGTGTATATCATTAATGTGGTTGTGATTTTAGATTTAACAAGTATATACACAATTTTTAGGGTTTATACGATGTTTGTCTTGCTTGTTTAATGAATTTGGGTTTATACACAATTTTTAGGGTTTATACACAATTTTTAGGGTTTATACGATGTTTGTCTTGCTTGTTTAATGAATTTGGGCATTTTAAAATTGTTGATGATTATATGTTTGTTTATTTATTTGGTGGTTATGTATTATTTTTAATTGTATATGTAGAATGGAGGGTGAACAAGACCTAGACCCACACATACTAGCCGGTGCTTTTTGGATGATGGTTATTCAAGCGGTAGTAATTTACCGCATCAACCATAATCGCCGTCTACCTAGGGCTCCTCATTCTATTTGGGGTCGTGATCGAGAGATATTACATCATCGAATGTTTGGTTCGAGTGATAGAGTTTGCCATGAACTACTTAGGATGAAAATGGGTCCATTTCAGAGGTTGTGTGCTCGATTACGCACGTATGGGTTGGTCGATAGTCGTTATGTGCGTGTTGAGGAACAAGTAGCGATTTTTCTCAATTTGGTGGGCCACGATCACCGCAATCGAGTTCAAGGTTTCACATTTTTTCGGTCTGGACAAACAGTTAGCTACTATTTTCATCGAGTGCTAAGTTCTTGCCTTGAACTCTATAGAGACGTTGTCACGAATGCTACCGCTAATAACTCACCTTATGATAAAGACAACGTTCGTGATTGGTATCATTACTTTGAGGTTAGTTGTTTGTTAATTATACAATTTACTCTAATTAAAGTGGATCTATATATTATTTCTAAAAATAAATTTATGCCATTTAGGATGCTGTTGGCGCTATAGATGGCACTCATATTGCTGCAAACGTTCCATTGGATCAACAAGCTAGTTATCGTAATCGGAAAGGGGTGATATCTCAAAACGTTTTAGTGGCATGCACATTTGATATGAGGTTTACATACGTCCTTGCTGGTTGGGAGGGATCTGCCCACGACGGTCGATTGTTGAGGAGTGCGATATGGCGTGAAGGACATAGGTTGACCATACCTAGGGGTACGTATATAATCAACCCCTTTTCCACGATTTATAATAATAGTTACTTAAAAATTAATCTTTATCATTTTTCGATAGGTAAATATTATCTTGCCGATGCGGGGTTCCCTCTAGTTCCAGGATTTCTCGCACCATATCGCAAGACCCGTTATCATCGGAGAGACGTTGAGGGCCACCGTCCTGAAAATTATAAGGAGTTATTTAACTCTCGACATTCCAGTCTCCGAAATGTTATCGAAAGAACCATTGGTTTATTAAAAAAGAGATTTGCCTACCTCAGACATCAACCATTCCATGATATTGATACTCAGGCAAAGATTGTTCTTGCCTGTTGTGCTGTACACAATTTTATACGTATTGATGATATGGACGATGAGTGCAGTGAAGATGAAAGTAGCGATGACGAAGTTAACCCTCCGCATTTGGATGTACCGGAAATAGCATCGCTCAATGCTCATATCACTTTGTCCACTCAATCTTCATGGACTGCCCATAGGGATGCAATGTCAAATCTAATGTGGGACGAATACGATCCGAGATATGAGAGAATGGATTACTTTGATTGAGATAAATTAGTTTGTAATGATTTATGTACTAAGAATGTTTTTAGTCGGCCTTATGTACTAATGCTTGTACTTACCTCTCTGTTATAAACGTTTTGATATTTTAATTTGAGTGCTGAGATGTGTACTAAGAAATATATGGCATTTCCTGATTTTTAAATTTGTTGATGGTCTTAACATATAATAATCAAACTCAAGCCAGAATAGGTCAAATACACATGGGTTCTTGGGCTACCCCCATATGCAAATATGCAAATTCTTATTTCTAATTTTATCCTCTCTTCTGTTATTCAATTACACATTCAGATGTTAACATTCCCTTCCATACATAAAGCCTTCAAGTTTATAAACTTCTGGGGTTCCCACCCTGATTTTCTTCAAACTGTACTGATTTTCAGCAAAAACCTGCTTCTTTACGATGCTCTTTGTTATAAAAAGCCATGTGTGTGTGCCATTTATATAAATGGAGAATACAGATGATCAAATGTTTCCACCTGAGATTGAATGTAGCAGTTACACTTCGATGGGCCTTTCCAACCAATGCTATATAACTTATCATATAAAGGCAGCAATCCCTCCAACAACTTCCACATAAATACTGTTATTTTCATGGGCAAGTCTTTATTCCACACAAATGAAGCAGCTCTAGAATGGATATGGTGATCTCTAATTAAATTCCAAGCTGACTGAATTGAGAACAGACATGATGTTGTTGCTGACCAATATATTTCATCACAAGATCCATGCTTTCCAATCTTAGTCTCCGTAATCTTCCTGCATAAGTTAGGAGGAAATAAATCCCTAAGCTTGTCTCTATCCCACTGACTATTAACATCCCACAACTCCTAAACTGTTATCAATTCTCTTCTAGAGGTGAACTGGTATAAAGGCCCCAATTCAGACCAGTTGTCCCAAAGTACACTAACATTTCCTTCAGTATTAGCCATTCTTCCATTTCTGGAGTCATTATTCTATAGAATCTCATGGAATTCTATAGTCATTATTCTTCCATTTCTGGCCAGAACATCAGCTTAGAAAATATGGATAAAGTGGGGGAGTCTTAGCTTTGAACATGTACATTACTTCCATTCCAAGGAGAAGGAGTTGAATTCCATTCTCAAATCAGCCCAGGACAGTGTCAAGGAGGTGGAGTTGAGAGAACAAAAGCTGCTTGCTCAACAACAATTGGTGGAGGAGGCCTTTTTCCAAAAATTCCAATCCCACCAGGATCAATTTCAACCAATCCACATATCAATCCAAGAAAAACTCCACGAATTACGCCTCGAACAGAACAACTTGGAAAATCGTTTCGAACAACTTGATGCCATTCAAGATTTCATTGACACACGCGCTAAACAGCTGCGCATTCAAGAGGAACATCTCCATTCTGTTGCACAATTGAATGACCAACGCTCACTACAACTTGACTCCAGAGAAAACCAACTCGATTCGGTTAAAAAATTTCAGAAATTGTTCTTTAAGGAGTACCTTTCCAAAAAGAAAGAATTACAATCCGACCTGAAGTTGTTTGAACAACGCTCCAAGGACCTTAATTCAAAGGAGAAACATCTCCATGATGGTTTTACAAAACTAGAATTCGACAAAAAAATAGTTGAACAACGCTCCAAGGAGCTTGAATCAAAAGGCCAACAATTGGATGCTTGAAGATATGCCAGACAACTGTTTGATTAATTGTAAAGGCTGAGCAACTTGAAGATATGCCAGACAACTGTTTGATTAATTGTTCAACTGTGGATTTACAAATTTTGGTCACCATGTACGGGAAGACACTGCAGATATTCCTCAACGGGCGTGCAAAGGAGCACAATTTGATGTCTGACGAAGTTTTTAGAGCTCTTAGATTCTCATCGGATCCTGCAAAGCTAGTTCTTGATGCAATGGAAGGGTTTTACCCTCCCCATTTGAAGGATGAGGGTGTAGAGTTTGAAGGGAGTGTCGTTAGGAGTAGTTGCATTCTTTTGTTAGAGCAGTAGTTGCCTTCTTTGTCTTTTTGAGGTTGTTGCGGAGCATAGACAGACCCCCGAATTATGTCGTCTCCTTGGTTTGGTAGATTGCATTCCTGGTATTATTCTGAACATTATCATGATTTACCGGTGAAACTGGTTCATATATTGGGGATTGTAAAGCATGCTTTGCATCATCTGAGAAACACTTGGATTCTGCATTAGCTGATTTAACACCGAGGGAGCAGGCATGCCCAAAGTACGTGCTAGGAGACCGAGCCCTCATAGGATGCCGAGGTCATTAAGAATATGAGATGTACCAAGTGTTGTAAAACCTGATATCTGCAAAAATTAAGACAAACATGAAATCGGACTTTATACTTTTGTATCAAAGGATGCAACAAAATTCGAACATTACATTAAAAAAATCACTGAAACTATGTACTTTTGTAAAGTTATAAAAACAGGGCCCTAATTATTTTGTACAACAATATCCTGAAACATATTGCAAGCATCCCCGACATCATTTATATACACATTATATTTCATATATTTAAAAGATTGTGAGTCTAGGTAGGCTGCTTTATAATTTTCAGTCTCAATGATCTGCTTCATTTGATCAGTGTTTTATTTCCCAATGTCTGCCTTTGTTTGCTTAGGCCTAGAAGTTCTCTTATCAGTTGGAAATTCACATTCTTCAAGTACATTGTAAATTGCTTAGGCCATGGACTATTGCCTCTGCTTTGTCAGCTTCTTTGTTGCCTCTGCTTTGTCATTGGAATAGGGGATTGTTGTTGATTTTATTCTTGGCCCTGACTGTGATTGTGATCAGTATAGCATATATTGTATATATTGTGATCAGTATAGCATATATTGCATATGTGGATTTCCATTAATGAAGCTGCTAAACCCTGTGATGTGGAAATTTTTGTTGATGCATTCTTGTTCCTTAACAGCTGCATTGAAAATGCTATGCTGCAGCTATGTTGCTTTTTGGAATGTGAATTTCTATCATGCTCACACATTGAATTAATGACTTACAAAACATTATGTTCTTGTTTAAACAGGATCTTATGGCATCAAAAAAGCAAAAAACAGGCAGGGTAAGGTTTCAAGTACCGAGAATCAATACACTTTCTACTCGTGAACCCGAGGAAAACATTCAAACATCTTTTGATGATGGTGGCAGTTCCAAAAACTCACAATTGCGTTGGACAGAAAATATGGATGAGATTTTGTTAAGCACTCTTATGCAAGAAGTACTATCTGGACCTAGAAGGGTTGATAATGGATTTACCGATCTCCAAATCTTGAAGGTTATCACTCGAGTACGTGAACATTGTCACGTGGATGTTATCGAGAAGCACGTGAGAAATAGATTAAAAACAATGAAAGCTATTTGGCAAGATATCCGTGAATTGGTCAATGTGAGTGGTTTTGGATGGGATCCCAACGCATGTCAAGTCACAGCTGAACCATCTGTATGGAAAGAGTATATTGAGGTTAGTTAAAAAATTTCATTTAGCTAGAAGTTTTTTCTTTTTTTAATGATTAAAATTCATATTCAAAGCTAAAATTTGTTATTTGGTTCAACTTATTATAGGGCAAACCGAAGGCTTACAAGTTTAAAGGTAAGGTGTTTCCTCATTTCTCCGACTTTGAGACCCTTTTCGCCCATGATACCGCAACTGGCGATCGGGCAGTCACAGGTCATGATGTCCCTCAAATGAGTGGTATGTTAAATATACATCATTTTATAATTAAATTTGGCTTATCATATAAATATGTTTTGCTTATTTAATATATTATGCAAATGTAGCATCCGTCGACTTGTCTGCCGATGAAGAAAATGAGGTTGAAGAGAATGTGTCAACAAGCCCTTCAAGCATGTCCAAACCAACTAGAAAAGGAGTGAGCATGTCATCACGTCGCAGACGGGCTATGGATGACTCCAATGCCCTTGATATCATTGCTGAGTCCTCGAAGAAGTTTGCTACAGCTATGGAGGCCCATGCAAAAGCTATGGCAATACATGCAAATCAAGCTCACATCAATTGGCAAGAAATAATCGAGAAGTTAAATGCGATTGATATAACTAGAGTCGCCGTGATGCATCTCATGGAGCTTTTTGAGAAAGACAATGCACTGGCACGTGTTTTTCTCGGCATTATTGATGATGACTTTAGGCGTGATTGGGTTTACAACAAGCTAGAGCGTGTTCCTCCAAAATCTCCTTAAACCTTGTTATGTGTTTAGTGTAGCTTTAAAGACTTTTTAGTGTTTGGTGAACACGTGTTCTTTTTTTCCTTTTTTAAAGACTTCTTGTGTTTGGTGGATTCTAGTTATTAATTTTTAGCATGGAGTTTTAAGACATTAGTTGTGTTTTTTACATATGAAAAATTCTATGTTTAGTTGATATTTGTTATTGTTAATGACTTATTTTATTTTGACAATATATATGGTACTATCAAAATTACTTGTTCTGTTTGTTATTAAGTATTCCAAAATATACCCTTGTTTAGGTTCATATTTATTTTGGCAATAAAAAAGGGGTTCATTTTTTTCCATGGAAAATATTGTTTATCAAACACATAAAAGATGGAAAATATAACATTTTTTACTTGGAAAATAATTGCAATTAAACAACACTAACAAATTTTTTCCATGGAAAATATTTCCAAGTTTTCAATTCCATGGAAATTGACTCTTAGCACTTATTTTCCATCTTATTTATCAAACACACCCTAAATTACAAAGTGTAAATCACAGACCTGAAGGTGATGGTGCAACATCGACGAATGGAGCGGTAACATGGAAGGAGGCGGCAGCGTGGAAAGGGTGTTGTAAGAGGCAGTAGTGTGGGAGTGAGGTGAAATGAACTGGGGGTGAGAGAGCTGAATGAAATGGGCGAGAGCGGAATACAACGGGGGCTAGGTAAAATGAGGGAGGGTTTTTGCCATGTCACAATAGCATAATCTGATGTGGCACAATCCCACACCGTTAGATCGTTCAAAAAAATTCAATCACAACCGTTCATTTTTTGGAATAGTAAAACACCCTCTTCTCATATAATATATATATATATATATATATATATATATATATATATATATATATATATATATATATATATATATATATATAATGATCCTGTGTGGTCTTCCTACATAGGTTGCATCTAGACCACCATTTCTTTTCGCGTTTGGAACCGTTGGTTTTTTTCCCTATTTTCTCACTTTGGATTCCTTGAAACAAGGGGGTGAGTATTTTATTTTATTTTTTGATAAAAAAAATGTTGTATGAAGACCAACCGCTAAAGGGAGGAACCTGTATACTAGGAGTATACACTACAACCGACATAAAAACAACTACCCACAAAACTGGGCCAAAGGCAACAAACCGTCAGGGGTTACATGCCACTACGTAACTCCTCCACACACTCTAAAAAATTAGACAGAGTTGCCACATATCTCTCCTTAACCAGAAAAATAAAGTGCTTAAAAAAGTGTACCAAATTCTAGCCAAATCCATTTCCACCCCTTCAAAGCATCTCGAATTTCTCTCCTGACAAATAGCCCAAAAGATTCAATGTGAAACCGAGTGCCACACATTGAAATCTCACTCCCGCCACTTAAGAGGATGCCACATCTCTAGTAATGCCATCACCGTCTCAGGCATAACCCACGATATCCGACAAATAGATAAAAATACTTCCCAAAGGCCTCTCATCACCTTACAACATAGAAGTAATTTATTTGTCTTCTCATGTGCGTCCTTACATAACCAACAAAGACTAGCCATTAACCGCCTTTACTTCTGCAACCTCTCAATCATCAAAATCGTCTGCTTCGCCACGGTTAAAAAAAATACTTCACTTTCAGGGGTGCCTTAACCTTCCATATTTGCGTCGAGGGGATATAATCTATAGGGATGTCGTTTCCTCTCAAGATTAAGTAGTACCCGCCCACTGAGAACACCCATTTTCCTCCTATCTTCCAACTCAATTCATCCACACCCTCCCGTTGGTCGTAGGGTATTCCCTAACTAGTTAAAAAAAACATCGGCCTCCTCGAGCTCCTAGTCTTAGAGATGAGGTCTGAACTTGGGATTCCAAACCACACGACCATTCGAAACTGGCATATGATCCGCTACTAGACCATCTTTGTCGCCCCTATAACGTAGATGCCGGGAAATAACTCCTGAAGTGACCTATTCTCTCCCAACCTATATTTTCAAAAAATAACCTATTGCCTCTCCCCATTATAAATCTCCTGTACTTGGAGAAATCAACTCATCGTTTAGAAATATGCTTCCACAACCCCACCCCATGCGCATTAATGAGAGGAACGAGAGAAAGAGGGGAGATATTATAGGAGGTAAACGTGAAAAAGAATAAGGTCTGAATGCATTCATGTGTAGGAAGACCGCATATTATCATTATTCTCTCTCTCTCTCTCTCTCTGTGTCTATCTCTCTCTCTATCTCTCTCTATATCTACATATACACATACACACTCATACACACATCTTAAATATCTAAAGTGTTGTTGAAAACTCGATCGACACAATCCAATCAAGACAATTAAACCCACCATAACTCCCACAAAATACAATCCATTAATATTTTGTTTTAAAACTAGAAAATCTAAACGGTCCAAAGAACACAACCCTTCAATTCTAAGCAAATTTTGGAGATGACTAAAACTTTTATACAAATAGAAGACTTGACTTTTTATCATATACGCTACTTTATAGGCATCTTGTTTTACATTTTTTAAATTCTTTTTTTAACTTTGTTTCGGTTTATTTTGGGGTTGATGTTTTCAATCTTTATATTGTTAGAAATTCATACAAGTATTCAAATTTTACTTTATTTTGGAGCCGGTATGCTATATATTTCTTTTTTTTTCTACTTTTTAAAAATATTAGAATTCTAGAAATTAAAATTCTTTTTTAGGAAGTTGAGAAAGTAAGAATTTAGACATCTATTTTATTTAAAAAAGAGTAAAAAATTATGATTTATACGCGTTTTGGTTGGGTATGTAGATGAGAAGAACTTAAATGTGCACTATCAATGGGTCTAGGTGTATTCCCCGAAGAGTATGTAGGTAATGTAAAGTTACTTGGGTGCTGAAAATTTGAATGTTTAATAAAAAAATTATTTTTAATAACAATTTTTTTATGAAACAACTAAAAAAAATTCATGTTATTTATGGAGGGCCCCATTTCACGAGCTTAGCTCTAGCCCCTAAAATCTCGAGACCGGCCTGAGGAGTAGTATCGTGTAACAGTTATTATTTTACACATAAGTATAGATAATTGTTCAAGGATCTTCACGAGTGAACGACGGGTTAGCAAAATTTAGGTATCATGATTCGTCAACCATCGTGTTCATCCAATAATAACCTAAACCGGACCTATTAACCAATAATTTTATGTCATGTTTTACTGTTGTATTACATACTATCAGGTCTAGTCCCAAACATATTTTTAAAATTCTGAACATGAAATAAAACAAATAAATAACGATTAACAAGAAATCATCAATATTACTTTTGCAAAAGTAAACCAAAACAGATCAGTCTTTTTATGCATACAAGAGGTAGCACCCAACATATAACCACAAGAAAAAGAAAAAGAAATTTTACATGCAACCAAAGAGCATCCAAGTTAAGGTTGTTTATGAGTAATTTCAGGGAGTCAGATTTTATCTAAAAATAAGGTGTCTCATAAAACTAGGACCAATTTGAAGCTCTATCACATTTTATGTTCCGAAAATCCCTAAAAAGGGGACTAAGAAAGTTGTTTGCCGCGCGCATTTTGTGCGTCGACCACGAACACTGCTGGTTAAAACCAAGATCAAAATTCCTCATATATTCAATAATACTGTTAATATATATAAATTACTAACAACAAAAAAAAAATTCAGAATACATTAATCTAAAATTTTATAACAAAAATTAAACCTTCAAATTTAACCATAAAATTTGAAGCCTAGAATCACCTTAAAATTTGAACTAGCACATGGGTATTTTTTTGAAGAAAAAATTATGGGTATTATCATATATTCAATAATAATGTTAACATAAATACACTGCACACACAAAACATAACACAATACACATATACACACGGTACACATACACATAACACAATACACACACATATACACCGATTATTCACACATATATACACACATAAATGCACAAATACACACATATACAAATGCACAAACACCCAAATACACAATGTTAGGGTTTGAGAGTTACCTTTGATATATTGAGAGAGAGGGAGTTGAAACTGGAGATTGAAAGGGAGGGGAACCAAAAATCGCTTAAGGGTTGAGATTGAGAGAGAGATAGTGAAATTTCGGGTGAAAATGAAGAAATGTTTCTGGGTTTACATATAAAGACACTTATCATGGCTCTGGGCTATGACCCTACGCATGACCATATTTTTTACTCATCATCAGCCATGACCAGGGCGTTGAAATAGTTGTGGTCAAGAACATAGTCCATGAACCCACACATGATATCATTTTTAACTAGTCAATGCCCAAATCCGTGAACCTAAGACGTGACCATTTTGGCACAGTCATGGGCACGATCACGACCTAAGTCCGTGACCACACTTAGAGGGAATTTTGGCACAGTTTGGCGCCATGATGGTCACGCCATGGTCAGGTATAAGGACTATGACCCATATGGAATGGGCTCAATGCCATAACCAACTCCAAGCACTTCCACGACCACACTTGTTCATGGATCGAGTCATGCCTATATTGGACATCGTCACGAACTAAATCCGTGACCTCCTTCTGTAACTATTTGCAGGATTTAGTGTAGTGTATAAACCCATGTTAAAAAAATAAGGTCAAAATATATTTTGCAGATATTTTTTTAAAATCCACAAAAAAGCTCCTCGAAATACCTTATTTATAAGGGTTTGCGCCAGCAGTTTTTTGTGGATCTTTTAAAAATAGCTACAAAATGTATTTTGACCTAATGTTTTTAATATTAGTTGATTGGAAGGTTAATTTGAAGAGAAAAATAAAATTTATGGAAAAAAAGGTTTCTTAGGACCTATAACTAGGTGTGATGTATACATCATGATATAGGTGCGCCTTCCTCTCTCTCTCTCTCTCTCTCTCTCTCTCTCTCTATATATATATATATATATATATATATATATATATATATATATATATATATATATATATATATATATATATAGTAATGCTCTTATGCATTCCAGTCCGCATTTTAAAAGTGCGGACCGAACATGTGTCACCTAACGGTGAGCCCAGGAGAGAGAGAGAGAGAGAGAGAGAGAGAGACTATAATTTCTAGGCTCACCGCCAGGTGATACATGTCCGGTTCGCACTCATAAAATGCAGACTGGTATGCATAAGAGAAGTACTCTCTCTCTCTCTCTCTCTATATATATATATATATATATATATATATATATATTAAAAGCTGCGAAAGTTTGACCTTTTTTTTAAAATAGCAAAAAAAAAAATATTTTGAGCTGATTTTTTTGTATGGGTCCCTTAAAATGTTTAAATACCACACAAAAAAACTCAACTCAATTTTTTTTTATATGTTTTAAAAAAATTGGTTTTCTCTAGCAGTATGTATAGTTTATATGTATGATAGTCTTTGTTTCTCTCTCTCTCTCTCTCTCTCTATATATATATATATATATATATATATATATATAATGCTCCTGTGCGGTCTTCCTGCACAGGTTGCATCTGGACCTCCCTTTGTTTTCACGTTTGGAACCGTTGTTTTTTTTTGCTTATTTTCTCACTTTCGATTCGTTAAAACAAGGGGATGGTTAATTTAATTTATTTCGATTCGATAAAAAAAGTGTTGCATTAAGACTAACCGCTAAGTGCCGGAACCCTTATACAGGGAGTATACACTACAACTCACATAATAACTGCCCACAAAACTCGGCCAAAGGAAACAAACCCTCTAGGGTTACATGCCACCATGTAACTCATCCACACACACTAAAAAATTTGGAAGAGTCTCCACATATCTCTCCTTAACCAGAAAAATAAAGTGCTAAAAAAAGTGTATCGAATTATAGCCGACACCATTTCCACCCCTTCAAAGCATCTCGAAATTCTGTCCTGCCAAATAGTCCAAAAGATGGAATGTAGAACCAAGTGCCACACATTAAAATCCCCCTCCCACCCCTTAAGAGGGTTCCACATCTCTAGTAATGCCCTCACCGTGTAACGCATAACCCACGATATTCGACAAATAGACAAAATAACTCCCAAAGGCTTCTCGTCACCTTACAACATAGAAGTAAATGATTTTTCCTCTCCTCTGCCTCCTTACATAACCAACAACAAGTATCCATTAACTGTATTTACTTTTGCAAGCCCTCAATCGTCAAAATGGTCTGCTTCGCCACGGTACAAACAAATACATCACTTCCGGGGGTTCTTTAACCTTCCATATTTGGTTCTAGGGGATATTATCAATAGGGTTGTCGTTTCCTCTCAAGATTGAGTAGTACCCACCCAGTGAGAACACCCATTTTCCTTCTATCTGCCAAATTAAGTCATCCACCCCCTCTCTTGTTGGTCGCGGGGTCGTCCCCAACCAGTTAAAAAAAAGCCTCAGCCTCCCAGAACTCCCAGTCTTAGAGATGAGGTCTGAACTTCAGATTCTAAACCACCCGACCATTCGAAACTGACATATGATCCGCTAACACACCGTCTTTGTCGCCTTCTATAATGTAGATACCAGGAAACAACTCCTGAAGAGACCTATTCTCTCCCAACCTATCTTTTCAAAACCTAATCCTATTGCTTCTCCCCACCATAAATCTCCTTTATTTGGAGAAATCAACTCATTGTTTAGAAATATGCTTCCATAAGCCCACCCCATGCATGCAACGAGAGAAAGAGGGGAGATATTGTAGGAGGTAAACATGAAAAAGAATAAGGTTCGGATGCATTCATGTGCAGGAAAACCGCAGAATATCATTATTCTCTCTCTCTCTCTCTATATATATATATATATATATATATATATATCCAAAGTGTTAATGAAAACAAGAACGACACAATCCAATCAAGACATTTAAACCCACCACAACTCCCGCAAGATACAATCCATTAATATTTTGTTTTAAAATTTGAAAATCTGAACGGTCCAAAAATCTTGTTTTACATTATAGAGATCTTGTTTTAAAACTTGAAAATTTGAAAGCGTATATGCTACTTTATAGAGATCTTATTTTACATTTTTTTAATTCTTTTTCCACTTTATTTCGGTTTATTTAAGGGTTGATGTATTCAATCTTTATATTGTTAAAAATTCATACAAGTCTTCAAATTTTACTTTATTTTGGGGCCAGTGTGTTATATATTTCTTTTGTTTTATACTTTTTAAAATATCAGAATTCTAGAAATTTATATGCTTTTTTAGAAAGGTCATAAAGTAAGATTTTAGACATCTATTTTATTTAACGAATAGTATAAAATAGTGATTTATATAGGCGTTTTGGCCAGGTGGGTTAGAAGAACTACATTGTGCGCTATCAACGGGTCTAGGTATAGTCCCAAAAGACTATGTAGGTAATGTAAAGCTACTTGGGTGCTGAACATTTGAATATTTAATAAAAAAATTATTTTGAATAACCATTCTGTTATGAATCAATTAAAAAAAATCTTATTATATATGGAGGGCCCCAATTCAAGAGTTTAGCTCTGCCGCAATCAGGGTCGGCCAGCTAAATTTGGGGGCTCAAGACCGACTTATAAAATGGGGTCTCCTATATAATAATTTTTTTTATGAAAAGTACATTATCTATTTTTACAAGATAACAAGAAACGAACAAAATAGAATACACAATAACTCAACATTTAATTTAAAAAATTCCAACGACAACAAAATAAAGGAACAGTGAAAGCTATTTTGTTAAAGAATAGAAAGCCATTCCTCGTTAAAAAAATCCCAAAGAAACACTTAAAAAATTAACATCATTAGAATAAAAAAATTAATAACAGATTAAAAGGAGTAACAAGATTAATAACAAGAACTTAACAAAAAAAAATTAACAACAAGAACTACAATTAAAAAAATAATAGATTAATAAAAAAAATGATAACAAGAACATATAACTTTCTATTCACTTTTAAAATACATCTTCTAAATCCAAATAAATAAACGCTATTTTTTACAAATCTAAGTGTTTAAAAATATAAAAAAAATGACAACAAAAACTTAACAAAATGACAACAAGAACATATAAAAATAATGACGACAAGAAGACATAACTTTCTATACACATTTAAACACCTAGATTAGTAAAACAACAATAGTTAAAAAAATTAATAAAAGTGTTTAACATATTAGTAAAAAAAATAGCATTTATATTTTTGTATTTAAAAAACAATATGAACAAGAACAACTTAACAAAAAAATTAACATCATTTTACAAGTGTTTAACTAATTAATTAAAAAACAACATTTATATTTAACAGCAATGAAGATTTCAATATAAAAAATTAACATGAGATGATGAGAGAGAGAGTTAACACAAACAAATAATACAAACCTCTTGAATATTTTTAGATTGAAATTTGAGAGTATTGTAAGCATTTAAAAGAGGACCGATTTTTTAGAGATGATGAGAGAGAGTTTAAATGGTTAGAACTTGGATGGAATTTAGAAAGTTGGTGTTGGGTGGGGTGGGAGCCATTTTTTCCAGTTCTAAAATGAGTGTGATGAATAAACAAATGAAGATGAAGGGTTAGTTGTTGGCGGGTGGGTTTTAAGTTTATTTTTTGGGCTTGGGCCTATTTTTAGAGGCTTATATTATACATACCTATATAATATTTGGGGCCTATATTTTTATATTAGGTTTTCAGTGTAAAAATACACATTACTGGTGCACATATACCCCGTAGAAAATAAGAAAAATGCTACGGGTAAGCCAAATATACACTACCACACACTCGAAACGACGCCGTGTTGAAACAAAAATAATAGCACTGAAGATCATGCTTCGCCTAAGGATTTGGACACTATTCCTAAGACGAAAAACCTTGTTCCGTTTAAGGTATGGTATTGCTTAGCATAATTATACTTCCTTCCTACAAACTATGTTAATTAATTAATGACCCATATTTATTACCCCAACCAATCTACCAACCATCCAACTACCTAATAAATATTTACCCCTATAAATATTGACCTGCCGAGCTTCATTTCCATAACCCCAAAATTACAGCTCTTAAGTTATATACATATGTAGGTAAATTTTCTCTCCAATGTTTACTTAGTTTTTAATGGTTTGTTAATATTACGATTATGTTAATATTGGTTACTAATTAATTTATTTTGTGGATGATTTATGTCACAACTCCCAAACTATTATCATTGATTTTTTTCATAATTAATTTGTCTAATAATTTATCCAATAATTTATGTCACATTTACTTATTTAGCAATTAAATATTAATAAAAAATAATAGTCAATGTGATTTAGTCATAAATTCACCCAAAAATACAATAGAAAATTTATGGAATTTTTATTCCATTTAGTGAGTTTTTCCAGTCATTTTATGTCACGTGTAATTATTTAGCAATTATTTTTAGTAAAAACATAAAACTCATCTAGTTTTAGTTAGTAATTCACCCTTAAATAACAGTAACTAATTTTATATAAATTTTATTTAGTTTAGCGAATTTTTTAGCTATTTTTTATGTTAATAGATAGTTAGCCAATAATACATGTCACGTCTAATTCTCTAGCCATTATTTATTAGTAAAAAACTAAAACTTTAGCATATTTGCTCCGAATTTGATACTTAAACGTGACATTGCAGTTTTAAAAATGGAAGAACTTAGAAAAAGAATTAGATGGATTGTTGGGTTTAGAAAGAGTCGAAAAAGACGAGAAGAACAACCGAGCCTGAAAATCCTAATTTCGAGCGCCCTATCGTATTTGAAAACTATAGGCGTATTATGGACGATTATGATCACATCAAAGCATCTTCGGATACGGCCACAAATGGCAATACAATAAAAATGTATGATAATTAGCAAAGTCTAAAAGCCACCTACCAACATTTAAAGCCATATCCCGCTTTAATTAAGTGGAGAGAACTATTGGACGCTCAAATTAGAAAGACAAATTCGGCATTGGTACAAGCGCTCGATGAACGCTGATCGGACACAACCAACATGTTCCAACTATCGGGAGGGGAATTGGCCATAACTCCATAGAATTTTACCATTTTGGCAAGTAATTTATTTATTTTTTAAAAATAACACAATTAATAGTATTGTTAGAATAAAAAAAATAATTTCCATATGATTGTTGTCCTTACCATCTCGCAGGTATCCCCATGGGAAGCGGTCCTATGGTGTCGATGAATGATGGCAAGCATTTGGTGGTACTTAACGGGAAAACTCAGATTCGTGTTGACATTATACATAAATATTTTTCCGGCATTGAACCAAATTGTACCGATTCCTATGGGGTAAAAGTTACAAGTCTGAATAAGTGGTTTGAGGGCATTAAATTAAATAATTTGAATGTTGGCGCTGAGGAAATAGCTCGGTTTTTTTTTGTCGGACATATTTTTTCCCCACCACAAAAGACAATGTTCCTATAAGGTGGATGGTCGCTTAGGAAGACCTTGACATTGTTGGGTTATATAATTGGGGTTCAATAATTCTAGCCCTCATTTATTACTCTCTTCATATTATGTCAAGAGGACATATAGACTCATTGAATTATTTTTATCAACTCGTATTGGTAAGTGTTAATAAGTGAAATCCTCCGTATTTAATTGCACTTTACCGAAATAATATATTTTCTGATACTCATTATTGTTTTGTAGTTCGTCGGCTATGAGTATGTACAACGAGCTTATACTTTACAAAGGGCAGATACTAGTGATTGTTGGCTTGGGATCAATCGGTGGAAGAAACTAAATCGGCTTACTCGTAAGGAGACAAATGGGTCAATACAATATAATTTTTCCACCGCTCAAATTCAGAATGAAATGAGGTGACCGGGTTCAATCGGTTGGCTAACTTACTCGGGGTCTACTATGGAGATGAACGCCTATCTTCAACATGCCAAGTACATATCATTCAAACGATGTGTTATGATGAATCCACAACAAGGCGAGATATATTACTTGGGTGATCGATGTCGGAGACATATATCCTGTGAAGTTTACAAACCTAATGAACCTCCCCCATATATGTTAAGACTACCATTTCATCGTGATAAGCTTAGGATTGTTGTAGAGGAGACGAACCTAAATGTATCAATTATATCTCGGGACGTGTATGACTATTACTGGAAGCAAGTGTCCCTAGGTCATGTCTTGCCACCCCTCTATCGAGCAACCAACAAAGATGTTATAAGCCCCAGCGCACTACCATACCACATCCAGATACCCATCATCCCTTCACAGGAACTTGGCCCTTATTAAACTCCCAAAAGTCATTGACGTACCACTGAACCCCCTATGACTTGGGATACACCCTTTTACAGTCTTGCTGGAGTACCCATATTGATTCCAGTTCCACAACTGAATTGGATCCAGGTTGACAAAGAAGTAGTGTCGGAATACAATGACCTCCTATTAAGTAATCGGGAATTAACAGATTATTGGCGATCCTCAAGATCCACCGCTTTAGGTGCAACCATGCATCTTAAAAAATACTGGAGTGGTGAGTGGATAGACTTACGAGGAATCTTGAAGAAAATGGTATATCTCACGAGCGACCTACACCCCCACCTAATTGTTTTAGTAGTACACTTATGGCCTTCTGCAACCCCACATAAGATCCCAATCCACCGATATATCAAGCCACGATGGATGATATTGGTGCATATGAAGGTTTTAGCCAACCGTGTCCATCCATAAAAAATTAAGACTTGTTCGATGTAGTTAATTTGGATGATGTAGATTGGAATTTCGCTAATTATCAATTCTAGAATGTAATGTTCAGAAACACTGAATGCATTGATTGGTGATTACGGATTATGTTTACATAGTCTAAAAGTATTTATTTATAATAATTGCCACTACAGACATCCATTACATGAAATCCATTACATATAATATAAAGAAATACAAGCGGCCAACAAAACGTGACATGAATCAAAATATTATGAAATGAAATACAATCGCTCTAATAGAAGGAAATGAAACAATTCCTAGTAAACGTCTTTCCAATAAGAATTTCTCCTTAACGCACATCATGTAATTAGGTTGTCGAAATTCTTACCATACGTGCGGATGTATGAATTCACTACATCCTCATACACATAGTTGTCCTCATCCAACGGTTGCATTTCTTCTTCTACGCGATTGAAAATGTTATCAAATTCCTCAATGTAATCTTTACTGTCCAACCAAGGATCCATTAGGTTACACGCACTCTGATAATTGTGGTTAGGGGTCAAATCATGATATTTATCGATGATTATTTCCCATGGGTCCTTAGCTCATTATCTTGTGTACTCTCACTATCAAACTGACTCTGAAGGAATGATTTAATTAATTCTTTATCTAAAAACTCATCAATCACATCTTCGTAACCACCCATTGTTCTCAATACCACTCCCTATGTCCATCCCTATTTATAGCTATAAAAATAACCATATTTTTCGCGCTAATTATCCCTCCCCTACTCTTCCACATTTGATCTTTTGCCTTAGATCTTTCGCTCTAAATCCCTTGCACATTGTCATCCGCGCATATTATCTCTCCCTTAATCTTCCGCCATATATCTTTCACCCCAAATCTTCCACCCCGTATCATCCGTGCATGTTGTCTCGCCCTATGAATGTAAAACCTTTATATAAACATCCATTTAGTACCCTAGAAATTCACAAATGAATTACAACCTAGCCAAAATGGAAGAGTACCAAAAACTCCTTGTTGATCAATCATCCAACCTCGGGGAGACAGAAGACTATGATGAACTACTTACCGCTCAGACCTCAAACGCCAACAAAGCAAAGAAGAAAAAGAACATATCTATGTTTCTAGAGCCGTGATTGTGATTGGAGAGAAGAATACGACTTCCCACCTGACCCAGTTCCTACTTTTCGAAACTCTCTCGAGCAACATTATGCGATTGGGCTGAGGACATTGCATATGCACGACAAAAGGAATCATTTACAGCTTTAAGCAGATCTCGTTGAACATATTTGGGAACACTTTGCCAACACCAGTGTGTGATAGGTTCTTATGTAATCCGGATTGGTCCGGATCCTTGGATTAATTTCTCTTCATTTTTTGATCAGTTTCTCATGATTACCTCTCATCTTTCAAGCACATAACTTTTGCTATGGGAGTCGGATTTGGATGTCGTTTCTTCCTACGTGCGCGTAGACTCGAGGTCTTAAACTTTCAATTTGAGTCCTCGTGTGTATTCCAGCTGCAAATTACTCGAGGTCCTAAACTTTCATTTTTTTTTCTTTACTTCCAGTTTCTTTCTTTCTCTAATGCATTAAATACCTACAAAGTTTATGAGAAATACACAAAACTCAGGGTATTTATTAGAAGGTGTTAGTATCATAGATATGAGATAAATCAACGCATTTTACATCGCCCATGGTGATAAAAGCCTCTAAATTAAAGGGATAAATCGGAAGAATTTATCTTTAATCAATCCCCCCTAACTTAGAACTTTGATCGTCTCGAGGAATGTAAAAGAATCAAAAGCATTGTCAAACTCTAACTAAGGATAGAATACATCTTTTGTGGGCAAACGACTGCATTTAGCATATTCAACAAGCCTTTAAACCCCTAGGTTACCCTAGTAGGACGAGTTGTGTCTCATGAGGATTTGCAGTGAATATACCCATAAAATTCATTTCGACTCAAGAAAATTCAAAATATCCAAAAATTAGACAATTTAAACTCCCCGGAAAAATGGTTACCTTAAAATCATATTCACAAGTCTCAAATCATAGTGTGTGTGTGTGTGTGTGCGAAGCTGAAAATCAAACTGCAAATTTTCACCGATTAATCATTACGTTACTTTTCAAAAATTTGTTTTGATTTTAAAATCTCACGGATGCACTCACAAACGAATCACTCGGAATGTGGCTATTTTCTCTCGGTATGCGTGATATATAAGAATAAATATAATGGACACAAATTTACGCACACAACTTTGAAAAATGGAATATTTGAGGTGAAAAGATCTCTTCATCGGATTACGGTTATTGAGAAATGGGAAACATCATCTCTTAGTCACACCATTTTAATCTCTTTTTCTATTTTTTGTATCTTAGCTCTCCACGCAGTAATTAATTTAGTAATTCAGACTCGGTTAGAACTTTATCGGGTTGTGAGGTATACTGGGTAAAATCGGATTGATTGGGAGATTCAGAATTGGAAACTATTCTTAGTATGTCCATTAGTGCTTTTTCGGGCTTTTGCTCATTTTCTCTTCTTTTTCTATTTTTTTCCTCTATTTTTCACACTTTTTTTTTCTTGCTATTTTTGCTGAGCATACTTCTATTTTTCTTGCCCTTTTTTATGCATTTTCCAGACTTTATTTCTGACTTTTCACTTTTCACAATTCCAAGCCAATTGGGTTTTCGGGTTATCAAACGAAAGGAAAACATTTATTAGGCTCAATTGGGGTTGCAAAGGGGATGAAATTTTCATTATTTTTTCTTTTCAAACAAGGACAACTTCATTTCCCAAATTACTAAATACTTTACAACAAAAAAAAGTACTTTTTAAGACGGAGGCTTTTGAGACGGCAAAAATTTGATTCTCTAGAACTGACATTTTAAGACGGATAAAATTAGCCGTCTTAAAAACTATTAATTTTTAAGATGGCTAACTTTACCCATCTCAAAAAAGGAAACTTAAGAGACGTCATATTAGAAGCGGTCTCAAAAAGTTAACTTTATGAGACGGCTAAAACAAATCTGAATTGCCTCCTTTTCAATTTTCATTAAGGCCGTCTCAAGCAAAATCGGGGCCCTAGGCTAGAAATTAATATGGGGCCCTTTTATTGTAAAAATTATGTAGGTATATAGTTAGCAACAAATATGAATATATTCACAAATAAAAAGTAAATCTAGATGCTAAAATATAATTTCTTCTAATTATTTCACATAAACAAACAAATATTATTATAGAACAATATAACTTGATCACGCCAATGTATATTCAATCTGATTATCTGAACAACAAACTTCTCCAATTGAAAAAAAAATAACTTTCAACCTGTCAACATTTAAAAACATATTAATAAAATAATCATTTAAGTTTAAACAATTTCATAAAAAAAAGTAAAGAAAAAATATATAACAATATTAACAATATAATATACATAACATATAGTATATTATTATATATATAAAACAAAAAACAAACCTTGTATGAGAGAAGTTTTATAGTGCCACCAGATTTTTTTTTAATGAGCAATTTTTTTTTCTTTGTATGACCAAAATAGAATGAGGAAGAGGAGAGTGGAGTTTGGAGAGAGAGAATATATGAACCGTTAGTGGAGAGAGAGAGAGAGAAGAAATGAAGGGATTGTTAGTTTAGAAGTAATGAATCATGTAGTTTTCACGGGATTAGTTGTCTATTAAGTTGTTTTTAATAGCCTTGAAATAGGAAGAGTTTTTACTTTTTTCAATGAATGTATTTATTTATATATAATATAATAAATTGCTATTAAAACTAGCAGCCCTTAAATATGGTGAGGCCCTAGGTAGCCTCCTCACCTGCCTAGGGCTTGAGCCGGCACTGATTTTCATTCCCTGCTTCATTCTATTAGAGCCTTACAACATGTTTGGGAGTTTTTTAGAGGAAGGAAAGGAAATGAAAGTTTTATTAGGAGAGAAAAGAAGAGAAAAGAAAATTTATAAGAGAGAAAAGAAAGGAAGAGAAGAGAAATGATTTAGGAAGGAAGATAAAATAATTTTCTTTTCTAGTGTTTGGGAGTTGGAAGGAAAATAATTTTTTTAAGGGAAATAAGGTACATTCTTTAGAAAACTTTCCCTTCTCTCCATTTCTTTCCGATTTGGACGGAAAGTTTTGGAAAGAAAGGAAGGGAAATCCTTTTAAAAAATTTCCTTTCTTTTCTCTCATTTTAAACTCCCAAATGACGAAAAATAGCAAAACAACACTTTCTCTCCGATGTAAACTCCCAAACGACGAAAAGAAAACATAATTTATCTTCCTCCTTTCTTTTCACCACTTCATTCTATTAGAGCATTAACCTAAGAAAAAAAAAAAAAAAAGGAAAAGAAAAACCCACCCGTCACTTCTCTTCTTCACCGCCCAAGCCCTAGCCCTCGGTCACATGCCGGACACGCCGTTCAAGACCTAGTTCTCGCCGCCCTAGCCTTATCCATCATCGCCCTAGCCCTCACCATAGCCCAAGCCGATGGCTAAGCAGACAAAATCGACTAAGTAGTATTTTTTTTATTGACTATTGGTTTCAATAATTTTATTTCAGATTTGTGTTTCATAGTTGTGATATAGCTTATTCTATTTGTATTTCAATTGCTGCAATAATTGATACATGGATTGTGTACACTTTCATGACACAATTACTATAGTTTGTATATTTTTTCATGTTTGTTCATTGAATGATTTCTATATGTGAAAAAAATCATTGGTGTTTTTAATTATTGTGTTACCATAACTGAAATATAAAGCAGTGATAAATTTTCACTCTTAATGACAATTATGTATATATTAGTTATATGTTAAATACAAATATCATAGTTATGGGAATCATATGTTTTTCATTGATGGGTATTTGACAGTGTTCATTGGTATTTTAAATATATGATCTAGCCTCGGGCATTCAAGTTATAGTATCATCGACCTGACACAAATAAAAGGTAATTTTAATTCTTGGTTATTGATTAATGTCATTAGTTTTTGTAGTGATGATAGGAGGTTGAGGGTGAGCCAATTGAAAACCTGGATTGTCAATTGGTTGTCGTAGTTTAGCTTTAAGATTAATTTATGAGAATAGGCGCATACTTGTTTGTGTGAATTTTAGTTAGAATTCTTAATATGTTTGTCTCAGTTAATTAATTCATGTCCTTTGCAAGTAGTTTATTCCATTAATTTGATGTACTATTCCATTGTGATTTAATTTGTACCACATATATGTATTTACGAACTACACTATTGGTGTGTTGAATTTATGTGATGTAGTTTGGAATGGACTTTACTTTTGCGACTCTTTAAGATGGGGTTTATGGAATTCCAAAAATAGAAAAGTTAGGGTTTGGGAGAAAAGTTTTTGTTATGTTGTATAAAGTGAAATGAAAAATTAATCCTAAAGTTTGCGTCATTTTCAATTTTAGACTCGATGTTTCAAAGGTTGCAGGATGTCAGTCATGGTTCAAAATCAAGGCTCATACCATGGCCAAACGATCGATTTAACTAGGTATTGTTACCCACCGATCTGACTCTCAGTTATGAGTTTAGTTTTTTATTATTGCTGTAAATCGACCCTATATCGGCTCATATCGGTGATATTGCGGTAGAATCGACCCATATCGGCAATATCACGGTACTGTCGACTCATATCGGTGATATATCGATCGAGATGGTATAAATTACTAAGCATCGATCTCTTTATCTCAACTTCTAACGCACTCAATTGAGTCTCAATTTTTCATCAACATCACAATCGGATCAATCGCTTTTAATATATATTAATTTAGACTAGTGTCCTTAACGTGTATGATTACTTACATTGTATATATCCATAACTAGTAATAGGTACTATTATAACATTAACGAAGAATATATTACTAAATATATACTGATTTAGACAATGTTATGCATACTAAATGATGATTGAGTATAAAAAAGGTTTTTTTCTCCTGATCTTTGAAACATTGGTATTACACACTCACTTTGTCTTCTATGACTGTTGTTTGTTGAATGTTTAGTAAGAACTTTGTTCCAACATCACCGCCATTGACATTTTCAAAATTTTTGCAAGAACTGTTCGTCATAATGCATGGATATTTTTTTCAACCCATTCTGAGTATTTTACACCCTAGCTTCCTTTTCTAGCGAACCATATTTCTCCGTGTCCGTTGCCATGGCCGCTGATTCTAAACATAACCTCGTTTATTCTATATTGGGTTCAGGGCTCAATTTATTCTTGAAAAAATTACTTTTCTTATGTTTGAGAATCATTTTTCTTTTTTTAAATATCAAATTATAGCGTTATATAACCAACAATATTGGTGTTTCCTCGAGTGTTTGAATGGTCTTAAAACTTCCACCCTGGATTGTAATCATCCCGCACCCCTCTATGGATTAACCTCCCTGTTTTATCAATTCACCTCTATAATAAATCAAATATTTTTCCTATAGCTCAAACTAGACCTATCTTTGCTAGAGTTTGCATTAAAATTGATCTTAAATCGCCTTTGGTCCATAGGGCGTGGATTGGGTATAGAGAATAAGGCAAAGGCTTTTGGAAAACTGTTAAGTAAGAAAATAGTCCCCTCTTCTATGTATTCTTTGAAAAAATGTCATGAATCATTGCAGTATTAGAATTAGATCAAGAAATGAATCCCACAACTGCTAGAAATGAAGTTAAGTTAAAGCCCCAAGAAAAAGTGTTGAAGAACTACAAAAATGATAGTTTAAAGGAGTCTGCTAAACCTTGGGCAGATAACCCCTTCAAATAGAAGAATTAATTCTTATGGAATAGAATGCAATGATCGGACCTCTTTTCTCAAATTGAATATAACCAATCCATCCAACATTACTCTTCCAAACGCTGATGCGAGTGACTTCAATCACATTATAACTAGTAATGAACTAGTGTAGACTTTAGTTTCTATAGATAATGAGATTAGTTGAGATATAAGAACATAACAACAAGTGGATGCTATTATTGATGGAGAGGATAAAAAAGTGATAGAAGATCTAAAACTACCTCATTCGATTGCCTCTTATAGACATTTACAACTAGACTGGAGTTATTGTTAAGAAGAAAAACAACAAGAAGTCTAAAAACAAAATTTCAAACCAACAAATGGATATAAGACCTGTCAATAAGATTTCTTCTCTAAAACTATCCAAATGAAGAATTTCTTAATTTGGAACACTAGAGCGACTGCTAAAAAGATTATTGTTAGAAGAGTTAATAAATTAAAACGGATGCATAATTTGTATATTTTGGTCTACCAGGACCCTAAAGTGGATAAGAACAAGGTAGAGGAGTTCAGTAGGAAATTTAGTTTTTATCCTTGTATAGTAAATGATATCAACTCAATTTGGCTTTTCTCTTCTCATGGACAAGGAAGTTTCAATCAAAACTCAGATGGAGCATGCCAAGACCTTGCTTATCACCCATCCTATATTACCAAATCCTATCAAATTCTCTCTTATTTATGCCAAATGAAATATGAATTATAGGCATCAACTGTGGAGCTATTTATCTAGTTAGTCAAATCAAGACCCATGGTTAGTAGGAGGGGACTTCAACACTGCGTACTCTATTGGCTTAATTGACCAAAAACATGTGCTGATCAAGGTGCACCGTGAAGAAGATTTCACACGATTATGTCTTCATGAATTATGGTACATAGGGAAATTTCCTATGAGGATGTTCCACTGGACAACCGACTTCATATCCGACGTTGAAAGTAGCTTAACACCTGTTTGGATTTTTCACCCACATCTCCCAATTCATTTTTTCTCAAAAGTAAGGGGATTTTGGCAGGTGGTCTGCTATGAGAACTTGCCCAAATACTGCATATACTTCTCCGAAAAAGGCCATGATATTACTTCTTGCCTATTTAAATCCCCTCCTAAAACCACTGATAGGAGTTTCAGGTAACTAGAGCCTACTGAATTGGATCAAGGCACAAAGAAGTTTTCTGAGACTCCTGCCACACAAATGAACACTGGTGAAATTCAAATTGATACTCGAAAACATGTTTAGCCGAACCAATTGGCTATAAATGCCCAAGAGGGCAGAAAAAATGGAAGTGTAACTGCTAAAATGACCTCCAACTCTAAGATAAAATTGAATAATACCCTTGAAGTTATTTTGGGGTTCAATTGAAGTTACTTTGAATCATCATTCGTGCAAGTGGATTGATATTGATATGCCTATTAAAGAAGAGGGATTAGGCGTTAGGAAGCTCTCTAACATTACTAATGCTATGTCCATCAAGCTTTGGTGGAAATTCAGGTCCTCTGATTCTCTTTGGTCTAGATTCATTAAGGATAAGTATTTTATAAGATCTCATCCTCCTTCTGTTGTTCCTAAATCACATTCAAACACTTGGGGCCGAATGTGTAGAATCAAACAAGTAGTTGAGGAGTATATGAAGTGGAATATCAGTGTGGGAGATATTATTTTTGTTGGGATAATTAATTGGAGTTTGATACCATAAGGGATTATTTTAATATCCCCCAAAATTCAAAAGTAAAATACATATGGAATGAAGATAGATTTTGGGATTTAGACGATCTTGAACAATTTTTTCTTATGGACATAATCAATCAGGTCAGCAAGGTTTAGAATTCTATAAAGGATGTGATGGTGTGGACTGCTTCTAATTTTGGATTATTTACTTTCTCATCTTCTTGGGACTCAATTAGGCCTCATATCTCTCATATAAGGTATGTTCAATTCATATGGGACCCTTGTATTCCCCCCCCCCCCCCCCCCCCCCTCCTCCCACAAAAAGAAAAAGAAAAAATATATGTGTTAGTCTTGAATTTTCTCAAAGGGATTCTGCCAACTGATGATAATATCAAGAAAATAGGAATCAGAGGTCCTTCGAAATGTTTATGTTACAAAGTTAATCAAGAAGAAACATCAGAACACTTATTCTCAGCTAGTGAAACAGCTACTTAGGTCTGGAATATCTTTAGATCAAAGTATAGGATAATTGGTCAATATGGATAAATTAATCAGAGGCTTATTTCTTGGGGGTTGTCTTCAAAATACTCATCAAAAACAATTTTCAAATTGATTTCTATTCTAATTTGCTTGCACATTTTGATCAATAGAAATTGGGCTAGATTTGACAACTCTTCAATGTTCATTAATAGAATCATTAAGAACATCCAACATACTACATTTATGTGTTATTAAGGGCCTAAAAAATCTAGTAACAACTTTATTTTGGTGAATTGGTCCCTCCCTCCAAAAGGAGTTTTGAAGCCTAATGTATATGGAATCTTTTTGGGTGCGATGGTGGAGGTGGTATCTTAAGAAATCATTTAGGTGAAGTTTTTTGGTTCTTCTACAATTCTTTAGGGATGAATTATAGTTTAGAAGCACATGCTTATGTACTGGTTCATGGACTATCATATTTTCGAGATCTTAAAACTATGAGATGATCATTGAATCTAATTCCAAAAGTATTAATAAACACTCTTTGAAATATAGATTCCTGCCCTTGGAGAATTAAATGGCTTATGGTTCAAGCTCTTTCATTTGCTTCAGACATTCAATGCACATCCATTCATAGCAGTGCTGTAACCAGGATTTTGCACTAGGAAGGGCTACCTTAAGGGTGATTTCCAGAATTTTGAGAAAAATCACCAAAAGTCCTATTAGGGGTGTGCTGCATTTATATTTTGGGGGGGCTGAATTTATATTTTAACCCTATTTTTCTTTAAATTAACACTACTATTAGATTTTCCTAAATCTTGGACAGTTAGTTTACTTCTTTGAATCTTTTTTACCACTTTTTCAGAGGAATTCCACTCATGACCATATTTTCCTATGTTATTTGTCTACTCATATTGTTGTACAAACTCTGCTTCTTGGAGACAGTAGAGTTGATCAATTCGTTGACATTATGAAGGTTTTTGGAAGGCCTACCAGGGAGGAAATGCATTCTATGAATCCAATGTATACTTATGTGTAGTCTATTATTACTATGTTTTTTGTTATGGTATAAAACCAGTTTCAAGCTTCTATTAAGCAATTTTGATCAGACAATGCTCCCAAGTTGGATTTTACTGAATTTTTTCAATCTAATGGGTTCTTATTGTTGGTTATACTGTTACTCAAGATGGTTTTACCACAGAAATAGCTTCTACAAGTGGGGTTGATGGTGAAGCATTCTTAGACGTAAAGGACATTTCAGGTCAGGAAGCAAACAACCAGATAGTAACATCTACTGATGTCCAAGCAGAAGCTGCGTTTGCTACTAATTCAAATTGTTTTATCGTTTCTCATCGCCAAGATTCATTTGAGAGCAATACAAAAATGACAGACCAAAACTTTGTCAATGAAGTTGTTGAAAGTGAGAAAGCTACTTCAAAGAGGATGAAAACCACAGGAGTTACTACTTCAAACAATGACCAAGTTGTTCCTTTTGGAAAATTTCGAGGACCAGAAATTAATACTGCGAATTGTGTTTTCCGAAAAGATTAAGGCGTCTCCTGACAATCAGAGAGAAAAGATGGGTTTTCAGTGATTGGACTTTGATCATATTTATCTTTCTAACATGAGATTGATATTTATGACACTCATAATTTTAGATTTTAGAGAGGAATCAAACTGGATGTTTAGTTAAATATAGGTTATGTATGACAAAATATGTGGTTAGATCTTCAAAGAGGATTATAATAAGACACAATAATTTGTTGATGCTGCTATAAGCAAAAAAAATTGTATATGAGATGGCAGACGAACTGACTACCAAATGGATTGGTCTTCCTCAAATTATTAATGAAGGTTTTGTAAAAAAAAAGGAACCAGTAAGCATTTGATTAAACCTGTAATTTCTTTAGAAAGCTGCCTCATGGCTCAGTTATACATGGAACGTGCTGAAGTGGATAAGTTGATGTTTGGTAAAATTCCTTCCCCATTTATGCCAACAATGAGACCGTTAATTGTGATTGATGGGAGCAGAATAATCAGTAGAGCAACTGTCAATTCTTTTGGTGGTCATACCCACACAGTGGAAAATAAACTGCAGAAGGAAAGCTACTCAGAGGAGAATAAGACTATGTTTGGAGTTCCTCCATTACCAAACATTGCGCCTATGGTGATCCGAAAGAAAACGAGAGTTAATAAAGGAAATGAGAGAGGTGGAAGATTGAGCAGTTCAAGTAAATGGCCTGTGGGAAGCACTCCAATTTACAAGATGGATCATCCCATGGAGCACTTCTTTTCTGCCATGGGATATCTGTTGGTATAATATCTTCATTATTGGCAAGAGGTAGATAAACTGAATGAGTTGTTGAAACAGACTGAGAACTTAGTTCAGGATCTATAAGACGGCAGCGATAGTTCCATCACTCACTTCGCTAACTATGCAGTCTCCCATAGAGAGATGAGCTTGGGTTTACATGAACTCCTTCAATTCATACTAGAGGAACATGTCGTGGAGCTCGAGATAGAACTTCAAAATAGCCCGATAAAGGCTTCTCGCCAGTAACTAGAATCAGAGTGCACGAAACATTAGAGAGAGTTCTCAAATAGCAACTCAGGAGCTTCCTCTATCCAACAAAGTTCAGTTAAAAGAAGATCAAAGCCTTGCAGACCAGCCCGTGGTTATTAATTTATCGGGTAAAGCTCTAGATGCATACAACGAGGCTTATGATGTGTCCTCAAAGATAAATGATGCAAATGAAGACGATTCAAAGGACCATGGTGAATATTTGCATCCATTTGATCAAAATGGCAGGAACCATCCCATAAGTACCTCATTAAATGATATTATTACGAATGAAGATAATAATGAGAATGATGATGAAGATGATGATGAGATGGAGAAGCTGCTGATAAAGCAGATTTTAGAGAAAGTAGGAAAGGTTCTCCTGTAGTTTTAAATGCTCAGGAAGCATTTTTTTCAGTGGATGAGAATGATCATTGAGAGGTAACAAAATAAGGTTTTTTCAGCGTATCAGAAGTATACATTATAGCTGATTTTTTAGTATATCAAATACCAGTAGTGCAACAGCTCACTATTGGTAAATGAGTCCTGTGTAGTTAGCTGATAAAAAAAGTCTTTCTCCTTGTTGCAACATAAAACTCCCTTAGATTTAAGTAATTTCATTTGCGCTTGATGCTTAATTTTACAATAGACAACAAAGTAATATGTATGTCTTTTATGTTGTCGCAATGTTCTTGGTTATGCATTCGGATACGAGAAGGAAGTCATGGATTATGTCAAAGAAATTATGGCAATGCTTTTAGGATGAATGAAATTACTAATTATTATCATTCCCAATATACAAAGATTGTGATATTAATATCGGCATCCCTAATATTAAATGTAGATGATTATATAACAACCATGTTGGTAAGGGTCTTTCACAATGATGTCCAAATGAAAAAAAATAAAAATAAAAAGCTAAGTTACTTTAAGCCACTTGGCCAGAGGTTTTTCATGTTCTGCATAATTGACACTGCCACAAACAGCATGCCAGTGCCTCGTGGAGCAATCCTCCCTCAATAGAACCCAACCCCATCCCCTCTCAAGTCTCTCTGATCTTCACATTATTTAGCAACACCTCAAGCAGTCTTGCAGAGGTTTCTTCATAGTGATGATTTTAATAGGTTAGAATTGGGGCTTTTGGTATAGCAGATGGAAATGCATAGAAATGGAAGGAAGGCATAATTGATTCTTAATTTGATATAGATGCAACTTCATAAATTTTGATTAATATTTTTATCTTTTTTTCTTGTATGTGTGTTGTTTCATTTAATTGATTGAGTTGTTCTATTTGCATTTTAGCCCTATTCTTTATTGATCTGAGTAGTTAATGTCTAATAAGACAGTGTGTATATATTGGCTAGATTTAAATTTGATTAGAAGAATACATGACTGAATCATGAGAATACATGTTCGTTCTTTTAGGCCTATATCCAGAGGTGCAATTATTTATTATGCACTTCTCCAAATGTCGATCTTAGCTGGTACTCGGAATGGTGTGTAGGCTTAGTTGCTTTATTACTTCGTAAATCGGTTATGGGGAATTTCATTACTCTTTTTGTGGCTGTTTTAGTATTATAAGTATATTGTTTCAGTCTTTAAGTCAGGTTATTAGTTCAGTTTGTAATCAGTCCATTAAGTGTTAAATAGTTAAATCAGCTAGGTTTTTAGTGTTTGTTCTTATTTTATAATTATATAATCATGACATCTTTGTAGCTGGTTTTTGTATTGGGTTTTAAACAAGTATTGTCCAAGTATCTAAATCAAGTTAATGTTTCTTGACTTTTTCATAACCATAGCTAATTGTTTTTTGTATCCCATTTGTTGCAGGAAGTTTACTATCCCACGAGGACTTGTTATACGTATACTTGAGCCTTTTACCGTTGGAGCTTTTTCATCTATTCTCTCGAACAAAGACCTTATCGCTTAAGTCCTCTTTAGTCTTGCTCTCATCCACAAGCAGGGATGAGACATATTCAAGTTAAATTTTTTTCATTATGTTGTCCAATGGTAAAAGGAATCATAATGTGTATTTTTATTTATAGGGATCTTAAGTATTTAATCCTATGTATAATGATTTATTAGTCACCACTCCCATGTTTTTATTTTTTTAGTTGTTGGTCCTATATGGGGCAAGTGTCGTTGTCTACAAAAAGAATGATGGGTAGTTACATGGAAGTTATAGACGGTTTTGGATGGTTACAGGACCTTTTACAATTTTAAAAATACATGGGAGTGGATCCTAAATACATCTTTGTAGACGGGACTAAAGCCAAAAAAACTTTTATTTATATTAGTTGTTTAGAAAGTTATGGCTATTTCTGTCGTCGTTTTTTAGTTAATTTTTATGTTTAAACAGGTTGGTTTTCATGAATAAATAAAGGGGACTCTGACGAATTTTTTTAAAAATATTAAGTATTTTTAAAAGTAAATAATACGAAGATATACAAATTTGAAAAGTTTTCTAAAGATTGTCATCTATAGGAACTATTAAAAAAATTACTTCTTTGTTTAAGGTAATTGACACTTAATAAATTTATTGCAGGTGAAAACCTTTTGTGGACAAGGCAAGATATTTGAGTCGTTTTGCTGGAGGTCGTATGCTTGAAGATTGCGAGTTTACTTTGCGTACATCATTTTATATTAGGGATATATGGTTTTTTATGTATTTTTTGTAATGAGATGAGTGAAATTGTATAGAGAGATCTATGTTGGACATAATGTTTAAATTGTGTATTTTTTCTTTTGTATGAACATTAATTATAATTGAATGGAAAATTATATGTTATATGTTCAAATGGGATGCCAAATATGTCATATTATTTTAAAGAGTTTTTGTTTATAATTATGTAGAGTATATTATGGAATGGATGAAATTATAATTTTGGTGCCAAAATTATTAAAGGCTGCTTCTTTGCCGTCTCAAAAGGGTTCCATAAATGGGGACTTTTTGAGACGGTTAAGTTATCGTCTCAAAAAACTCTTTACGGACGTATGTTGGTGTCTCTAAAAAAAATTTAAAAGACGGATTTTTTGTCGTCTCAAAAGGGTCCCATAAGCAATAACCTTTTGAGACGACATATTTCCTGTCTAAAAAAAACATTTTGAGACGCCTACTGCCGTCTCAAAAAACTTTTAAAACGAGGGTCTAATACTACGCTCCTTTTCCATCTCAAATGACGTCACAAAAGGCTTTTGAGACGGCCATAGGACTTTTTGAGACGGTTGGAGCATCGTAGTAAAAAGCAATTTTTTTGTAGACTCGAGACTAATTTAAGTTTAGAGATATATTTAGCACGCTTTTTGAGACAACATCGCACACGTTTCCTGTAACCGTTCAAAGCAAAGGTATTGAGATTCTCAACGACTTTTTTAAACACTGAGTTGAACTTTGAGTTAACCATTAACTCGGATTTATTTAAAAACTCGCAAAAAGTGATAGGGTCGAATTCTCACTGGGTTGGTTAATCTCCACACTTATTTGTTAAGTCATCAATTTTTTCTCAATTTCCATCTTTAGTCAATTTCGACTTTGTGCATTTGATTTTTTTACAACTTGAGACAATATTTATGACATTTTTGAAGCTTTTAAATTCCAATTTTCATTTATTTTGAGAAAAATATTTTTAGCTTTTGCAAAAAAAATCATTTTTTTAAAATTTTCTAATTTCTTTGGCATTTTAAAAATTTGTTAAGTTTTTAGAAGACACTTTCCACCCCCTAACTTAGATTGTTGCATTATCCTCAATTAAAAGGACTAAAAGCTAAAGAAGAAAAGGATTAAGTGCGGCAAATAAAACAAGCAAAATTTTAAAATGCAAAAAGATACTATATAACTCCAACACATGACTCAAAAAAAAAAAAAAAATACCCCATAGACGTCGGGGGTGCAACGACCTCTCTCTCTCCCCTAAGACTTACCCGATCCTCCAAATCATAAATCAAAAGTTTGAACAAATGGAAGTCAACCCAATAGAATAAGTATACATACGAAGGCACATACCGAATGTGGTGAGTGAAATCGATATGAACCACGACATCACAACATAAATGGTCACACTTGAAGAGTTTATCATTCTGAAATTTCGACTAACACATTAAGATTAGATTTCTCTCTAACTGGATAATGAATAAATCGAGCTTCAAATATGATGATACTTTAGTTATGTCATCGATCTCATCCAAAAACTCAAATGGTACAGGCGAAACGTGATTGAAAGTGACAATGTGGTGTGACAATCCATGCATCACTGGTTGGAAACGTTCGAATTATTTTCTTAATCTTTTCACTAATAGATAAAGCCTCACGTTTCATCACACTTTTTAAAGGCTCGGGTGGATGTTCATAAAGAAGGAATTTATCTATCCTGGCATTCCATTCGCACTCATCTAGGTGACTAAATGACTCAAAAAATGATTTGACTTCAAGAGTGAGATCCTCATCCACCGGGCCGAATTCTTTCTCAAAAATTTCAAGACTTATATCAAAAGGTAATTTGGTTATGACACTATCCCGTGGGGTGTTTTCAAGACTCATATTTTTTCTAAATTTTTTTAATTATTTTTTTTTCTATTTTTTTTTTCTATTTTTTTGGCTCCTTTTTAAGAATTAGAGGCAAATTTTGGATTAAATCGACCTGACCTAAAAGTCAACCTAAATCCCCGGCAATGACGCCAAAAACTTGACGCGACAACAAATGTGTATCTAGTGCATGCTTATATAGGCTCAAGTGCAAGCCTGTCGCGTAACTAATAAACCCGGTAAGACGAGGTCGAATCAACAAGTAAATAGAACGAATACTCGTGATGACAAACGGTAAGACGGTCAACCCTAACCCGACTCTAAACAGAAACGAAAAAAATGATTGAAGTGGTACAATTTCTATCAACTAAATACAAGTTAATTAAACTAATTATGAAACTAAACATGCAAGAGTAAGCTAATTATGATTTACTAAGAATGAATGGGAAAAGGAAGTTAGAATGCCATCCCCCGACCCTAGCAATTTTATGAATATAAAACTAGTTATTAATTAAATAATTGATTAAATCGAGTATTTATTAATCTCAGGAATTACATATATGAGGGTACTAGCCCGCATCATATATAATCGAAAGTAAGAATAAAGCGGTGTCGTAGTAGCTACACGTGCGTCGCACTCTTAAGCATCCCGGTTACCTAAGGAAAACGAGATCAAAATTCCTAAAACGGTTGTGATCACCACACAACACGATTCAATCATCTACTTAATTCAGGGAACTAATTTTACACACATGAAAACCACATCGGGTTGGGTTCATGCATCCCAACCCCTAAAAGTATAGCCTAGCATGGTACAATTAATAAACACTAGGGTTTCTACAGTGCATGCAGCTGAACTCATGATGAAATTACTTCTAAAGAAGAATAAAGATGTAATATCTACTGGGAATAAACTAATCATGCAAGAATTATTGAAATCAAACAATAGAGAAGAGAAAGAAATCAACTTTACTGCAGAAATTGTAATTGAGAATTAATAATTATAATTTGTGAGCTTATAGGGTTCCTCTCTAATTTCTCTCTCTAAAACTATGTAAAAGAAAGATCTCCCGTGTTTTGGGAAACATTTTGAATAAATAACCTACGAAATTACAAGAGTTTTATCCATGCAAGACTCTAGCTGGAAAACTGGATAATTACAAAATTCAACCTCCGGACCGATCTGCCCTGATATTTCGATTCGGTACAGTGTATACCGAATCAGTTCGTTTTCTTTTTATATCGAATCGGTCCGCTTCACAAAGGTTAGATAGTAAGTTTCAAGGTTCTGGATCGATTTATTTTTTATGGAATCCGGATCGGTCCGCTTCACCAAACTTAGACAGTGGACTTCAAGGGGGCCAGATCGATTCGTTTATGATGTAATCTGGACCGGTCTAGGTCCTTGGATCAATTTCTCTTCATTTTCTCATTAGTTTCTCATGATTATCCCTCATCTTTCAAGGCTCATAACTTTTGCTCCGGGAATCAAATTTGGACGTTATTTCTTCCAACGTGCTTGTAGACTCGAGATCTTCAACTTTCAGTTTAAGTCCTCGTCCGGATTCCAGTTGCAAATTAATCTTTTGCCCTTTTGACTCTTTTTTTTCTTTTCTTTTCTTCCAATTTCTTTCTTTCTCTTTTTCTTTAAATACCTGCAAAATTTATGAGAAATACACAAAACTCGAGGTATTTATTAAAAGATGTTAGTATAACACATATGAGATAAATCAACACATTTTACATCGCCGGAGGTGATAAAAGCCTCTAAATTAAAGGGATAAATCGGAAGAATTTATGCCTAATCAAACCCCTTAACTTAGAACTTTAATCGTCTCAAGCAATGTAAAAGAATAAAAAGCCTGGCCAAACTCTAACTAAGGATATAATACCTCTTTTGCAGGCAAATGATTGCTTTTCACAGATGCAACAAGCTTTTAAACTCCTAGGTTACCCTAGTAGGATGAGTTGTGTCTCGTGAGGGTTTGTAGTGAATGTACCCACAAAATTTATTTTCGACTCAAGAAAATTCAAAATATCTAAAAATTAGACAATTTAAACTCCTCGAAAAAATGGTCACCTTAAAATATATTCACAAGTCTCAAATCATAGCGTGTGTGTGCGAAGCCAAAAATCAAACCGCAAATTTTCATTAATTGATCATTACGTTACTTTTCAAAAATTCGTTTTGATTTCAAAATCTCACGGATACACTCATAAGTGAATCACTCGGAATGTGGCTATTTTCTCTCAGTATACATGATATATAAGAGTAAATGTAATGGACACGAATTCAGACACACAACGTTGAAAACAGAATATTTGAGGTGAAAAGATCTCTTCACCGGATTACGATTATTGAGAAACGGGAAACATCATCTCTTAGTCACACCATTTTAATCTCTTTTATGATCTTTTCGTGTCTTTGCTCTCCACACGGTAATTAATTTTGTAATTCGGACTCGGTTAGGACTTTATCGGGTTGTAAGGTGTATTGGTTAAAATGTGATTGATTGGAAAATTCATAATTAGAAACTATTCTTAGTATGTCCATTTGTGCTTTTTCGGGCTTTTGTTCATTTTCTCTTCTTTTTCTAATTTTTTTTCTATTTTTCACACTTTTCTATTTTTTTTCTTGCTAATGTTTTGAGCATACTTCTACTTTTCTTCCCCTTTTTTATGCATTTTTCGGACTTTATTTCTGACTTTTCACCTTTCACAATTTGAGCCAATTGGGTTTTTCGGGTTATAAAACAAAAGGAAAACATTTATTAGGCTCAATTGAGGTTGCAAAAGGGATAAAATTTTCATTACTTTTTCCGGTCAATATTTTTGGGTGTTAAACGAGAGCCTACTTCATTGTCCAAATTGCTAAATGCTTTACCATATGCGTCTCAAGCTTAATTTAAGTTTAGAGATATATTTAGCGCGCTTTTCGAGACAAGATCGCACACATTTTCTGGAACCATTCAAAGCAAAGATATTGAGATCCTCAATGACTTTTTAAAATGCTAAAATAAACTTTGACTTAACCATTAACTTGGATTGATTTAAAAACTCGCAAAAAGTGATAGGCTCGAATTCTCACCGGGTTAGTTAATCTCCACACTTATTCGTTAAGTCGCCAATTTTCGTTAAATTTCCATCTTTGGTCAATTTTGTCTTTGTGCATTTGATTTTTTTTTCCAACTTGAGACAAAAAACTTGTGACATTTTTGAAACTTTAAAATTCCAGTTTTCATTTCTTTTGAAAAAAAATATTTTTGACTTTTTCAAAAAATTTCAATTCTTGGGGGATTTTTTGAAATTTTCTAATATTTTTTGGGCATTTTAAAAATTTGTAAAGTTTTAGAAAAACGCACTTGTCACCCCCTCCCTAACTTAGACTTTTTTACTGTCCTCAATCAAAAGGACTAAAATCTAAACAAGAAGAAATAATAAGTGCGAAAATAAAACGAACAAATATTAAAATGAAATAAGACACTATATGACACCAACACATGACTCAAAAACTATAATAAAAAATCACCCCATACGCGTCGGGGCTGCGATGACCTCTCATCTCTCCACAAACTCACCTGACCCCTTGTACGGGGTTGGTTTCTCTCTTAGTTTCCCTCGTCTTCCTGTCATAAGTAAATAGTCAAAACAAGATAGGCTCAGTCCCATTGATCAGGAAGAAACTCTGGGTCTCGTGATGACTCACTGGTAAGGGATCCTCGTGGTGCCTAATTGAATCTTTTCCTACATGCGCCAACTTGGAGGGGACATCCCCATTTCTTTTAGCTTCAGGAGTGCATGTGACACACCCCAACCCAGTTACTTATAATTAAGTTTGGAAGTCAAAGTGAGTCAAACCATAATTAATCTAACCAAACCATAATCACGAGTTTTGATTTCAGAGTCATCATTGTAAATCCATATAACTGAAAACCTTTTTACAACATCAGAGTAATCATGTCCATAAAAACTTTCTTGAAGGATAAGTTAACTTAATTACATCTTTTACATTTACACAAAATCATAGTTTCTCCCATTCCTGGCTAACCCAACCCGACCTCCTAGATTTGGCACTGACGTCGCATTACCTGAAAAATGTGAACATAGGAACCATGAGCAAAAATAGCCCAGTGAATGCATCACTACTAAACTACTGCATAAATTTTACATGCAATATATCATGTCCATATAATTACGAATTAACTTATCCGGCTCATTCATAATGAATGACCAACTTTTTTCGAATCATGATTCACATATCCTGTCTAAATAGACAATTCTCCCCCATTCCTGGTCGAGGAGTAACCCCTTGTCATTAATAGACAAATCTCCCCCATTCCTGGTCGAGGAGTAACCCCTCATTTCGATAAACCGAAATGAACAATTTCATATTCATTTTATTATGATCATACCAACAACACGATACAAATATCTCTTTCCAGTGAGTACACTCACCTTGGTTGACAACTATGTATTCACGTTTTCTTCTGGTGGAGCTGAACTGGGTTGATTAGACCTTACACCTGTCAATCCAACTAAATCAGTACTGAACCTCAATCATAAATATTATCCAAACATAATTATGTAACTTTCCATGACTATACATCAACAATATAATTTCAATTAAGTCACATTCCATAAAACATAGGTAAAGGCAAAACAATGATATACATGTTGATAAAGTTACGGACATTCAACCGTAGGAAATACCTTATGAGGAATTTATAACCAAAGTCAAGTAAACATGAAATTATACTCCTCAATGTATATACACATGAAACATGTTCTCAAAGTACCCTTTGTAAGGACGAAATACAAACATTCATTCAAGGGGTACTCAGTATGGCCTGAAATTATGGTCTTACTTACTTAACCATCCTATATTACTAAATTGTACAAATACAGGGGTCCAACCTCATCAATATGAAAACATATATGAATATACTATCCAGTACAAGTGACGGTGTAATTTTTCAAGCTTCCTAGGGCAAGTTATGATCATTTCTCTACAACACAAGAAATCTTCCCTACAAGCTCCTCTATTGTTCCTTCAACTTCCAAGAATTTTCATAATTTTTCTCCAGCATAACTTTTCATGATTTTCAACCCATTTTCAGTACACATACTTAATCGTACATAATTAAAGTTTCATAATTGTTTGACTTCATTTGCTATCTCAAAATCTTGACTAAACTCAGGGCATACCGAAATGAAGTATAAAAACATAAACTATGTACCAACTTGAAATCATCATTACGGCCTAACCACTAGGAGATAAATTCTAATTTTCAGATATTATATGTATATATTAGTCTACTTTCATTTACAATTGGAATTTCTCAATTCCAGTAATCACACAAAGAGATATGCAGATTTGAATACAAGGGGTTTCAACACAAAGCAATTTTAAGGGTTTCTACACTCAACTTAACATAAGCTTGCATCTAACCATACATATATATAAAGGGGTGAAACTTTTGTAAACTTATGATGATTTATATCATATAAATCAGTAATATAAGATAAATAACAAGAATTACAATTAGGATTACCTTCAGGGCTTTTTACGTAATTTCTACGGATTTTTCTACACTTTTTCTCCTCACTTTTCTTCCTTAACTTCTACTTTCTCTTTCCCTAAGCTTAAAACCCTTTCATGGCTGGTTTTGGATGAAGGATAAGGATATTTCAAGGGTATAAGGTCGTCCAAGGCTTCCTCCCAATCCAACCAATCAAATTAAACCATTTGGTTTAATAAAAGACAATTTACCACTTAAGGGAATTGACAGATTTGCCCCTTCTCGTAATTTCGACCTAACTTCTTCCTCGAGCATCCGTTTGATGCACCGTTTGTTGTGTTACGACCCTAACTAACATGTCGACAACTATTTAGTTTTCACCTCAAGTCAATTGTAATGTTACAATGGTCAAAACTAGTCTTAAACAGGAACATTTCTATCGAAAATAACCAAATCTTGTGTTCGTACATAACTCGACATTTCATGATTTATGAAAGTAGGATTAGACTGAACATAAGCACTTAATATTAGATATACTAATAACACATTATTCATATCACATAATATAAACATGATTTAAATATAATTTATCAAAATTATATTCGGGTTGTCACAACTTCCCCCCCTTATAAAATTTCGTCCCCGAAATTTAACATAAAGGTCACTTACCAAACAAATGGGGATACTGTTTCTTCATGCTATCCTCCGTTTCCCAAGTTGCTTCTTTAACCCCATGGCTCATCCACATAACTTTAACTAAGTGAATAACTTTATTCCTCAATACCTGCTCCTTACGATCAATAATTTCCAATGGTTCCTCGATGTACGACAAGTCTTCCTTCAGTTCAATTGGTTGAGTTTTCAACTGATGAGATGGATCCGCCAAATACTTACAAAGCATTGATACATGAAACACATCATGTAAACGGGATAAATCTGGAGGTAACGCTAGTCTATAATCCAGGGGCCCAATTCTTTCCAACACTTCATATGGTCCAATGTATCTTGGACTTAGTTTCCCTTTTTTGCCAAATCTCATAACGCCTTTCCACGGTGAAATACGCAGGAATACAAAATCTCCCTTATGAAATTCCAATGGATGCTTCCTCTTATCTGCATAAAATTTCTACCTGCTTTGCGCTATCTTTATCCGTTCCCGAATCATTTTGATCTTTTCAGTTGTCATATCTATCAATTTCGGACCCAAAATTTTTCTTTCACCTACTTCATCCCAACACAAAGGCGTCCTACATATCCTCCCATATAAAGCTTCATAAGGAGCCATACCAATGGTGGACTGATAACTATTATTATACGAAAATTCCATCAATGGCAAATGATCATCCCAACTACCTTTGAAGTCAAATACACAAGCCCGTAACATGTCTTCTAATATTTGAATTGTCCTTTCAGATTGCCCATCAGTTTGTGGATGAAATGCAGTGCTGAACTTCAAACTTGTGCCCATGGCATTCTGTAAACGAGGCCAAAACTTAGAAGTGAACGTTGGATCTCTATCTGATACAATTGACACTGGTGCCCCATGTAAACAGATAATCTCATCAACATATATATGTGCATACTTGTCAACAGTGTAGGTGGTCTTAACTGGAAGAAAATGAGCTGACTTCGTCAATCGGTATACAATCACCCAAATAGAATCATGCCCCTTTGGTGACTGTGGTATCCCGTAACAAAATCCATCGTTATATGCTCCAACTTCCATTCCGGAATAGGCAAAGACTGCAATAATCCTGCCGGCTTCTGATGCTCTGCTTTTACTTGCTGGCATACTAAACATTTAGCTACGAATTCTGCAATCTCACGTTTCATATTGTTCCACCAATAATACTCCTTCAAATCTCTGTACATTTTGGTAGCTCCCGGATGCATAGAGTAAATAGAACTATGTGCCTCTTTTAATATATCCTTCTTTAAGGGTGGGTCATTTGGTACACAAATTCTATTTTATAACACAACGATTCATCATTCTTAATCTCAAAGTCACTCTCTCTACCATCCCGAACTTCTTGTTTCTTCTTCTCAAGGAATGGATCACTGGTCTGCAAATTTCGTATGCGTTCGGCCAATAAAGGTCTCACTGTGACATGTGCTAATAATCCTCCATTTTTTGAAAACTTCAATTCAATCCCCATCAATGCCAAGTCAAGAATATTTCCAACACGAGCACACCGTATGCAACCGAGAATCCCTGATGATTTTCGACTCAAAGCATCTGCTACTACATTGGCTTTCCCAGGGTGATAATGAATGGTACAGTCATAGTCTTTAATCAGCTCTATCCAACGCCTCTGTCTCAAATTCAGTTCTTTCTGTGTGAACAAGTATTTCAAACTTTGATGATCCGTAAATATCTCACACGTTTCTCCATACAAGTAATGTCTCCACAACTTTAAAGCAAAAACAATGGCTGCTAGCTCCAGATCGTGTGTAGGGTAGTTTAGTTCATGGGTCTTTAATTGTCTGGAAGCATATGCTATTACCTTCCCATTTTGCATAAGAACACATCCTAAACCCTGAAATGAAGCATCTGTATAGATCACAAAAGACTCATTCCCACATGGAATATCAAGTATAGGGGCTGAAACCAACCGCTTCTTTAATTCTTTAAAACTCCTTTCGCATTCTTCATCCCACACAAACTTCACTTCTTTACGGGTCAACTTTGTCAATGGTAATGCTATTGCTGAAAATCCCTTAATGAATCTGCGATAGTAACCTGCCAATCCTAGGAAACTCCTAATTTCTGTCACATTCTTAGGACTTTCCCATTCAACAATTGCTTCCACTTTCTTTGGATCAACATAAATCCCATTTCTCGAGACCACGTGCCCTAAAAACACAATTTCATTCAACCAAAACTCACACTTGCTGAATTTAGCAAACAATTTCTTCTCTCTCAAAATCTGCAATACAAGTCTCAAATGTTTCTCATGTTCCTCCATGCTACGCGAGTAAATCAACACATCATCTATGAATACAATCACAAATGAATCAATGAAAGGGTGGAATACCCGATTCATCAAATCCATAAAAACCGCTGGAGCATTAGTTAATCCAAATGGCATCACCAAAAACTCATAGTGCCCATATCGAGTCCGAAAAGCTGTTTTGGAAGCATCACTATCCTTCACTTTCAGTTGGTGGTAACCCAATCACAAATCAATCTTCGAAATACAATGGCCCCCTGTAATTGGTCAAACAAGTCATCGATACGAGGTAGAGGGTACTTGTTTCTAATGGTCACCTTATTCAATTGCCGATAATCAATACATAATCGCATTGTTCCATCTTTCTTTTTCACAAATAACACGGGTGCTCCCCATGGTGAAACACTAGGCCGAATGAAACCTCTGCTTATCAGATCTTGTAATTGCACTTTTAATTCTTTCAACTCCGTTGGTGCCATTCTATATGGAGCAAGAGAAATTGGACCAGTACCTGGAATTAATTCAATAGAAAACTCTACTTCCCTATCGGGTGGCAATCCTGGCAATTCCTCTGGGAAGACATCAGAAAACTCTCTAACCACTGGTATATCTTCAACTTTAAGTGCTTCCTTACTAACATCAACCACATACGCTAAATACCCTATACAACCCTTACTCAATAACTTTCTGCTCTTAATTGCTGAGATGAGACAAGTAGGGACAACATTCCTTTCCTTTGTAAATTGGAACTCGGGTTCACCAGCCAAATGAAATGTAACTTCTTTGCAAAAACAATCAATGGAAGCATGGTATGATGATAACCAATCCATCCCCAATATAATATCAAAATCTCGAATGGACAACGGTATCAAATCAACATAGAAATCTCGCTCACCCATTCATAAGACACAATTTTTATAAACATGCTCAACCAGAATCACACTTTCCATTGGGGTAGAAATATATAAGGCACAATTGAGAAATGAACATGGTCTACCCAAATATGAAACAATATCTAATGCCACAAATGAATGCGTAGATCCAGGATCAATGAGTGCATATAAATCTTTGTTTGCAATAGAAAGTTTACCTGTAACCACTTCCGGGGTAGCATGGGCTTCTTGTAGCGTCATCGCAAACACTCTTCCTCCTGCCCTCGATCCAGTTGCTTGTTCTGTACCTCTCCCCCTGGTGGCACTGCCTGGAGAAGATGCTTTATGAGGCCCCACACTACTGACTGAAACTGTTCTTGCCCACATAGGACAATTCTTTCTTAGATGACCCTTTTAGTGACAGTTGAAACATTCTATATTCAGTAACTTTGGGCAATTTCTCTTTATATAACCCGATGACCCACAAAAGAAACAAACATTAGCATCTACTTGTGCTGAAACTCCTGAACCTCTTCCACCACTAGCCTCAACCCTTTGCAAACTACTTCCACCTCTACCCTGTTGGAATTTCTGCCCTCCAAACCTCGAATATTCTGTACCACTACTCTTTTGATAATTTGGATCAAATCTGCTTCTCTTTACACCTCGTTCTCGATTCCCTCTAGCTTCATTCACGTCCCTTTCTACCAACATGGCTTTGTTTACCAAGGCTGAATAATTAACAGTCTCTAAAGCCGACAACCGTGATTTAATGACTAACTCAAGCCCATCGAGAAATCGACTGCACATATCTTCCTCATTCCGCATAAACTTCGAAGCAAACTGAGATAAAGCTGTAAGTTTAGCTTCGTATTCTCTAACTGTCATACTCCCCTGATTCAACAGGAAATATTCTTTCTCCTTTTGTTTTTGATACATTGGGGGAAAATACTTATCATACAAGGCTTTAACAAAAGCATCCCATGAGATCACATTCCCACCTCCTGAAGTAATCAACAAATTTTTTGTGGCATCCCACCAGTACTTAGCTTCTCCTCTTAGCATATACGTCGCCAAGGTCACTCGTTGATTGTCAGGCATTCTCATTACCCCAAAAATAATTTCAATCTCTTTAACCCAAACTTCTGCCTCTGCTGGATCAACTGCTCCTTCAAATGAGGGTGGATTCATTTTAATAAATTTCTCATGTGAAGTACTCCTTTCTTCCCGGTGTATAACCTCCTGAGCCCTGGCCAATGCTTGTGCCTCCAATTTCCTGGCCTGTTGTGCTTCCATCTGAGCCATAAATCTAGCTTGCTGCTCTGCCATTAAAGTCATAGCACGTGCCAATTTTTGCATGTCTGTCAATTGTTCTAGGTCAGGTTCTACATTTCCATGAACAGGTTGTTCAACCTCTGCTTCTGCTGCCATATTTGAAGCCTCGTCTTCTATTCTCTCATTAACATTCCCTCCTTCCATTCTTTTATATCTGAAATGGATCAAAGATATAACAACATGCAGATATACATATCTTTCCTAACATGATCGTTAGTATCAAATAAAATATATTTTTGACATTCACTGCCAAATCTAGACTCTTCTTACTCCAGAACCTCTAAAACCTAGGCTCTGATACCAAAAGCTGACACACCCCAACCCAGTTACTTATAATTAAGTTTGGAAGTCAAAGTGAGTCAAACCATAATTAATCTAACCAAACCATAATCACGAGTTTTGATTTCAGAGTCATCATTGTAAATCCATATAACTGAAAACCTTTTTACAACATCAGAGTAATCATGTCCATAAAAACTTTCTTGAAGGATAAGTTAACTTAATTACATCTTTTACATTTACACAAAATCATAGTTTCTCCCATTCCTGGCTAACCCAACCCGACCTCCTAGATTTGGCACTGACGTCGCATTACCTGAAAAATGTGAACATAGGAACCATGAGCAAAAATAGCCCAGTGAATGCATCACTACTAAACTACTGCATAAATTTTACATGCAATATATCATGTCCATATAATTATGAATTAACTTATCCGGCTCATTCATAATGAATGACCAACTTTTTTCGAATCATGATTCACATATCCTGTCTAAATAGACAATTCTCCCCCATTCCTGGTCGAGGAGTAACCCCTTGTCATTAATAGACAAATCTCCCCCATTCCTGGTCGAGGAGTAACCCCTCATTTCGATAAACCGAAATGAACAATTTCATATTCATTTTATTATGATCATACCAACAACACGATACAAATATCTCTTTCCAGTGAGTACACTCACCTTGGTTGACAACTATGTATTCATGTTTTATTCTGGTGGAGCTGAACTGGGTTGATTAGACCTTACACCTGTCAATCCAACTAAATCAGTACTGAACCTCAATCATAAATATTATCCAAACATAATTATGTAACTTTCCATGACTATACATCAACAATATAATTCCAATTAAGTCACATTCCATAAAACATAGGTAAAGGCAAAACAATGATATACATGTTGATAAAGTTACGGACATTCAACCGTAGGAAATACCTTATGAGGAATTTATAACCAAAGTCAAGTAAACATGAAATTATACTCCTCAATGTATATATACATGAAACATGTTCTCAATGTACCCTTTGTAAGGACGAAATACAAACATTCATTCAAGGGGTACTCAGTATGGCCTGAAATTATGGTCTTACTTACTTAACCATCCTATATTCCTAAATTGTACAAATACAGGGGCCCAACCTCATCAATATGAAAACATATATGAATATAATATCCAGTACAAGTGACGGTGTAATTTTTCAAGCTTCCTAGGGCAAGTTATGATCATTTCTCTACAACACAAGAAATCTGCCCTACAAGCTCCTCTATTGTTCCTTCAACTTCCAAGAATTTTCATAATTTTTCTCCAGCATAACTTTCCATGATTTTCAACCCATTTTCAGTACACATACTTAATCTTACATAATTAAAGTTTCATAATTGTTTGACTTCATTTGCTATCTTAAAATCTTGACTAAACTCAGGGCATACCGAAATGAAGTATAAAAACATAAACTATGTACCAACTTGAAATCATCATTACAGCCTAACCACAAGGAGATAAATTCTAATTTTAAGATATTATATGAATATATGAGTCTACTTTCATGTCCAATTGTAATTTCTCAATTCCAGTAATCACACAAAGAGATATGCAGATTTGAATACAAGGGGTTTCAACACAAAGCAATTTTAAGGGTTTCTACACTCAAGTTAACATAAGCTTGCATCTAACCATACATATATATAGAGGGCTGAAACTTTCGTAAACTTATGATGATTTATATCATATAAATCAGTAATATAAGATAAATAACAAGAATTACAATTAGGATTACCTTCAGGGCTTTTTACGTAATTTCTACGGATTTTTCTACACTTTTTCTCCTCACTTTTCTTCCTTAACTTCTACTTTCTCTTTCCCTAAGCTTAAAACCCTTTCATGGCTGGTTTTGTCTGAAGGATAAGGATATTTCAAGGGTATAAGGTCGGTCAAGGCTGCCTCCCAAGCCAACCAATCAAATTAAACCATTTGGTTTAATAAAAGACAATTTACCACTTAAGGGAATTGACAGATTTGTCCCTTCTCGTAATTTCGACCTAACTTCTTCCTCGAGCATCCGTTTGATGCACCATTTGTTGTGTTACGACCCTAACTCACATGTCGGCAACTATTTAGTTTTTGCCTCAAGTCAATTGTAATGTTACAATGGTCAAAACTAGTCTTAAACAGGAACATTTCTATCGAAAATAACCAAATCTTGTGTTCGTACATAACTCGACATTTCATAATTTATGAAAGTAGGATTAGACTAAACATAAGCACTTAATATTAGATATACTAATAACACATTATTCATATCACATAATATAAACATGATTTAAATATAATTTATCAAAATTATATTCGGGTTGTCACAGCATGGGTCAGTCACTAAATCAGATTATACTTGAGTCTTTTCCTCAATTGCATTAGAAGACTCAAGTGGTAAGGGTGGATGGTCACAAAGAAGGAATTCATCTATTTTATCTTTCCAATCGATCTCTTCTAAGTGACTAAAATAATCCAATAATGGTTGGACTTCGACATTAACGTTCTCATCCATTGACCCTTATTCTTTTTCAAAGTCCTCTAGACTTATATCGCCTAACTCTCTCTCATGATTAATTTCCACATCCTTTCTTTTAATCTCCTCTAACCGACCTCCTCCGTTCGGGCCTATGTTCTCACTCTCGCTCTCAATCACGATCACTAATCACACCTCCCCTACTTCTTACTTAACGTCAGAATTTCTACTCTTACATGGTGCAACAAGGCTTACCCCTAACGTTTCTAGCATGTGAGTCCTCTCGTGCTCATGTCCTATAATTTATGTAAGATCTGTTTCCATCAACTCACTCTCATCACCCTCGGACTTGGTTTTATTAAATATATTTATCTCAGGGGTCATGTTCCCGAATGTTAGTTGCATTCACCCATTTCGAGTATTAATAAGTGCATTGGCTATGGCTAGGAATGGGCGGCCAAGGATGATGGGAACATGATTGTTCGGGAGAGTGGATGGCTCTTCATCCCAAATGAAAAAACCTACCGGGAAGTAAAAAGTGTCAATTTGGCCGATCACATCTTTGACGATCCCCCGAGGCACCTTAACAGAGCGATCTGCGAGTTGGAGAGTCATATTCGTGGGCTTAAGGGGACCCAAGTGTAGTTGCTTATAGATGGAATAGGGGAGGATGTTAACACTCGCCCCTAAATCTATTAGCGCTCTTTAGATTCGGTTCTTCCCCATAACGCACAGAATGGTGGGTGCACCCGGATCTTTATGCTTTAAAGGAGGGTCACTCATCAATACTGAACTAACGTTATGTGTCAAAACATATTTTTCTTTACCTGAGCCTACGTTTCGCCGTGAGTAAGTCTTTAAGAAACATAACGTACGCGGGAATTTTCTTGATGGTATCTAGAAAAGGTAAATTGATCTTTACTTATTTAAGAACGTCCACAACATCATCACGGGAAGTCCCTTTTTGAGATGGAGCTAACCGTTGAGGGAATGGCGTAGCAGTGGGTGGTTTCACTATGATCTTAGGCTCACTAGTGTCATCCTCATCGTCACTCTTATTTAAGGGGACATATTCGTCCTCTTTCGTCCCGGGAACCTCCTTATCTTTGAGTATATCGCATGGGGGAGATAATAAATCAACAACGCTCCCACTACGTAGAATGGTAATTTCACTACATTTCTCTGGATGGTCGTGGGGTGCAGTGCTAATACTAGATTGACCTTGACGCAATCTTTGGCCTTGGGCCGAAAACTTACCCTTTTCTTGGATACTCATGGATGCTTGTAACTTAGAGATGTCCGCATTGATGTCGACAAACATGAGATCATACTTAACATTGGTTACATTTTGGTACTGGATGAATTGGTTTGTAGTATCCTCGAGGTTTCTCTGTGGTGGTGTCATGTACGGTCCGGGAGGTGGTGCGTGCATATGTGGTGTTTGTTAAAAGTGTGGGGATAGAGGAAGGGCAAGTTGTGAATTAGGATTCAAAGTAACACGTTGTTTCCCATATCTAAAACTAGGATGTTTTTTCCATGAAGGGTTGTAAGAATTTTTATGCTAGGCACCAAAATTACCCTTAAATACTCCTACACCATTTACTTGCTCTTGAAGCATGACCTTGTAGGGGGCACCATCGGGCATTACTCTGTTGAATGTCCCTCCTCAAAAATAGCACACACCTTTTCAATGGGGGAGTGGATGGAGCCGTTTGTTTCTCCTACCCGTGCTTCGAGTAATTCTCTCATGCCCTTCTCAATTTTATCGATTCGATGGACTATCAAGGTATCTTTGTCTAATGGTATACAACAGACGCCGATGAAGTGTTGGACGCTTGATGGGATCAATTTTGGGTGCTAGGGTCGGATGTGTCCTACGCTTTAGTAGTCTCGGCGATATACTTCAGGTGGATCTCAGCATCATTAGCATCTAGATTGATAAAGGGTCCATCACACATTGTTTTAACGAGTTGTATGGAGTTTATATTCAGCCCATGATGGAAGAAAAAGATGATTTTCTATTTATCAAGACCATGGTGAGGGCAAGAAGTGTCTAACTCGTTAAAACGGACATAACATCGATCGAACGACTCATTTTCTAGTTGTCAAAAAGTTTGAATTTTGATCCTTAATGGCGCTCGTTCGATGCAAAGGGATTTTTAAGAAATTTGGATTGCAACTAATTCCATGACGTAATCGAGTTTGGAGATAAAGACCATAGCCAGGTCTTAGCTTTATCCTTTAGAGAGAACGAAAAAAGCTTGAGGGGGATCACATATTTTGTGCATGTTTGATCGCTAAAGGTCTCGCACGCCTCCTCGAACTCATGAACATGGATATATGGTTTCTACGACTCCATTCCATGATAAGTGGGAAGTATTTGGATCATCCCATTCCTAAAATGAATTTTTCCTGCATTGTATGGGAGTAGAATGCATCCTGCAGTGACTGATCGCTCGGGAATTCTCTCAAAGGGAGATACGGTGCCTCTCCCTCACCCATACCATAACTAGCTTAATCATACATATCTCTCTCTTCAAGTGACTCAGTATCCTCACTCGGTGTGATCGGAGTGTAACCTGATGGGTAATTCGAAGGATCACTCAAAGAGTAACTTGCAATGAAGTTTGGCGGTATAGGAGGTGGAACCCAAAATTGAGGAACGTTAGGAGTGTGTGGGCTATCAGGATCTTACACAACTAACGGATTCTCGTAAATGTGATATGGATGATTGAGGAGTTTTTTTGCATGAACGGGCTTCTGAGAGATGTTTTTTTTTTTTTTATATTTTCTGATTTTTTTTATATTTTAATGAATTTTTTGTCAAAGTTTTAGATTAACTCGATCTAACCTACAGTCTACCTAGAACCCTAGTTTTTTTTAGAGAGAAATTAGATAAGAACCCTATAATATCACAAATTATAGTTGTTAATTCTCAATTACAATTTCTACAGTAAAGTTGATTTCTTTCTATTCTCTATTGTTTAATTTCAATAATTATTTCATGATTAGTTTATTCCACTACACCAAAACGCTCATATAGTAACAGACTATTTTTGGTATTACTAACAGTATTATACTCTTACTATTTCTCACAACACAATATCGTTACTAATATCTAATAAGTGTTACTAATGTTATTTGAATTTTTAAAAGTAATTTTTTTTAAAAAGGTAATTTTCTCCGACCCAAAGAAATGTCCTTGTCCCGACTATACACTCTATCCCAGAACTGATGCATCTAGCGTTCTCCAAAATGTTCCTGACCCAAAGAAATGTTCTTCTCCATCTAGCGTGACCTTAAACCTTTTCCTCTTCTCCAAATCGCGAGTGGTTGTTCTTCCTCAAATCGCGATCTGCTCCCTTGAACCGCAATTAGGGTTTAGAAGAAGTCTCACTTAGGATTTAGAAGAATCACAACCTAGGGTTTGGAATAATCGCAATATACACTTGCATTCGGTTCTCACATCACAATGGGTTTCTCCTAGGGTTCATTTGGCGCTCACATCACAACGGGTTTGATAATTGCGATTTGCTATTCATAAGGTAATTATCTCATTCATACCATGCTTTGTCTAAAACATGAAGAGATTTTGTTTAGTTTTTCATACCATGCTTTGTCTAAGAGATTTGTTGTTCATAAGCGATTTGCTCACATTTTCTTCTTTGTTTATTTTTTTTGGATGCTTTTGTTTTGAATCTGTTTAGTGTTTGTTGCATAAGTATATAACTAAGGAAATTTCACCCCCTCCCCTGAACTTTAAGGTTTGTTCTAACAAAATTACATGTTCTAACTGTGATTTTTCTTATGTGTATCAATAATTCTATTTTTTGTATATTGTCATATAACTTATGTGTAAACCATATTTTTTTGGTAGTGCATAATGTCACAAATAATGAACAAAGAGTGGATGAATGAGAGGAATAAGTGAGGTGTACACAAATGGAGTTGCGTCTTTTCTTAATTTTGCAATTGCAAACAACGACCATCTATTCTCAACCTATCCTTGTCCATGTGTTAATTGCCGAAATAAGAAGCATTTTACCACGGTAGATATCAAGGGTCATTTGATAATGCATGGTATAGACATGACATATATTAAGTGGGTTTTACATGGTGAAACACTATCATCGAACCTAACATGTCTCGTAGTAGAACCTATTGATTGTGAAGGACATGATGAAGCTAATAACAATGAAAAATGATAGGTTGCGAAACTTAGTTTACACATGTTACGGAGTGCACGAAAAACATTGTGTAGAAACCCGATCAGGAAGGATTATCTGAAAAATCGTATGTCAACAATGAGAAGTATAATCCATATAATAAATTAGCAATCGAGAAATTGTACCTTTTATGTAAGGGTCCTGAGACTACTCTCTCTGCAATTGTGGAATTGTATAATTTGAAACGGTAGTTTGGTTGGTCGGGAAATAGTCTCTCTTGTCAGTCTTAAAAAGGTGGCTTCCAAAAGGAAACACATTACCAGAAAAATATTCGCACATGAAAATAATGATGAAAGACCTAGGGATGAAAGCAAATTACATTCATGCTTGCGTTAACAACTGTATTTTATACTGGAAAGAGAACGAAGATTTGGAAGAATGTCCTCAGTGTGGAGAACTGAGATATGCAATGACCTTAAAGAAAGGGAAAAGGATATGCAAAGAACTGGTGAATGTGTTGAGACATTTACCTTTAATTCCAAGTCTAGTGAGATTGTACACTATACCTTGGATAGCGCATGAAATGACATGTCACCATCGGGCAACAAGTTCATGGGATTATCAGCGACATCCTTGTGATTCATCCCAATGGAGAATGCTAAAAAGTATATGGCCCAATTTCACTGAGGAAGGGCGCAATGTTTGGCTTGCAATAACAATAGATGGGTTCAATCCACATGGTATTCAGTCTAGTAGTTATAGTTGTTGGCCTGTCATGACCGCACCTTATAATATGGGCCCTTCGTTGTGCTTGAAGCGTGAGTTCCAAATTTCATCTTTGCTGATTCCTGGGTCAAAGGTACCGAGTCAAGACATTGATGGTTTTCTTCAACCATTAGTAGATGAGTTGAAACAACTATAGGAAGGAGTTCCAGCTATTGACATGCACAAAATGCAACCTTTTACATTTAGAGGTATGTTGATGTGGGGGATTCATGATTTTCCCGCATATGGAAACTTATCTGGGTGTGTAACACATGGTTACAAAGCATGTCCTATTTATGGCGATGACACTCCATCCATTTAGCTAGAACACGACATGAAGATAGTTTACACAAACTATCATATGTTTCTTAAAATAGATTATCCTTTTAGGAGTGGTAGAGGTTTGGGACTTAGGACATAAGAAGTTGGACTCCCCCCGGTTCGACTAAATGGAGATGCACTTGTGGAGAAGTAAAGAAATATAAAGTATGTACCTGGAAAAGTCTCAAAAGTTCCCACTAAGAAGAGAAAGTCTAATAATGTTAATGAGAGTGCTAATGTTGAAGTTGAAGAAGCTTTGTATAAAAAATCTATTTTCTTTGATTTGGAATACTGGCCATATCATCAAGTTCGACATGTCCTTGATGTAATGCACATCGAAAAGAATGTTGTAGAGCATTTAATAAATGCAATTCTTTCTGATAATAAAATAAAGGATACTGAAAAGGGTCAATTGGATATGAAGGATATGGGAATACACAGCGGTCAATGGCTTCAAGTTGATGGACGCACTGGAAAAATGATAAAACTGACAACACCATTTATGTTAGATAAAGATGAAAAAAGACAATTCAGCCAAATTTTGAAGGACTTAAATCTTCCTACCAATTTTTCCCCTAACTTGAGCAATATAGTAAGTCTTAGTCCCCCATCTTTGCACTCTTTAAAGTCGCATGATTATCATGTCATAATTGAACATCTTATACCTGTGTTGCTCCAACATACCTTTCGGAAACATTGATATTTAAGAAGAGCAATCCAACAATTAAGTTTGTTATTTAACATGTTGTGCTCTAAGGTACTAATTCAGAAAGATATCCAAAGAGACAAATACATTGTTGTTGAAGCATTGTGCGTGTTGGAAAAATATTTTCCACCTACGTTTGTTTGATATTAGCATTCACCTCACTGTGCATCTAGCAGATGAAGCCTTGGTTTGTGGACCCACCGACGCTCATTGGATGTATCCATTTGAAAGGTGATTTTTTACCTTTTAATATAATAAAATATGCCCCATTTAAGTTAATAATGTTTTTTATTAATTTTTACTACCTTATACAAATAGAACGATGAAAGATTTCAAAGATATACCCAACAATAAACAGTATGTTGAAGGTTCCATTGCAGAATCCTATGTTGTTGCTGAATCTATTAGATATTGCATGAAGTACATGCCAAATCCATATGATGGAAATCATAAACGCTCACGTGAAGCCATTTTAGAGAAATGTGGAGAGTTCTTTGATGAAAGGCCTTTGCTTGATGATGAGACTATAACGTTGGGACCCGTATAGTTTCAGCAAATATGCCGATGGATATTATTTTGACTAAATGTTGATGGACTTCAAGAGTACTATATGTTTAAGTTCTTTCGTTTTTTTATAGGTAAGAATTAATTATCATTTTGAGTTATAATTACTTATATGAAATTACATATTGCAGTGAGTATGAAGCATCATTGAAATGCGTGTCTTGTGCTAAAGGGAAGGGGATTGAAATGACAGAAGTGGAGAAACAAACTTCTTTTATCCCTTGGTTATCCGAGAAGGTGATTATATAAATACTAATATTTTTATTAATCTTTCCATTAAGTATGATGAGAATTGAAACATTGTAGTAATTATGATTTGTTTCCATCAAATAGTTGCTGAAATCATGAGATACGAAGACAAATGAAACATTGTGGTTGTTAGTTCAAAGGCCACAATACAAGGCTAAAACATATAAAAAGTATCGTGTAAATGGTTTCATATTCTCTCCTAAGTATCACGACGATACTGTTGCACACGGGATAGCGGCGTTTTCGTGAAGGCATGGACACAATTTCGAGCTGAAAAAAGTGATAAGAATCGCACAAATACTTAGACTATGTGGTATGGAGTTATCAAACAAATTATTAAGCTGGACTATACCTTGTTTAAGGAGGTTTTATTTTATTTTGATTGGGTGAGAGTGGAGGATAAGACTAATGGTTGTAAGCTTTGTGCGGACTCTAACTTACTGATGGTAAATTTTGATAAGTTTAAGAGTGTTGATAATGAGTATGATGAGCTTTCCATTCTCGCATCCGAGGCTAGCCAAGTATTCTATTCGAAAGATCTTAAAAATGCCAATTGGTGGGTTATTATACATTCACCAAAGAGATTGACGAGTCAAGTGGAAGACTTAGAGACACCAACAATCTGCCATTCTATTCTTGAAGACCAACCACACTTGGAAAGCTTGCTCAAGCAATACGACTCCATTTAGTTGTTTTAATATTTTCTTCTGGATATTGTAACCGTTGAAAGATGTTTTATTTGGCCAACATGACTACATTTTGTTTTACCCCATTGCAAATATATAAATTTATTGGTGGAATGTTAACCGTTGAAAGTAGCATCTTGTGATTTTAATGATATTATCTTCTGAGTTCTATATATAAATCTCTATCAATATGCTAATGTTGTAGTAATATTATAATTCAATACATATTATTTTATAGTTGTTATTTCTGTTGTTGGCGTCTGTTTTTTGTTTTGGCAGCACTGTATTGGGAGTTATGGCTTCAAGTGCAAGTGGTGGTTCAAAACAACAAACGTCATCAACACCGCAACAAATATCATTGTAACAACCCGAGGTTTTGGAGTCGACAATTTATTTATTTTGGGAGAAATAAATAATATTTTATTAGAGAAATAATTAAATTAGCAATTGAGGTCAAAATTTAGAGTCGTTAGAAAGAGTATCGAATGTCAATTCTGAGGGTACCATTGTTTTCGGAAGGGTCCAGAAAGTCGAAATGACTGTACTTGGGGTCTATTTAGGTTTCGAAATAAATTAGGACCGTTTGACTCGAATTAAAGTCACCGAGTCATTTAAAGTGTGTATTATCATTTAAAGATGTGTACATTGGGAGTTAAGGCTTAAAAAGCCTATGGGAGATATTTCTCCAAAAGAGAGAAAGAGAAAAAGAAAGAAAGAAAGAGAGAAGAAGAAAGAAGAAGAAAAGGAAGGAGAAAGGAAAGAAAAAGAGGATTTTCGGGCCAATACGCGATTTCAAGGCGGATTCAGACCCTACGAACCCGAGGCAAGTGATTAAACTTGCTAAATAATTATTGTGTCCATTTATTGCATGATTTGTGGATTGATTTTTGGATTTTAGGTTTAGTTTAACAAAACCTAACTTTTGGGGAAAAACCTTTGATTTGTAATATATAAATGGATTTAAGGTTAGAAATTAGTTTATATGTATCCTAGGATGAATATTGATGATATATTTGTGATTGGGTTGAAGAAAAATGGAGAGAAAACCATTAATATGATTTTTGGGATTTTTGGCTTACTAAAAAGTAGCCATTTTCGAGCCTCCATGTAGGCCGAATCGATTCGGCCCCCTAGCCGAATCGATTCGGAAATATGCAGGTGGCCAGGTCTGAGTGACCGAATCGATTCGGACTCCAGCCGAATCGATTCGGCCTGAGACAGAGTCCCAGGTCTGATGACCCGAATCGATTCGCCTTCCTGGCCGAATCGATTCGCTGGGCCGAATCGATTCGTAAGCCCGAATCGATTCGGAAACAGGGCTTTTGGAGGGATTGTTTTTCTAAAGAGAAATTCATCCCGTTTTGTTCGAGGTTATCGATTGGGGATCTCTATAGGAGATATTTGAAGCAGGTTTTGGAGACTTTTAGCGAGTTTCCCTTAAAAGAAATTTTGAAGTCATATTGACTAAACTTGAGGAATACCGATTAGAGACTTTGGTATTTTTCGTAAGTGGGGAAGCCCACTTTTATTTGAGGTTTGTTTGGTGATGATAACTTTAATGGTCCATAAACTATATTGAACCTTATAATGGATGGAGAATTATAATACTATTTGATGTGCAAATGGATATAGGAATAACCTTATTGATGATTGATTTGGGAGATATCTCACACAATGAGAGATGCTAATTGAGGTGCAATAGGATATAGAATATCCTTAACTTAAATTGAATTGAAAGACAATTCATACTAGAAGCGACATGAGATCTTCAAGCGAGAATTAGTATAGTATATACTAAGTGGGGTAAATGTGTGAGTATTGATGGTTAGTGTATCAAGAGAGGGATATACTAAACAATGATGTTAATCAAATTTACGCCTAAGAGCGTATAATGAAAATGAATGTGATGTTGCAGGTATGCCTTATATAAATGGTATATCTTTATTATGTGGGATGTATGTATACCTTATATGATCGTGTATATACATGTTAAGAATACCCCTCCTTGCTATCATTGGGAAGTTTCGTGCGTAGAGGATGAGCATTCTGACTAGAAAAGCAGGATGTGGATATTCCCCAGGTCATAGTCGTCCTTTGTGGTCAGCAAATGACATTTATGATATATATATCTATTTATTTTGGGGGTGAGAGGTCGGGGGTATGTGACGCTCTCACTTGCCGGTTAGGAACTATGATCGCTTCCCGGGACGTTGTGTGCGTGAGTTGATCACGAGGTGGGTGTCGTTGAACCCCACCAGGTGGCCCCAGTTTGCTACGTTTATGGGCTGTTGGAAGATGATAGCATGTGAGCCTGCGTCATTCGAGTTATAGCTAGGTTGGATGGTTATTATTGCTTGTGGTTGTATTTGGGTGTCAAGGGCATAATGGACCTCAATGACCCACATTGCCATGATTAGTGTATCGGGAGGTTCCTTGTTTGGATTTCGTTTCGGCGAGACGTCCCACGCACGAACCGCAGTGTAATGTTGGAACTTGGGGATAAGTTTAGTCCTTAATGCTCATCATTATATAAATATATCACCTATCCCGACAATCGACAGTGCCAGGAGTAGTGTAACGGGGGGGTTCCTTGTTTGGATTTCGCTTCGGCGAGACGTCCCACGCATGAAACGCCGTGTACTGTTGAGAATTGGGAATATTCATTAATTAATATTGGACAATAATCATTTGGGTTACATGCATCTTGCATTGAGGGCATAATGATCCCCGAGGATCGATACGGTCAGGAGTAGTGTAACGGGGGGGGGGGGGGGGGGGTTCCTTGTTTGGATTTCGCCTCGGCGAGACGTCCCACGCATGAAACGCAGTGCCGTGTTGAGAATAGAGAGGAGTTTAGTCCTTAACTCTTGATGCTAATAACTCATATAATAGTTATTTATATGGTTTCATGCCTTATAAGGGCATCACTAGAATATAAAATTCTAGTAAATGAGATTGTTGATGTATTGTGATGATGTGGACATGATTGGATCATGTAACTTTATATGTTCAACACATGAACATTATAAATATAACTGTAACTATTACATTAAAGTTAAAGCATTTAACTTAAAGAAAATTGAGGTAAATGTAGATTGGGACATAGGTTAGACGGTTTCACTTAAATACTTCTTTTGGGTTTAAGTTAGAATCCTCTTACCTAATTAGAATCGGACATCCATTTGGAGATACATGCATACGCTTAGTGCGCGCTTTAGATGAGAGGTGAGTTGAATTTTTATGGAGTGTTCTATTCCAACTAAATCATGTACTAATGCATTTATAATTATTATGCATTTTAATACACTTGCTATAAACTGTTTTTCAAAACTCGGGTTCTGACCCGTTTATATGTTCCTCCTCTATGTATATATATTGTATTACTTCAGGTGTTCCTCCGCAAGGACGCCTTTGATGTCCCTCCATTCAGGAGTTATGGAGCTGTGGCAGTAGCGGACTGTTGCGGCACTTTGCTTTAGTCGATTCCTATCTATTGTACATCTAGATTAGGATTAAGTTGTATTGAGTTAGTATTCAAGTGTTGTAGATTAACACTTTCATATTTTATTTATCAGATTATTGTATTGTCTGTTGCCCGACAGCATATTCGGGTATTTCATTGTTGAGAGTTTTTTTATTGTGCATTGTATTGTGCTCTTTTTTTTATTGGAGCATGCACTTTTCACTCATCATAGTTAGATGTATATTGTTGGTTGTGTGCATTATTGGCTTTGTTGTTATTGTTAAAAATAAAAGTTTTAAAATTTTTGGCAATTTGCACTTTATGATTTCGGGTAGTTAGCCTTATATTATAGTGTTTAGTTGTTGATGTTGAGACTGTACCATCTGAGATACCTGATTTATGTAGTATAGGGCTGGCCACCCGTTATTATTTGGAGCGGGTTGTCACAGGTGGTATCAAAGAATCAGGTTCTAGTGTCTTTAGGATCTGTGTGTGTTACTACGATCTTCCGTAAGCGTTCTTGATCTAGAGCCTTATCGTTAGGAAGATTACATTCATACGTCCATATCTTTTTGTGGATCAAAAATATTTGAAAGGCGTTCTGATACAATTGTTCTTGTTTCAGATGCCACCGAAGGGAGGTCGATCAATCAAGGCAAATAAAGGGAAACCCCAAATGCCTCAAAGGAACATGACTATGGATGATGTTGCCAATATTGTGGCACAAGCGGTCACTTCTGCCGTTTCTACGATGGCTCAGCAATCTGCCGCTCGAGAAGCCCCACCCCATTTAGGATTGTCTTTATGGGAGAGAGTGAATGAAGATTTTTGTAAGGGTCATCCTCCTGAGTTTGCAGGGGGAGTTGATGCAATGGATGCAAGTCAATGGAAAAATATTATGTAGAGACATCTTCGTATGGTTGAGTGTAGTGAGGTGCATAAACAATTTTTAGTCACCTTTAGGTTATCGGGTGCAACTCTTCAATGGTGGGAGTCTGTCACCACATCTGAACAGAGAGATACTTTACTTATAAAAGAATTTTGGGAACTTTTTGATCGAAGGTATTTTCCTTCCCCTACTCAGGATATGGGGATTTTTCCAGGAAATAGGAAGGTGGCAGAATATGAAGAAGATTTTTCTCTATGGGCGAGATTAGTACCTAATGAGGTAAATACGGAAGATAAACGTATATCAAAGTTTGTTCGAGGTTTGGATTGGAAAATCCGACAACATTTGTTAGGGAGACCTAGGTTAGTAACTTTCGTCGAGGTAGTGAATGCGGCACAACTAAAGTGTCATGAATATCGCCTTCGTTCGCAAGAGGGTAAGAACTTTGGAGATTCGAGTTCATCGAGAAATTTTGGCAAGGAGAGTGCCAGTAATGCGAATGTGCAGAAGGAATTTGCGGGTAAGTGTTTCTTTTGTAAAGAAATAGGTCATAAAAAGAGAGATTGTCCTAAAAGAGGTAAAGGACCACAGTTTGATGAAATTTTGGAAGTGCAACCCTTACAACAGATTCGAGGTCGCTTTAGACCGGGGGACTACGTTTGGGAGTCCATTGATGAGGATGGGCAATCGGACTAGACATGGGTGATGTAAGTTAATTTTCCTTTATAAATAGGATAATTACTAAAATGAGTTTTGGGGATATCGTATGTAAGATAATTGTGAAAGGGTAGAAATATAGCCCTATTATATATGTAATGCCCTTAAAAAGGGAAATTTTGAGCAAGATATGCTCTTATTCTATTATTCAAAAAGAAGGATTGAGGATTTTGCAAGGTGCTCATAATGGGTTTTAAACCTTGTAGTTAATGTAAGTATGGTAAATGGTGATATGTAGTAATGATAAAGCTACTTCTTTTATATTGTCATGATAGACTATTATGATTGTTGAATTCCAGATATGGATGTGCCTTATAAAAAGGCTGTATATATTGAAATGATGTGAGGTGTTGTTTATGTTTGAATGTTTAGATTGTGGTTTGATGGGACGCAGGTAAAATTTTGGCTCATGAATATGATAATATTTCTGAGCTACACGTTGTATAGATGATAATCTATAAAGACCTTGTGTTGGACATAAAGCATTCTATATTATATTATATACATAAACCGTTTTCCCAAAATAAATTAGTTTTTCAAAATAAAACTTTTATCGACCTTCGGGCCCTTTCAAACTAAATTTTTCACTAAAATATTTTCAAACTCTAGTCCGTATTCAACAAACTCTCAATCCCCGACGTCTCCATACAATAGTGTATTGGGAGGGTTGCTTGTTTGGATTTTGCTTTTGCGAGACGTCCCCCGCACGAAAGTGGCGATTGTCAGGAATTGAGAGGAGTTATTTCTTTGGACCATTCAAAATTTTCACACCATTAAAATTTTAGTATTACTTATTGTTGGAATTGTGGAACTTAGAGGCAAATAAAGCCTCATTATGATTGGTACGAGTGCTAACTCGAATATAAAGGGTGTATGGGCGCCCTTGTTGTGGAAATTGGTTGTATATAACTCATAATCAACATAAATTAAATTAATTCGTCGTAGGAAGTTAGAAGGTTGGAGATAGGATTAGAGATGACGGGTAGAATAGAAGTAGTTGAGCTTTGGAGAATTAGGCTTAGCTAAATTTCGAGGACGAAATTTTTGTAAGTGGGGAAGTTTTTAACAACTCGAGGTTTTGGAGTCGACAATTTATTTATTTTGGGAGAAATAAATAATATTTTATTGGAGAAATAATTAAATTGGCAATTGAGGTCAAAATTTAGAGTCGTTAGAAAGAGTGTCGAATGTCAATTCTGAGGGTACCATTGTTTTCGGAAGGGTCAAGAAAGTCGAAATGACTGTACTTGGGGTCTATTTAGGTTTCGAAATAAATTAGGACCGTTTGACTCGAATTAAAGTCACCGAGTCATTTAAAGTGTGTATTATCATTTAAAGATGTGTACATTTGGAGTTAAGGCTTAAAAAGCCTACGGGAGATATTTCTCCAAAAGAGAGAAAGATAAATAGAAAGAAAGAAAGAGAGAAGAAGAAAGAAGAAGAAAAGGAAGGAGAAAGGAAAGAAAAAGAAGATTTTCGGGCCAATACGCGATTTCAAGGCGGATTCAGACCCTACGAAACCGAGGCAAGTGATTAAACTTGCTAAATAATTGTTGTGTCCATTTATTGCATGATTTGTGGATTGATTTTTGGGTTTTAGGTTTAGTTTAACAAAACCTAACTTTTGGGGAAAAACCTTAGATTTGTAATATATAAATGGATTTAAGGTTAGAAATTAGTTTATATGTATCCTAGGATGAATATTGATGATATATTTGTGATTGGGTTGAAGAAAAATGGAGAGAAAACCATTAATATGAATTTTGGGATTTTTGGCTTACTAAAAAGTGGCCATTTTCGAGCCTCCAGGTAGGCCGAATCGATTCGGAAATATGCAGGTGGCCAGGTCTGAGTGACCGAATCGATTCGGCCTGAGACAGAGTCCCAGGTCTGATGACCCGAATCGATTCGCCTCCCTGGCCGAATCGATTCGCTGGGCCGAATCGATTCGTAAGCCCGAATCAATTCGGAAACAGGGCTTTTGGAGGGATTGTTTTTCTAAAGAGAAATTCATCCCGTTTTGTTCGAGGTTATCGATTGGGTATCTCTATAGGAGATATTTGAAGCAGGTTTTGGAGACTTTTAGCGAGTTTCCCCTAAAAGAAATTTTGAAGTCATATTGACTAAACTTGAGGAATACCGATTAGAGACTTTGGTATTTTTTCTAAGTGAGGAAGCCCACTTTTATTTGAGGTTTGTTTGGTGATGATAAATTTAATGGTTCATAAACTATATTGAACCTTATAGTGGATGGAGAATTATAATACTATTTGATGTGCAAATGGATATAGAAATATCCTTATTGATGATTGATTTGGGAGATATCTCACACAATGAGAAATGCTAATTGAGGTGCAATAGGATATTGAATATCCTTAACTTAAATTGAATTGAAAGACAATGCATACTAGAAGCGACGTGAGATCTCCAAGCGAGAATTAGTATAGTATATACTAAGTGGGGTAAATGTGTGAGTATTTACGGTTAGTGTATCAAGAGAGGGATATACTAAACAATGATGTTAATCAAATTTACGCCTAAGAGCGTATAATGAAAATGAATGTGATGTTGCAGGTATGCCTTATATAAATGGTATATCTTTATTATGTGGGATGTATGTATACCTTATATGATGGTGTATATACATGTTAAGCATACCCCCTCCTTGCTATCATTGGGAAGTTTCGTGCGTAGAGGGAGAGCATTCTGACTAGAAAAGCAGGATGTGGATATTCCCCAGGTCATAGTCGTCCTTTGTGGTCAGCAAATGACATTTATGATATATATATCTATTTATTTTGGGGGTGAGAGTTCAGGGGTGTGTGACGCTCTCACTTGCCGGTTAGGAACTATGACCGCTTCCCGGGACGTTGTGTGCGTGAGTTGATCACGAGGTGGGTGTCGTTGAACCCCACCAGGTGGCCCCAGTTTGCTATGTATATGGGTTGCTGGAAGATGATAGCATGTGAGCCTGCGTCCTTCGAGTTATAGCTCGGTTGGATGGTTATTATTGCTCGTGGTTGTATTTGGGTGTCAAGGGCATAATGGACCTCAATGACCCACATTGCCAGGAATAGTGTATCGGGGGGGGGGGGGGTTCCTTGTTTGGATTTCGCTTCGGCGAGACGTCCCACGCACGAACCGCAGTGTAATGTTGGAACTTGGGGATAAGTTTAGTCCTTAATGCTCATCATTATATAAATATATCACATATCCCGACAATCGACAGTGCCAGGAGTAGTGTAACGGGGGGGTTCCTTGTTTGGATTTCGCTTCGGCGAGACGTCCCACGCATGAAACGCCGTGTACTGTTGAGAATTCGGAATATTCATTAATTAATATTGGACAATAATCATTTGGGTTACATGCATCTTGCATTGAGGGCATAATGATCCCCGAGGATCGATACGGTCAGGAGTAGTGTAACGGGGGGGTTCCTTGTTTGGATTTCGCCTCGGCGAGACGTCCCACGCATGAAACGCAGTGCCGTGTTGAGAATAGAGAGGAGTTTAGTCCTTAACTCTTGATGCTAATAACTCATATAATAGTTATTTATATGGTTTCATGCCTTATAAGGGCATCACTAGAATATAAAATTCTAGTAAATGAGATTGTTGATGTATTGTGATGATGTGGACATGATTGGATCATGTAACTTTATATGTTCAACACATGAACATTATAAATATAACTGTAACTATTACATTAAAGTTAAAGCATTTAACTTAAAGAAAATTGAGGTAAATGTAGATTGGGACATAGGTTAGACGGTTTCACTTAAATATTTCTTTTGGGTTTAAGTTAGAATCCTCTTACCTAATTAGAATCGGACATCCATTTGGAGATACGTGCATACGCTTAGTGCGCACTTTAGATGAGAGGTGAGTTGAATTTTTATGGAGTGTTCGATTCCAACTAAATCATGTAATAATGCATTTATAATTATTATGCATTTTAATACACTTGCTATAAACTGTTTTTCAAAACTCGGGTTCTGACTCGTTTATATTTTCCTCCTCTATGTATATATATTGTATTACTTCAGGTGTTCCTCCGCAAGGACGCCTTTAATGTCCCTCCATTCAGGAGTTATGGAGCTGTGGCAGTAGCAGACTGTTGCGGCACTTTGCTTTAGTCGATTCCTATCTATTGTACATCTAGATTAGGATTCAGTTGTATTGAGTTAGTATTCAAGTGTTGTAGATTATCACTTTCATATTTTATTTATCAGATTATTGTATTGTCTGTTGCCCGACAGCATATTCGGGTATTTCATTGTTGAGATTTTTTTATTGTGCATTGCATTGTACTCTTTTTTTTATTGGAGCATGCACTTTTCACTCATCATAGTTAGATGTATATTGTTGGTTGTGTGCATTATTGGCTTTGTTGTTATTGTTAAAAATAAAAGTTTTAAAATTTTTGGCAATTCGCACTTTATAATTTCGGGTAGTTAGCCTTATATTATAGTGTTTAGTTGTTGATGTTGAGACTGTACCATCTGAGATACCTGATTTATGTAGTATAGGGATGGCCATCCGTTATTATTTGGAGCGGGTTGTCACAATCATCCACTTCGCAGCAAGAATTAGTAGATAGAGGTTCGAAGAAACCTACCTCAAGTGAAAATAAAAAGAAGTAAGAAGAAATGGATAAAAAGGATAAACAATTACAATATATAACCTAAGATGGTAAAATGAGAGTCACCGTTCTAGTGGATGGGAGTGTAGTCTGTCCATGGAGTGGGAGATGGAGCACTCGTGTTGGTGATCTTGTTAGATCTTATATTTAGATTAGTTAAGAAGATTGGAGAGTTATGCCAAACAATTACAAAGATGATGTTTGGAATGATTTAATGGTATGATTTGAGTTAGATGTTGAGCCGTAGGTGGCCCGCCCGCTGATGGAGAAAAGGTTTGCATAGAAGTTTAGGACACACATAAATAATATGAGATGTTTTTTGCCTACCGAAGACAATCGTAGAGTCCTACCGGAAGGTGTTGATCCCAATATATGGAGATTACTTTGTGAGAAAGAAAGGAAAGAAAAAAAGAAGTTACAAAACATTCAAAATGCCAAGAATCGAACCAATTTAGAATATTCCCATACACTTGGGCGTCGCACCTATGCTGCTCTGCAATATGAAATGGTATGTATCATAATGTTTTTCAATTAACCGCATTACTTTTGTGTATAACATGTGATATTTAAATTATAGGTTTGATCTAACTCAGAAGAAGAATTAGCGCGAGTAGATACATGTCTTGCAGGACACGAGGACAAAATGGGGAATGTCTTAAACAGTGCTAAGCTTTACTATGTTCGTATTTACATGTAAAATAACAGTATTTTTAGTATTATTTATTGCATTTATTAATGAAATTTTCTCATTCTGATTTATACTATCATTTGATAGGATAAAGTAAAGGATGCGATGGAGAAAAGAAAGAGCGAGAGTGGAGAGGGTAGTAGCAAGAGCCAATGCATAAAGAATGATGAGTTGATAGAGGTTTTGGGGAAGGAGAAAAAGGGAGGAGTTCGTGGAGTTTGTCCCTTAATTTCGAAGAAGCAGTTGATGCATTTAGGGGTGGTAAAGGCCAAACTTAAACAAAGAAATAAGGCAAATAATGATGTGGATGCATTGAAGGAAGATGTCATCTCTTCCGTCAATAGAAGATTTGAGGACAATAACACACAACTTATGGTATATGTGTATTTTATATAATTTCATTTATTAAAAATACCTATCTAGATATAATAGATATTAACTTACTATTGTTTGATCCGTTTTTTCATAGGATGCTATACAACATTTGGTTGATGCCTTCAATACTCAAAACGAAAAGGGTCCACCAATCACACCGATAAGTGATCATGCATCCAATACAAGTCTACTGCATAGGAATCTCTGTCAAAATTTGGATAATATTTTTGCATCCGCTTCTTGTATTGTTTGCATGACCACATTTTCTCTTACCAATAATCCCAAAGTCATCTTGCTTGATAGGTATAATGAGGAACTGGCAAAGGGGTATGCAACAAAGGATATATCATGGTAAGCGAGTTGGAGTCGGGGAGAGGAAACTATATGTGGAGGAAGTGATGAAGCTGGATGCTAGGTTGTTTTATTCTCCTCAAGGTGGCCAATTCACTTTTACTTACCTAGACTTGGGGGGATATTTGATTTGGTTGCATTGTTGGCTTAAATATGTTTAGTTTATGTTGTGAACTTTGTTTGAGCTATTTATATGTGGACTTAGTTTACATTATGCATTTGTTGTGAACTTTGTTTGATTTATCTATATTTGGACTTAATTTGCAATATGTTTTGTTGTGAACTTTGTTTGGAATCATCTATATTTGATTTGGAATTAATTTGCACTGTCTTTTTTTTTTATATTAAAACCCCTTTTAACTCCACCAATGCTAATATTTATTTGAGCATTGTCGGTCCCAAGCCTAGATAAAGGAGGAGGGAAAGGTAAGCATATGTTTAATTTTGAGTTCTCATTCTTTATTTTTCTTTTATTTCTATCACAAATGTCATTGATTTGGTTTCTTTATGCAGGGACTTGAGTATGGCCTATTAAAGCATTTAATGAATTTGATTATTTAGATTGTGGTAGGTATGAGGGATAGTGGAGGGGCTAGTTATCTTTATTTACTAAGGATTATTTGGAGAATTCCGTAGCACATTTCGTTTGTTGCATAAAACCAAACTGTAAGTAGCTTTTGTACATGCACTGTCTTTTTTAGCAGTTCGATATGAGAAAGACAGTTGGCAATGCTAAAGGACACGGTGACTTACACATTTTGAATCTTATGACTAATTTCTGAGGATGTTCTTCTAATAAAAAACTTCCAACAACTTGTGTTTCTTATTTTCACTCTTTACAGCAATGACACAAACATTTAAGACATTTATCTTTTGGTGTTTTAGAGAAGGTTTTTCCTGTTCTTATAAACACTGTAGTAATGAAGTTTTCATGCATGATTCTTTGAGAGAATGCCAAGCCCAAGTGTTATTTTTACCCTACTTCTAACAGTCGATACCACTTTTCTCATAACTAGTAAGGGTGTGGGGGGAACTTTTCAAGAAAGAATCACCACCTCCTTGAAGTTGTAGGTTCCTTCCACTCACCTATAAATTTTCTTTTTGGGTCTCCTTCCAGTCATTCTCTACCTCCTACGGTGTTTGATTGTGTATGTTTGGTTATGATTCTAGTCCTTATCGTGGAAAGCTTGATGCTAGGTGATCGAGTTGGAAACCGAGCGTCCTTGTAAGACGCTAATTGTTGTTATCGGCTTTCAACCGCAATACAAAAATCAAAACTTTAACTACACTCTTGTGGAGTATAGTGGCTATCCTGGGTATCGAATCCTCAAGGAACTAGAATGAGTGAACATGACGACAAAGGTAAGACGGTTAACCCTAACTTGACTCTAAAAAGAAACAAAAAGATGATTGAGATGGGAAATAACTAATCAACTAAATGCACACTGAATTAAACTACTGCAATAACTATGTGAGCAATATTAACTAACTAAGAATGATTTAATAAGAATGAAGGGAAAACAGGTTGGGAATACAATCCCCCAAACCCTAATAAATTTATCGTATATAATGATAGAATTTTGAATTAGAAATTTAATTGAACCCGGTCTTTAGTACTCCCAAGCATTACATATATGAGGTTTAAGCCCTCATCATACATAATCAAAAGATGAGTAAAGCAGTGTCCCAATAGCTACACGTGTATCACATCCTTAAACACCACAGTTACCTAGGGTCAATCGAGGTAAAAAGTTATATGATGGTTGTGACAACTACACAATACGGTTCATTCAAATTTCAATTCAAACACTAGTTTCTACACGGTTAAATTATATCGGGTTGGGTTCATGCACACCAACCCTTAGAATTCTAGCCTAACGTGGTGCAATCAACTAAAAACAAGAATCCTACGTTGCATGTAATTGAATCAATAAGAAAACTATCTCTAAGCATGTATAAACGAATTGAAAACCCAGAAAATAAAGAAAGCCTGTAAATAAATTAACTACAAGATTAAGAAAGAAAGGAACAAACTTTATTTAAAGAAAACTTGTAATTCAAACAATAAAAGTACCTACCTGATGGAGAATTATTTTCTATGGTTCTAAGCTACTCTCCTACCTTTTTCTCTATGAAAAACTCAAAAAAACTATCTTTTCTAAGTCACTATAAAGATACAAATACGTTTTGGAAGAGTTTGTAACATAATAGGACTCTTTGGACCAATCAGCATTTTAGGAGAATTTCACGTCTCAGGCACCTCGAACCGGTTCACAGGGACCCCGAACCTGTTCGCCCTATTGTTCGGGAAATCTTACTGGTTTGGCCCTCCTTTCTTTACTTTCCAACACTTAAAATTTTCCCTTTTTTCTTCCTTTCTTCTATGGATTTTCTTCAACTTCAAGGGATCATAACTCTTTCACTGTATCTCGAATTTAGGTGCCGTTTTTTCCAATATTCTCATTGTTCCGATATCTTTAACTTTCCAGTTGTCCCCACCTCCAGGATCAGACTGCAGAATTATGAAAATTCCCTTGAACTTGCCTTCCTAGACTTTCTTTCATTGTTTCGATTTCTCTTTCGCATCGCTTGCATACTTTACCTATAAAACACATAAGAGAAATACAAAACACGAAATACTTGCCAACGAAGGTTAGTAACATAATTATGAGTTAAATCCATATCAATTGCACCACTCGGTTTCACAAAGGTACCGAAATTAGAGGGATAAATATACAATATTTATGCCCGATCAAATCCCCCTGACTTAGAACTTTGCGCGTCCCGAGCAATGTAAAAGAAAAGAAATAATGTCACAACTCTTTTAAACACTTTATTGGGATAGAACACCCTTGTCGTGGGCAAGCGATTGCATTTAGCGTATGCAACAAGCCGTAAAACTCCTAGGTTACCCTAGTAGGACGAGTGTTGTCTCGTGAGGGTTTGTAGTGAATATACCCACAAAATTCGACTTAGACTCGATGAAAAATCAAAATACTTAAAAATTGTACAATTTAAGCGTTCCAGAAAATAATCACCATATATTCATATTCAAAAGAGTCTCAATTTGTCGTGTGTGTGTGCGAAGCCGAAAATTAACCTTAAATTTCCACCGATTGATCATTACATTACTTTCCGAAAATTCTCTTTGATTTCAAAATCTCGCCGAATACACTCTCAAATGAATCACTCGGAAGTGTGGCTATTCTCTCGGTATGCGTGATTTATAAGAGTAAATGTAATGGAACAAAAGTTCACGCACATAATTATGAAAGACGGAATTATTTAGTGAAACGATCTCTTCATCGGATTACGGTAATTGGAAAACGGGAAACATGGCCTCAAATTCACACCATTTAATCTCTCATATTATCTTTTTGTATTTTAGCTCTCCACGTGGTAATCAATTTCTTAATTTGAACTCGGTAGGACTTTTCAGGTTAAATATATATTGGGTAGCATGGGAATGGTTGGGAAGTTCAGAATTGGAAAATTTCTCTCATGATGTCCCTTAGTGCTTTTTCGGGCATTTGCTCATTTTCCTTGCTATTTCTGTTGAGCATTTTTCTACTATTTTTTTTTCTTGCCCCTTTTTATTGCACTGTTTGGACTTACTTGATGAATATTACCAATTTTTCACAATTCCGGGCTACTTGGGTTTTTCGAGTTACCAAACGAAAAGGAAAAATTTTATTTGGCTCAATTGGGTTATCAAAAGGATAATTTTTCACATCTTTTCATGGCTAATATTTTTGGGAAACAAACGATGGCCTACTTCATTATCCGAATTACTTATTAATTTACCACGCGCGTCTCGAGATTGATTTAATTTAGAGATTTGTAGCGCGTTTTTTCCAAGACAACATTCCATTTTCCATAACCGATCAAAACAAAGAATTGAGATCATCAACGACTTTTTAAAACACTGAATTAGAACCATGAGTTAACCATTAACTCAGATTGATTTAAAACTCAAAAAGATTGATAGGTTCGAAATCTCACCGGATTTTGTTAATCTCCACACTTATTCTTTAAGTCATCAATTTTCGCACAATTTCCATCTTTGGTCAATTTCGGCTTAGTGAAATTGAGATTTAACAATTTGAGACTTCAAATAGAATAAAGGTGATATTTTTGAAAAATTTAAATTCCAATTTTTATTTATTTTGAAGCAATTTTTTTTTGGATTTTTCAAATTTTTTATTTTTTATTTTTTTTGAAATTTTCTTAAAAAAAACACACTTGGAAAGAACATGTGATCGAATTAATGACTCTAAACAATAAATGGGAAGAATATACCACACACCCTAACTTAAATGTTGCATTTTCCTCAATGCGAATCAAGAACACAACATAAAGAGAGGAAAAGATAGATATTACCCAAAATGGAGCGATCCCCGAAAAGTACGAGTCCATTGAATCTACAAAACATGTTAGAACCAAGCATAAGAAAAAGAATAATAACAACTCTAAACTAAAGAAAAAAAGAAAGAAATAAGCTAACTATTGTACAAGCTACGATTTTAAATTCTAATAAGTTATACAATAGAAATCAAAAAATTTGAGGGTCCACCCAAAATACAATATGATTTTGAGGGATTAATGGTGTACCCTCAGTAGAAAGCAGGCCTCCCAAAAAATAAGAATTTCGTTTGAACAACAGAAGGCATGTGCAAAGCGTAAGAAATGAACCATAACCAATTAAAAATTTTAGGGGGATAATAAGGGATTTGAGTGCACAGGGGGGCAAGCGCCATTGGGATCCAAGAAAAATATAATCACGTCCCAAAGATTTTTCAAGTAGTATGGGAAGCAGAGAACACAAACAGAAAGAGTCCATCTTGGAAAACAATTTAAGCATAGAGTCCTTGTCCTTAAAATCTTCTCCCCCAAAATTTTCAACTGGATCTGGTGGAGTGACACGTCTAAGTGTATGGCCCCTAAGATGAAGCATCTCAAAAAAACATTCCCATACAGGAATCATATCAACATCCTCAAGACATTCATCCAGTTCTTGTGATGGATTTAATGGTTCGATAATAGTGGGTACACAAGGAGACAAATGATATTTAACCTCGACAGATTTTGGAATATTTATAAGAGGTTGATATTCAAATGAACTTGGATCACTCTTAATGATTTCATCCTCAAAAGTGTAAGGTGAAGCGCAACTCTCGACCTTATCTAATCTGTCCAAATAATCATTAAACTCCTTGCAAGTTGCTCTAATTTTCAACTCTGTAGCAACAAGGTCATCAGATTGCTTTTTTCTAGTAAGCACGAGTTCTTCCAAAGCAGGCTTCCTTGGTTCTAGCACATCGGATTCCTCATTTGGTTGAAAACATTATTCAACTTCAAAAATATCGGAAGAAAAATCCTCATTGGGTTCAAATAATGCATCTAACTCTTGCTCCCGATAACGATTTTTTTCCTGATATTCTTTTTCAAGTCTTTTTTATTGAAGCAATTCATTTTGATAAATGTGGATGGCCTTAGCACTAGGCTTGTATTTATGAGACTCATCTTTAGTGATATTGATCCAATGTTCATAAATCTTGAGCTCCTCCTCCTCCTCCTCACTATTATCATAACAATTAAACAAACCAAAGGAGTTAAAGTAAGACATTTCAATTTGGGCAATTAAAAAACGTGACACCCATATTTTTGAATATTTTTTTAAGGTCAAATTCGGGATTAACCAACTTAACCTAAAGTCTACCTAATTACTCGGTAACGGTGCCATTTTGATCGAGTTGGAAACCGAGCATCCGTGTAATACGCTAATCATTGTTATTGGCTTCCAACCACAATACAAAAACCTAAACTTTAACTACACTCTTGTGGAGTATAGTGGATAGTTTGGGTGTCGAATCCTTAGGGAACTAGGACGAGTGAACTTGACGACAAAGGTAAGACGGTTAACCCTAGTTTGACTCTAAAAAGAAACAAAAGGATGATTGAGATGGGAAATAACTAATCAACTAAATGCACAATGAATTAAACTACTGCAATAACTATGTGAGCAAAATTAACTAACTAAGAATGACTTAATAAGAATGAAGGGAAAACAGGTTGGGAATACAATCCCCCAAACCCTAGTAAATTTACTGTATAGAATGATAGAATTTTGAATTAGAAATTTAATTGAACCCGGTCTTTAGTACTCCCAAGCATTACATATATGAGGTTCAAGCCCTCATTATACATAATCAAAAGATGAGTAAAGCAGTGTCGCAATAGCTACACGCGCATCACATCCTTAAACACCACGGTTACCTAGGGTCAACCGAGGTAAAAAGGTCTATGATGGTTGTGACAACTACACAACACGATTCATTCAAATTTCAATTCAAACCCTAGTTTCTACACGGGTAAATTACATTGGGTTGGGTTCATGCACACCAACCCTTGGAAATCTAGCCTAATATGGTGCAATTAATTAAAAACATGAATCCTACGTTGCATGTAATTGAATCAATAAGAAAACTATCTCTAAGCATGTATAAATGAATTGGAAACCCAGAAAATAAAGAAAGCCTGTAAATAAATTAACTACAAGATTAAGAAAGAAAGGAACAAACTTTATTTAAAGAAAATATGTAATTCAAACAATAAAAGTACCAGCTTGATGGAGAATTGTTTTCTATGGTTTCTAAGCTACTATCCTACCTTCCTCTCTATAAAAAAACTCAAAAAAACTATCTTTTCTAAGTCATTATAAAGATACACAAATACGTTTTAGAAGAGTTTGTAACATAATAGGACTCTTTGGACCAATCAGTATTTGAGGAGAACATCGCGTCTCAGGCACCTCGAACCGGTTCGCGGGGACCCCGAAACGGTTCTCCCCCCGAACCGGTTCACCATGTGGTTCGAGAAATATTACTGGTTTGGCCCTCTTTTCCTTCCTTTCCAACACTTAGAAAATTTTCCCTTTTTTCCTCCTTTCTTCTGTGGATTTTCTTCAACTTCAAGGGATCATAGCTCTTTCACCGTAGCTCGGATTTAGGTGCCATTTTTTTCCAGTATTCTCTTTGTTCCAAGCTCTTCAACTTTCCAGTTCGCCCCACCTCCAGGATCAGGCTACAGAATTATGAAAATTCCCTTGAACTTGCCTTCTTAGCCTTTCTTTCATTGTTTCGATTTCTCTTTCGCACCGCTTGCATACTTTACCTGTAAAATTCATAAGAGAAACACAAAACATGAAATACTTGCCAATGAAGGTTAGTAGCATAATTACGAGTTAAATCCATATCAATTGCACCACTTGGGTTCACAAAGGTACCAAAATTAGGGGGATAAATATATAATATTTATGCTCGATCACTAGGGAATTGTGTTGTGTTTTTATTGGCTAAATTGGCACTCAAAAATGGTACAAGTGTTTTCACCCTTCATCTCAGCCAATATGTTACTATAAAATAATTTATCCCAATAAGGGCTATATTGTTTCAACTTCATTATGTAGATGAAATAAGTAAGACGTCATTTGTTTTTGGCTATGAAATATAAACCATTCGAATGTTAGAAATACCATATATTGTTGTTTATTTATTTATATGTCAGTGGTTAGGGGTAATTTTTTTTCTCTTAATGGTCAAGGCCTAGAAAAGAATTTGAATCCGAACACTAAATTTGAATGACACTTGAAAATTGTCGAGGTTTCTTTCAACCAGATTTGTTAGATTCAGATTTCCAGATTGCGAATTTAGACTCAAATATATATATATATATATATTAAAACACACTCTATGTTTTGAATTGAATATAAGATAAAAAGGAAATAGTTTTCCATGAAACAAAAATATGTATGCAACATACCACTTCTGAATGACAGTTATTTCTGAATTTCATCATCACTTGTTCCCAGAGATCCCTCCAAATTGGGCTCTATGAGTGTCTCATAAGCACTTGCTTATTCAAATGAAGAATCAAATTGAATTCCACTGTCTTCACTTGTTGCATCATTTGATTCTTTTGGAGCATCTACAGATTGAGGTTTAAGCTCTGTGCCATCAGCAAAAACTTACGTTTTTTGTGCCTTTTTAGTGTCTATCAAGTAAACTTTATCCTCATCCTGGCACGATAGACCCGATCCAATGATTTCCTCGCTTCTCATTAGTGATGCATTGCAATCTCCCACTAATGTTTCAGCCTAAACTTTAACTTGTTTCACCTAAAGGTTTCTTTTTTTATGTTTGTTATACCCCTCTTGGAATGATGTAGAATAAATATTATTTTTCAAGAATTAGAAGAGTAGGGATCAATCAAAGTTAGAGCCACGCAAGAGATCATGAAACCTTCAAACAAAAAAAATACCTACAAAGGTTTGCAAAGCTCTTGGAAATGTAGGAAATGAATGACTAACAAATCTATTTAGCAAAGTTTTAGACCAAATTAGAAAGCTGCCATTTGTTTTATCATTCACTTAAATTTAATTGCCTGTTTATCGTTAGTGTTCATATATGTCATTATTTGATATGGAATTATGCTTTCTTCCTTCTAAATTGTATAAAGATGTAACAGATCGTATACATAAGGAAACATGGTCATCTCTTTTCTTTTGGTTATTTTTAGTGTATGTCTGACTATTTTAGGTTGAAATGTAATCCTTACCCTGCAATTTTAACTCGATTTTAATTTTTGTGTCAGGTATTTGGCTCTTCTTGAGAAGTATCTTTTGGAGTCCTCACTCATAAGAACTAAAACTGTGAAAATATATAAAAACAAGTATCACATATCTCCTAGTGCACACACTTTCCTTTTTTTTTTGTACCATTCATCTTGGTAGCAAATAACAAGAACTACAGATATCCAGTCATAAGTTTCATTCTTCGAAAGAGTTTCATAATAGGGTTGATTTCTTAAACATGTCATTTTTCTAGTCTGGTTTTGTTGAGAAGGTCTGTTTCCAAGTAGTAGTCTCTCTGTCTCTCTCTCTCTCACGATAATTGATAAGTTTACCATTTTCATCTACTTCTCTAATTTTTGGTAGTTATGTGCCTCAGATTTTGATCGACTAAGTTCCATCTCTAGACATGAAGAGGATATTTCTATTCACTTTTTTGGGCCTGGGATTGGTTGGCCCCACATTGCGTTTTTGGTAATAGCTGCAGAATTCATATATTTTTGTTTCTTTTAAACAATGTGTGACTAAGGTTATAACAACTGTCATTAATTTCCCCATATGTATAACATAGATCTATTATATTTAATTTCGAAGTATTTGATTCATTTTGAAATATATGACACAATATGCTTCATATATCCATCGATGTGGTAATCTTTACTACAATTCTATCATTCAGTGACTATAGCATCAGAAAATCATAAAAAGAAAATTTATGTAGAGTCCCTGAACCGAAATTCATTCCATGCGTATTTCCCACTACATGAGTATTTTTGGTTTCCTCTTGCGACTATGACATACGTAGAATCCAAAACTCTAATGAGTTCCTTATCAAAATCTGAATATTTCCCATCTCGAAAGCAGTACTATGTGAGGCACCTCAACTATTTGTGCTCTTTGATCATTTCTAAATTGTAATTATAACCCCTACATGGCTGCTTACTTAACTGTGTACATAAATTTTGGTGTACATCTTTATCCAAACAATAGGAATATTTTTTATGTTGATTTTCTAATGAATCTTCATTTAAACAAGCCTTCTTTTCGTGAATTCTCTTTGAGTTCACCACCCTCCTCAAACAGGAACAGTTAAGTTGATCTAAGAGTTAGTGTGACATAAGAGTAAAATATTATATGACATACTCTGGACATATCAAAGAAAGCTCAACAAAAAATAAAATTGGCTCACACATAGCCTACAGGCTCACACCTAGCCTACGTGACTTTTGGTATGGCAGTTTTGTGTTGCCTTCAGGTTTCTCTACTTCGTATAGCTATTACATCACGAGAAGTTTTCTGTTCAAAAGAGTGTACTTTGCATTTTGAAAGGGCTTTGATCCGAGTTTATGTTGCACTACTAAACCAATTAATTGTTGGGTGTAAAATGCCACCAATACAACTGCCAAAATTATAGCCCTCAAATCATCAAATCACTGAAATCTCCATCTTTTGCATTTGGTGTTGCTTTATTTTTGCAGCTGGAAAATCTATATTGTCATGTTTTTTTTCGTGAATGATAAGTTTGTTTTGTCACCTGAAAACACTCATTTTCCTTTCCTTTTTATTTTCTCTTATGTTCTATAACAATCTTCGTGTAAACGAATTTAGCTCTCATTTTATTAAATGAAATAGGAAATTTTGTTGGAATGAAAGCTTTCATTCTCCCATGTGGCATCTTCTTATATTGTTGATCCCATCTCACATACACTCTTCTTGGCTGCTTGAGGTTCAATGAAGCTATGTGTGCCCCCACCATCAGCTGAAATTGACAATGAAAATTGGCCAAAGGTTCTAGAATTGGGGAGGGCCCTTGAAAAATATTTTGTTTTGAATATGTACTAAGATTAATAACATAATTTTACCGTTACTAATTATGAATTTTATTATTACTATTAGCAACATAATTTTACCATTATTAATTTTGATCTTTCTATTACTATCAATAACAGAACTTTACCGTTACTAATTCTGAATTTTCCGTTTCTATTAGTAACACAACTTTAGCATTATTAATTCTGAATTTTACCGTTACTGTTGATACCAAATTTAACTTGCTGACGTGGATTAATCATATGAAGACACATGTCAATCTACGTGGCACCTACGAGCATTTTTTACAATCACCTTGACATCGAGGAACTCAACCTCCCCGATCAACTCAGTCGCTCCGACCAACAAGAGTTCTCCGAGGAACTTTACTGCACCGAGTAACTCATGGATGCCGAGATACTTAGGCAGTCCGAGCAGCTTAGGCGGTCCGAGCTGCACCTCGATCAGAGCATTTATTATCAGACAATTAAGAGGATTAAATGCACATTAAATGCTGATTGTTATCATACGGATGTACACATTTATTGAACAGCTATGTATTACTCATTCACATGTACAACCTCATGGCTATAAATACATTATATCATCCTCATTGTAGAGGGAGCGGAATTTCTTGAGGATAATCATACTTCGAGAATTCCTAAACAGTCAATAAAAACACAAACAGTAGACGTAAGCCATTCATTCAAGGCTAAACCACTTTAAAATCTCTTGTCTCTTATATATATTTTTAGATGTGATTAAATAATTAGAGATAGTCTAATTTTTTACATCAACAGATTGGCGCCGTCTGTGGGAAGCGACTGTAATTTTCGTTTTTCATCAAAAATAGTTCACCACCAATGGCTGACAACCCTGAATCCAGCAATCGAAACGCTGGAAACCCCCCAACTCCATCCGCTCCTCCAAATATCCAAGATCTGGCTGGATTCATGGTCAATTTAGCTCAAGGCCAGACAGGCATGCAGGAAACAATGCGACAACTCATGCAAACCATCCAAAGTGGAGCATCAACCTACTCATGACAACGAAGTGGTCAAAGAAATACTCATTTACTTTCTTCACGCATTAGGCAAAGCGATTCGTATCGCACTGATAGATCTGAAGATTTTTCTTATCAACCGGGTCGAACTTCGTCAGTACGAGCCACAAATACTGAACAACACATCACTCTCTCCCCGGAAAGGACCAGTGCACTGGAAAGATTAAGTAGGATCTCTCCTTTTGATCGATTGGGCCCTCGGAAGAATAAAAGTCCTCCTAAGGCTGTGTCGAGAAACTTTCGACGACCATTTGATCTAAGAGAGGGTTCTTCCCAATCACAACCAGCTGCTCGACAAGATAGGTCCCAGGAAGCTACTTCAATACGATCAATTGCTCGAACCGGTAAGCCCGAGGAAAGAAATGATGGCTGGAAAGGCTCTATTCAGAGGTTGGAGGATAGATTAGGGGAAATGTCCAAGGCCAAGAATCCTCTACAAAGAACTTTTGTCCAAGGGACACCTTTTGTCCAAGAAATTGTGGATTTTCCCACACCATCAAAGTTCAAAGCACCTGTTGTGACTCCCAAATATGATGGAAAAACCGACCATGTTCTTCATATAGAGCAATACCAAGCTGCTGCCAACATCTATGCTGTGCCAGATGAGATGAGATGCAAGGCTTTCTCGGGAACTCTTACAGGATCTGCTCAAATATGGTACAATAATCTTCCTCGGGGTAAGATTTCTGTAATACCCCGTATTTTTGGCGATATTTATTTTTGGGATTAATTAATTAAATGAGAATTAATTGGAAATTAATCCAGATAAAATACTAGCGAGATGTGAGTTGGTATTTGACTATATTGAGTATATATGATGTTATATAAATATTGAATTATGAAATTTTTCGTGAGATTGATATACGACAATTTGGTCATTTTATTGGGACGCGTGTGACAGTCGCGTCAGGATATAATTATTTTATTTGTAAAAGTGAATTTAAATTCTATTAACCGTATGGTCGTTTTGAGTGCGCCAACGCGTCCGGAAGGATCGAGATAGTCAGAAAACACCAGCTGGGGGTTTAGTTTGGGTCCCGGGGTATTTTTAGGCCATACCGGCATCTTATAAGGGTAGTTTGGTAATATTGTATTTTTGGGAATTAAAAATGACGAAAATTAGGAGTCTTTATCTGATTGGGAATAGACCCACTAACCAACCCTTAATGACCCAATAAGCTACAGGGGTTATCAAATTAGGTTTCCAAAACTTTCCCAAAGAAAACCCTAGCCACCATTGGAGATAAGCTTGGAGAGAGAGAGGTAGAAGGGAATTCTGCAGAAAAGCTCCATCAAACTAACACCAAATTCAGAGACACTTGAGGCAAGTGATTTAATTCTATTTGATTCAGAGAATGTTTCTTCCATGTTAGATAAATTGAAAGATTTACATTTGTTCTTGGAAGTTAAATAGAAACCCATTTGAATTGGACTTAGGACTTAAAGTTTGAGGACAAATTGCATATAGAATAGTATGTAGATGATTATTCTGATGTTAATACATGTTGGATGTAACAATAACGAATCTAGAATGGACTTATTGAGGATTTAAAATTCTAGGGTTTATGTTCTTGAAAATTGGGGAAAAAGGTAGAGATTTGATGAATTAATGATGGTTAGGATGTGTTAATTCCTTAAAAGCTGTTAGTATATGACCTTAGTATGTTTTAGGATGATTGGTGACCTTAAAACATTGATTGGACGAATTTTAGTGGAGATTTGAGGTGTAGAAATTGATGGAAAAACGAGACAAGATTTCTGGGCTTGAATCTGGTCACTCGTTAGAAGACCTACCCAGGTCGTTCGAACGAGCTCGTTCGAACGAGCTTCTAATGAGTTGACAGTTTGGGGTTCTAACGAGAGGGATGTTCGTTCGATAATCTCGTTCGAACGAGATCTCGTTAGATAGCCCAGTTCGTTCGAACGAAATCTCGTTCGAACAGCCTCGTTCGAACGAGACTTCTAACGAGATGGCAGTTTAGGCCTTTTTGGCCTGTTTTGATTTTGGGAGTCCCGTAAACTTGTTCGAGGATAGAGATAACATTCCTTTGATGGTGTATTAGTATACTTGGGACATTTGGGTTATAATGAGGAGTAAATTATATAAGTGTGGATCAAATCAAATAGACATTTGAGTCGAGACGTGAGTGTCTACTACGACGTGAGAATAAATTATGGCGCGTATAAATATGGACTGGGATTATATAAGTTGTATATATATTAAGTTGATACGAGATTGCGGTAAGTACTACAATTAAACTACGATGATTACTAAGATGTGTGCTTACTTAGTATTGGTATATGATTTGTGTGTAAGACATACCTACCATACTTGCTATCACGGGAGGTTTGCGTTCGCCTAGGGCCCTCTAATCCTTGTGTTGCCCGGATTTAGACTGGTTACCTCGATGAACATAGGTCAGAGAAGGACTTATTGGGATGTTAATAAGTCTGCTGATCGTGGGAGCGCAGGTATGTGCGTGACCCATGTGATGTGACTGTGTTCGCCTCCATTATTTGTGATGTTGTTATCTGTGAACTATTCCTGAGAGATTCGGAATATGTGATCCTTATGTACGTGATGTACCGGGATGGATAGCAGAGTATGTGTGCACCGCAGCTTAGTCTCGGGGTGCTTATATTGTATATTTATGTTGTGGAAAATATACGCTTAATAAACTGAGAACTTTCATATAGTATTGTGTGTATAACTATGGAATAACAAAAAGGGATGATCTATAATGAGTTGTATTACTTTTACGTGAGAACCTGAATTTAAGTTAAGCCCCTATTTAATTGCGAGTGTTATAATGTTAATGGGAACCGAGTAATAAGGGTAGAACCTATGACAGTCTAGCTAGATATGATGTCACTTAGCTAGTGATTTGTGTCATTTTAGATGGGTACTTACGTTAGGAGTGTACAGTTAGACGAGAGGTGAGAATTTCATGTGAGTGCACGTCCTAACATGTACTTTGCATTTAATGTTTTAAATGTTTTTAAAGCACTTGCAGGTTTTTAAAATATCTCCACATTCGGGCTCTGACCCGTTTGCTTTCAAATCTATTTTTTTTGTAAAACCATTTTAGGTGCCCAGCCACAAAGACACCATGCATAGGATACTCATTCAGTGGACGAGCTGTAGCTGTTTGTGGAAGTTACATGGATTAGCTTTTAGACGCTTCTATCATTTGGATTCCATCTTCAGTATTCCTCAGTTTTAGGGCATGTTGCCCCGTTCCATTAGAGTTACATTTCCATTACAGTTTTCAGACTTTGGCATGTATTGATTCAGTATTCAGTTTAATTATTTCAGTTTGTGGATTTGTAGTGAGGAGTTTTCCTCCAGACTTTATTTACATTATGTAATGGTTATTCTATTTACTTCGGTATAGTGAATGGTGTTATTATTCTTCATTACACTTATTGCATGTTAATCAGACTTTAATTAAAATTTGGCAACTTACTTTTTAAATACTAGGTGGTTAGAAATAATAAAAATGTTTTCGACAGTGATGCTTTTAGCTAAGCCAACTTGGCATTTTGAATTAATTTAATAAAGGAGTAGCTACCCGGTATTTAATTAGTCGGGGTGTCACAGGTGGTATCAGAGCATCAGGTTCTAGTGTACTTTAGGATCTGTACGGCTATTATGTTTCCGCTAAGTTTCTTTGATATAGAGCCCTATATTTTAGGACTGTTGTACTCTTTTTGTGTATGCTTCGTTCTTCAGCTATTTTAAGTTTATAAACAGTGAACTTATAAACTTTATTCTTATTTCAGATGCCTCCACGACGTGCACGACGAGTTCCCAGGGATGCAACGCCCGAACCCCAGCCCGCTCCAGTTCAGGGCATGATGAACGCCGCTGAGGTTGCAGCTATAGTAGCCCAAGCGGTAAATGCCGCAATTGCCGTAGTCCAGCAGGCACCACCTCAGGCGCCGGTCGCCGCGCCAGTACAGGCAAATGCATTCCCGTCTGCTTGGGAACGTGTACGTGACACTTTTCAAAAAGCGCATCCGCCAGAGTTTGTAGGTAGCTCAGATGTGGTAGTCTCGAGCCAGTGGAGGAAGGATATGCAGAGGCACTTGTGGATGTATGAGTGCACGGACGTTCAGAAGCAGGTGATAGCTACTTTCAAGCTAGTTGGATCTGCACTACAGTGGTGGGAGTCTATTACCACCATGGAGGAGAGGGATACTCTCACTATTCAGGACTTCTGGGTGCGGTTTGACCGCAAGTACTTTCCGTCCGCTGTTCATACGTAAATGAGGAGGAAACTGATGAATCTGAGGCAAGAGGGTAAGACCGTGGCCGAGTATGAGGCCGAGTTCACAAATCTGTTGAATATCGTTCCGGATGAAATACCAACAGAAAAGAAGAAGATTGAGAAATTCACCGACGGGTTGACATGGAGGATCCGTCAGCATCTGTTAGGGAACCTTTCGTTGGCCACGTATTCTGATGTGGTTAACGCTCCTTTGTTACACTGCCAGGATCACCGCTTTCATATGACTGAGGGCAAGATATCGGGAGAGTCTAGCCATCAGGGCAGGACTGGAGGACATGGTGCCAGAGGGGCACAATCTGTTCAGGGGCAGAGACAGGGTGAGCAGGGTTCCCAGCAGGGGGATCAGAAGAGGTTCAGATCAGGGAATTACAGGCACGGACAGGGAGGTTTCCGTCAGGGCCATCAGGGTCCAAACGGCCATCAGGGCCAACAGGGGCAGAATGGGCAGCAGTTTCAGCAGGGCCAACAGGGCCAAGGGAGGAACGGTAACGGCCACCAAGGCCGGGGACCGCAGGGGCAGAGAGGAGGGAACTTCCCAGGGAAGTTTTTTGTTTGTGGCAAGACTGGCCATAAACGACAGGATTATCCTAATAGGGGCAGGGCCCCACAGCAGCAGCAACAGGGTGCTCGCCAGGAGCCGTAGAGGCCTATGTTTCCCGCCGCTCTCCTCGCACCGCCACAGATGGCAGCATTGCCACCCATTCCAGCTGTCCCAGTTCAGCAGGGGCAGCTACAGTATGGACGTGTCTACAACGTCCACCAGGCAGCAGTTCCACAGGCACCGCCCGCGATTGAGGGTACGTTTCCTATCCATGGCACTATGGGTCGGGTATTATTTGATACGGGGGCTACACATTGTTTTATAGCTACACATTTCGCGAAAGCCTTAGGATTGTTAGCTACGGCAGAGAGCACAGTGACGTGTGTCGACTCACCGTTGGGGAGTGGGTCACTTATATTCTTTATATGCCGGGGAGTGGGGGTAGAGATTGGTAGTTTGGTATTAACTGCAGATATGTTGGTATTAGATATGCATGTTCACGATGTGATTATCGGTATGGATTGGCTCGCTGATTATAGAGCCATGATTGATTGCTTCGGTGGGAGCATTGTTTTTTCCATTCCGGGACAAGAGATGTTTGTAGTGGCGATGCCTCGCCCAGAGGGAGGCTCGACCGCTCATTTGTATTACCTAGAGGAGGATACCTCTAAGGAGGTTGTGATTCCTTTAGATTCGATTCCAGTCGTCAGGGAGTATTCATATGTGTTTCAGGAGATACCAGGCCTACCCCCCAGTCGAGAGATAGACTTTATTATAGACCTATTGCCAGATATGAGGCCTATAGCACGCGCACCGTACAGTATGGCTCCGGCAGAGATGCGAGAGCTACGAGATCAGATAGAGCAGCTGTTAGGTCAGGGCTTTATTCGCAGGAGTACCTCACCTTGGGGCGCTCCAGTTTTGTTTGTGAAGAAGAGGGACGGTTCACTGAGATTGTGTGTGGACTACCGAGAGTTGAATAAGGTCACGATACGGAATAAGTATCCGTTACCTCGAATTGATGACTTATTCGACCAGTTGAGAGGAGCTTCTTTCTTCTCGAAGATTGATTTGAGATCGGGATACCATCAGTTGCGTATCAAGGAGGAGGATGTCTCGAAGACTACGTTCTTGTCCGAGATATGGTTCTTACGAGTTTCGGGTTATGCCTTTTGGTTTGACCAACGCTCCAGCAGTGTTTATGGACTTGATGAACAGAGTGTTCAGGGATTTCCTAGATCAGTTTGTCATTGTCTTCATTGATGATATTCTGGTTTACTCCCAGACAGAGGAGGAGCACGCCGAGCATTTGAGGCAGGTTTTGCAGACGCTGCGTCAGAACGAGCTATATGCAAAATATGAGAAATGCGGGTTTTGGCTGAAGGAGGTCCAAATTTTGGGACACATTATTTCCGATCGGGGGATATCTGTTGATCTGGGGAAGATATCCGCGGTGAGGGAATGGGGACAGCCCACGACACCGACTGAAATTCGTAGTTTCTTGGGCCTAGCAGGATACTACAGGAGGTTCATTCGGGGATTTTCGAAGATAGCGGGTCCTTTGACACATCTGACTCGTAAGGGTGTGCCATTCATCTGGAGTGATGCCTGTCAGTTGGCATTTGATGAGTTAAAGGACAAATTGACCTCAGCACCTGTGTTAGCATTGCCGAGACCGGGAGTTGAGTATTTGGTTTACACCGATGCGTCTTTGCAAGGGCTTGGAGGTGTATTACAGCAGGAGAGACAGACCATAGCGTATGCTTCCCGTAAGCTTAAGACTCACGAAAAGAATTACCCCACGCATGATTTGGAGTTGGCGGCAGTGGTATTTGCCCTAAGGATTTGGAGACACTATCTTTTGGGGGAGAAGTTCCAACTGTTCACGGACCACAAGTCCCTACAATACCTGTTCACGCAGAAGGAGTTGAATATGCGGCAGCGTAGGTGGCTTGAGTTTGTGAAAGACTACCAGTTCGATATCCAGTATCACCCAGGTAAGGCTAACGTGGTAGCAGACGCGTTGAGCCGTAGGCCAGCAGATGAGGTGGCAGAGGTGTGGAAGGCAAAGTGGAAGGAGTTGGGACACCAGGATGCAGTGGCCCGATCTTTCATGTCTGTGATGACCGTTACACCGCAGATTGTCACGAAGGTAGTACGGGCGCAGGCTAATGACTCGTTCTGTCAGGAGCAGATAGTTTGATTACTAGCAGAGGGAGTCGAGTCCTATACCGTCAGCTCAGATGGGGGATTACGCTTCAATGGGAGATTGGTGGTTCCGAAAGGGGAGAAATTACGACATGAAGTGATGGCAGAGTCGCACGGCTCATGGTTCGAGGTACATCCCGGAGGGGACAAAATGTACCAAGACATGAGACGGCAGTATTGGTGGAGCGATATTAAGAGAGATATTACTGAGTTTGTTTCGAAATGCGCCACTTGCCAGCTAGTAAAAGTGGATCATCAGAGACCGACAGGACTTCTACAGCCGTTGGAGGTCCTGGTGTGGATGTGGGAGAGCATATCCATGGACTTTATCACGGGGTTGCCTACGTCGCAGAGGGGCCACGGCTCCGTTTGGGTAATTGTGGACAGGTTGTCCAAAGTCGCTCACTTTTTACCCGTAAGGACTGACTACACTACGGGACAGTATGCCCAGCTCTTCATTTCAGAGGTTGTGAGGCTTCACGGTGTGCCCCTAAATATCGTGTCTGACAGAGACAAGATATTTGTATCGCGGTTTTGGGAGAGTTTCCAGGAGGCCATGGGCACGGAATTGCAGTTGAGTACGGCTTATCATCCGCAGACCGATGGGCAGACAGAGCGCACAAATCAGATGTTGGAGGACATGCTACGCATGTGCATTATTGACTTTGGAGGTGGATGGGAGCAATACCTTCCACTGGTAGAGTTTGCTTATAATAACTCCTACCAGTTCACTATTGGCATGGCTTCGTTTGAGGCATTGTACGGTAGGCCTTGTCGTTCCCCAGCATGTTGGTTAGAGGTGGGGGACAACAAACTACTTGGGCCGGAAGTGATTCAGGATACTTCGGCAAGGATTGAGTTGATTCAGAGTCGCATTCGGGTAGCTCAAGATCGGCAGAAGAGTTACGCTGATGCGAAGAGATTTTTCAGGGAGTTCCAAGTGGGGGACCAAGTTTTGCTCAGAGTATCTCCTATGAAGGGGATTATGCGTTTCGGGAAGAAGGGGAAATTGGCACCGAGGTATGTGGGGTCGTTTCCTATTATTGAGCGGATTGGACCAGTTGCGTATAGACTCGGGTTACCGGAGCATTTACATCGGATTCACGATGTGTTTCATATTTCCTCGCTAAGGAAATATCTCAGAGACGATTTGGCTCATTCTCACATCGCTTTGGAGGAGATTGATTTACAGCCTGATAGCTCCTACGAGGAGGGGCCGATTGCTATTTTGGACCGAAGTGAGAGGAAACTACGGTCAAAGATAGTTCCGTTAGTGCGTGTTCAGTGGCGACATCACAATGTCGAGGAGTCCACATGGGAGCGCGAGGATGAGATGCGCGAACGTTATCCAGAGTTGTTTTTAGCAGGTACTTTCTAGTTCCGAATTTCGGGACGAAATTCTGTTATTAGGGGGGAAGTATGTAATACCCCGTATTTTTGGCGATATTTATTTTTGGGATTAATTAATTAAATGAGAATTAATTGGAAATTAATCCGGATAAAATACTAGCGAGATGTGAGTTGGTATTTGACTATATTGAGTATATATGATGTTGTATGAATATTGAATTATGAAATTTGTCGTGAGATTGATATACGACAATTCGGTCATTTTATTGGGACGCGTGTGACAGTCGCGTCAGGATATAATTATTTTATTTGTAAAAGTGAATTTAAATTCTATTAACCGTATGGTCGTTTTGAGTGCGCCAACGCGTCCGAAAGGGTCATGATAGTCAGAAAACACCAGCCGGGGGTTTAGTTTGGGTCCCGGGGTATTTTTAGGCCATACCGGCATCTTATAAGGGTAGTTTGGTAATATTGTATTTTTGGGAATTAAAAATGACGAAAATTAGGAGTCTTTATCTGATTGGGAATAGACCCACTAACCAACCCTTAATGACCCAATAAGCTACGGGGGTTATCAAATTAGGTTTCCAAAACTTTCCCAAAGAAAACCCTAGCCACCATTGGAGATAAGCTTGGAGAGAGAGAGATAGAAGGGAATTCTGCAGAAAAGCTCCATCAAACTAACACCAAATTCAGAGACACTCGAGTCAAGTGATTTAATTCTATTTGATTCAGAGAATATTTCTTCCATGTTAGATAAATTGAAAGATTTACATTTGTTCTTGGAAGTTAAATAGAAACCCATTTGAATTGGACTTAGGACTTAAAGTTTGAGGACAAATTGCATGTAGAATAGTATGTAGATGATTATTCTGATGTTAATACATATTGGATGTAACAATAACGAATCTAGAATGGACTTATTGAGGATTTAAAAATCTAGGGTTTATGTTCTTGAAAATTGGGGAAAAAGGTAGAGATTTGATGAATTAATGATGGTTAGGATGTGTTAATTCCTTAAAAGATGTTAGTATATGAACTTAGTATGTTTTAGGATGATTGGTGAGCTTAAAACATTGATTGGACGAATTTTGGTGGATATTTGAGGTGTAGAAATTGATGGAAAAACGAGACAAGATTTCTGGGCTTGAATCTGGTCATTCGTTAGAAGACCTACCCAGGTTGTTCGAACGAGCTTCTAACGAGTTGACAGTTTGGGGTTCTAACTAGAGGGATGTTCGTTCGATAATCTCGTTTGAACGAGATCTCGTTAGATAGCCCAGTTCGTTCGAACGAAATCTCGTTCGAACAGCCTCGTTCGAACGAGACTTCTAACGAGCTGGCAGTTTAGGCCTTTTTGGCCTGTTTTGATTTTGGGAGTCCCGTAAACTTGTTCGAGGATAGAGATAACATTCCTTTGATGGTGTATTAGTATACTTGGGACATTTGGTTTATAATGAGGAGTAAATTATATAAGTGTGGACCAAATCAAATAGACATTTGAGTCGAGACGTGAGTGTCTACTACGACGTGAGAATAAATTATGGCGCGTATAAATATGGATCGGGATTATATAAGTTGTATATATATTAAGTTGGTACGAGATTGCGGTAAGTACTACAATTAAACTACGGTGATTACTAAGATGTATGCTTACTTAGTATTGGTATATGATTTGTGTGTATAACATACCTACCATACTTGCTATCACGGGAGGTTTGCGTTCGCCTAGGGCCCTCTAATCCTTGTGTTGCCCGGATTTAGACTGGTTACCTCGATGAACATAGGTCAGAGAAGGACTTATTGGGATGTTAATAAGTCTGCTGATCGTGGGAGCGCAGGTATGTGCGTGACCCATGTGATGTGACTGTGTTCGCCTCCATTATTTGTGATGTTGTTATCTGTGAACTATTCCTGAGAGATTCGGAATATGTGATCCTTATGTACGTGATGTACCGGGATGGATAGCAGAGTATGTGTGCACCGCAGCTTAGTCTCGGGGTGCTTATATTGTATATTTATGTTGTGGAAAATATACGCTTAATAAACTGGGAACTTTCATATAGTATTGTGTGTATAACTATGGAATAACAAAAAGGGATGATCTATAATGAGTTGTATTACTTTTATGTGAGAACCTGAATTTAAGTTAAGCCCCTATTTAATTGCGAGCATTATAATGTTAATGGGAACCGAGTAATAAGGGTAGAACCTATGACAGTCTAGCTAGATATGATGTCACTTAGCTAGTGATTTGTGTCATTTTAGATGGGTACTTACGTTAGGAGTGCACAGTTAGACGAGAGGTGAGAATTTCATGTGAGTGCAGGTCCTAACATGTACTTTGCATTTAATGTTTTAAATGTTTTTAAATCACTTGCAGGTTTTTAAAATATCTCCACATTCGGGCTCTGACCCGTTTGCTTTCAAATCTATTTTTTTGTAAAACCATTTTAGGTGCCTAGCCACAAGGACACCATGCATAGGATACTCATTCAGTGGACGAGCTGTAGCTGTTTGTGGAAGTTACAGGGATTTTCTTTTAGACGCTTCTATCATTTGGATTCCATCTTCAGTATTCCTCAGTTTTAGGGCATGTTGCCCAGTTCCATTAGAGTTACATTTCCATTACAGTTTTCAGACTTTGGCATGTATTGATTCAGTATTCAGTTTAATTATTTCAATTTGTGGATTTGTAGTGAGGAGTTTTCCTCCAGACTTTATTTACATTATGTGATGGTTATTCTATTTACTTCGGTATGGTGAATGGTGTTATTATTATTCATTACACTTGTTGCATGTTAATCAGACTTTAATTAAAATTTGGCAACTTACTTTTTAAATACTAGGTGGTTAGAAATAATAAAAATGTTTTCGACAGTGATGCTTTTAGCTGAGCCAACTTGGCATTTTGAATTAACTTAATAAAGGAGTAGCTACCCGGTATTTAATTAGTCGGGGTGTCACAATTTCAACTTTCTTTCAACTCGCCGAGCTCTTCATTGGAAATTTTTATTTTGGAGCAAAGCCTACTAAACGAGTAGCACACATGTTAAGTGTTAGACAAAAGGCAGGTGAGAGCACTAGGGATTATATAACTCGCTTCAATAACGAGAAACTCAAAGTTATTGATTACGAGGAAAAGACATCGATTACTGCTCTGATGAGTGGGCTGTTACCCAATAAGTTGTACTACACTTTGGCTAAAGATCCACCCGGAACCATATCGGAATTGATGGAAAAAGCGGCCAAGATCATGAATGCCGAGGAGGCTATGGCTGCAAAGAAGAATATGGATACCAAAGAAACCAAAGCGGAGGGTGATAAGACAAAAAAAAAGAGCATAAGAACAACGGTGGTGACAAGCACTCAAAAATAAAGCCATCATGGGAGGTGTTAAAGAAATTTGATAATTATACTCCTTTGAAGGTAGACATCAATCATGTTCTAGAAGAAATCAAGAACAGCGAGGAGTTAAACTGGCCAGAGAAAATGAAGTCAGACCCTGACAAGAGGAATAAGTCCAAATATTGTGATTTCCACAAGGATCATGGCCATATGACAAAAAATTGCATAGCTCTTCAGAACGAGATCGAAGCACTCATAAGACGAGGAAAACTAGCAAAGTATGTTGATCATAGAAATGAAAGAAGAAACAACGATCGAGTAAGAGAGAGGTCTAGATCTCCTCGCCGAGCAGAGGAGAACAAGAAAAGAGACCATGAAGATGATCCAGAAGACGACCCTGATCTTCCCAAAAGACCAAGGCAGCTAGAACGTGAAGTATTTTCAATACGTTTTGGATCCTTTGATTATAATGTTATTACAGGTGGAGATGCAGGAGGTGGAGACCTTACTGCAGAAAGAAAAGCTTACCTCAATGAGGCTCAAGCCTGTTCATATATTCAATGAATAAACTTGGCTGAAGATGATCGCCCAAGGAAGGTCAACAAAGAAAAATTAGTCATCGGTTTCTTAAAAAATGACCTCGTAGGCGTGCTGTATCCTCATGATGACCCATTGGTAATCAAAATGAGAATGAAGGAAGTGATGATCTCGAGAGTACTGGTTGATAATGGTAGCTCAGCTGATATTATGTTCTACTCGTGCTTCGACAGCTTAAATCTAAAGTTATCCCAGTTGGAGCCTTATCATAGGCCCCTCCTCAGTTTTGCTGGCGAGAATTTTTTTCCACATGGGATGATCAAGTTGGATATGTTCATTGGTACATGGCCTGCTTGTCGAACAAAAAGAGTACTCTTCTTCGTGATGGATAAGAATATTTAATCAGCCTACAACATCAACATGGGAAGGGTAGGATTGAAGAAGTTCAAAGCAGTACCATCTACGGTACATCAATGCCTAAAATTTCCAACCAATTTTGGGGTAGGAGTTGTAAAGGGTGATTAAAAAGTAGCTCGGGAATGCTACTATTCATCTGCCGAGCAGGAGGAGCTGGAGGAATCTAGTAAAAAGACTACCACTTATCAGGTGGATAAGGATGCAGAAATTGAAACATTGGATCCTAGAGACGAATCGTAACTCGTGAAAGGTCAGGTGGTGGAAGCTACTGAAAACATCATTCTGGATGACGAGCACCCTGAACGAACAACTCAGATAGGTTCGTCATTAGATGCCTCATTAAAACAGGAGTTGATAGCTTTCTTAAAAAGAAGAAAACAAACTTTTTCTTGGAGTCATGAAGATATGCCTGGAATAGACCCAAATTTCTTATGTCACGAACTCAATCTGAATAAGGAAATCAAGCCAGTGAAGCAAAGAAAAAGAGTGTTCAGCCTCGAGAAGAACCAAGCTATACATGAGGAGGTCGAGAAGCTCCAGAAAGATTGCTTTATTGAAGATGTTAAGTATCCAGACTGGTTAGCAAATGTGTTGATGGTAAAAAAGAAGAACAACAAATGGAGGATGTGTGTAGACTTCACCGACCTCAACAAAGCATGTCCAAAGGATCATTTTCCCTTTCCCCGAATTAATCAACTAGTGGATGCTACCTCGGGACACGAGCTGCTGAGCTTCATGGATGCTTATTCTGGTTACAACCAGATTAAAATAAAACCTGAAGATAGGGAGAGTACTTCTTTCATTACCCCTAGGGGAACTTATTGTTATAATGTTATGACTTTTGGTTTGAAAAATGCAGGTGCGACATATCAGCGGCCGATGAACAAGGTGTTTGCAGAACAAATCAGTTGCAATATGGAAGTCTATGTTGATGATATGCTGACAAAGAGAAAGAAAGTTGCTGACCATCTAATTGACTTAGGCCAGACCTTTGATCAATTGGATAAATATCAAATGAAATTGAACCCGACCAAGTGCATATTTAGAGTACGAGAAGGCATGTTTCTTGGGTACATTGTCAATCAATGAGGCATTGAAGAAAACCCTGAAAAGATCAAAGCTCTGTTAGGGCTGCGATCTCCAACGACGAAGAAAGAAGTGTAAAGTCTTACAGGACGAGTAGCAGCACTTAACAGATTTGTATCGCGAGCAACTGATAGATGCCTCCCATTATTTAAAACGCTCTGAAAGACTTTTGAATGGAATGAGGAGTGCGAGAAAGCTTTTCAAGAGTTGAAGAAATATTTGGGAGCACCTTCACTGTTGTCCAGACCAGTGATGGGATAAAGGTTGTACTTGTACCTGGTAGTTTCGGAAAATGCAGTCAGCTCGGCATTAATAAGAGTAGAGGATGGAGTACAAAAGACAATTTATTACACTAGTAAGGCCTTTCGAGGAGCGGAGATCAGATATCCGAAGCTGGAAAAGTTGGCACTGGCACTGATCGAAGAGAGTAGAAGAATGAAACCATACTTCTAGGCTCATACCATAGTCGTATATACCGATATGCCGTTGAGGAAAGCTCTTCACAAACCAAAAAAACTAGGGAGATTGATGTACTGGGCAATAGAACTCGGTGAATATGATATAATTTATGAGCCTAGATCGTCATTGAAAGGGCAAGCAGTAGTAGATTTTATAGCAGAGTTCACTTATCCTGATACCCCCGAGGAGCAAAAGCTGAGCATCGACCAACCTGTGGATGTTACAAGATCATCAAATTTAAACCCCGATCAACTTAAGCTGGTCGGAGAGCAAGAGGAGAAGGTCGACGAGCAACGAGGTGTGGTAGAAATGGAGATAAAGGAGCAACAAATATTCCATCGAGGAATTTTTTTTGATAAGAAGTTTGAGGACGAAATACCTGTATGGAACCTATATATGGATGGCTCATCATGCACCTCGGGTAGTGGAGCCGGGATTGTATTGAAAAGTCCAGACGAGATCGACATAGAATATGCCCTGCGCTTCCTATTTCAAGCTTCTAATAATGAGGCTGAATATGAAGCGATGATTGTAGGTCTTAGTCTGGGAAAAACCATGAAGGCAGAGCAGGTAATCGTGTGCAGTGACTCACAGTTGATTGTAAATCAAATGCTCGGGGTATATGCAGCGAAAGGAGAATTGATGATTAAGCACCACGCAAAGGTAATGGAATTGGTATCGGAATTTGTTACTGTTCAACTGGTTAGAATACCAAGAATGGAGAATGCAAGAGCAGACGCTTTAGCTCGATTAGCATCGGCTACTCGTACTGAGCTACGAAGAACAATCCCAATTGAAATTCTAGCTGGTAGGAGCATAGATGAAGAGCTGACGATGAATGTTATTACCCTTGATTTAGGGCCATCTTGTATGGATCCCATCAGGGCATATATTGAGGAGGGAGAATTACCGATTGACAAAATCGCGGCCAAGAAATTAAAGTTTAAAGTTGCTCGTTATGTATTGACTAATGGTATTCTATACAGAAGAGGAATCATAGCCGGCTTGCAGGGGTGTGTACATCCCGCCGAGGTGAAGGATTTGATTGAAGAAGTCCATGAAGGGTCTTGTGGCAGGTCGGACACTTCTGCAAAGAATAATGACGCAAGGATACTACTGGCCAACGATGAGGGCTGATTGTATAGCCTATGCCAAGAAATGTGACAAGTGTCAGTGCTTTTCCTCCATCCGAAGAACTCCACAAGCATTGTTGACACCCATTACTTCCCCTTGGCCATTTGCCATGTGGGGAATTGACCTGGTCGGACCACTACCAACGACTAGAGGAAGATTTAAATATCTCGTCGTCGTAGTGGATTATTTTACTAAGTGGGTAAGTTGAGCCTCTTATCGACATGACATATGAAAAAGTGTACCAATTTATTTGGAAAAACATCATTTGTAGATATGGTCTTCCCCATGCATTCATCACCGACCACGGAACATAATTTGACAATGAGGAGTTCGCTGCCTATTGTCATCAGTTAAATATGTTGAAGATCCATCCGGCACCAGGCCATCCCCAAAGCAATGGACAAACTGAAGTAACAAACAGAACATTCTTAAATGGCTTGAAGAAAAGACTGAATGACGCAAAAGAAAAATGGATCAACGAGCTACATTAAGTACTATGGGCTTATCATACTGCTCCCCGAGCAGCAACAGGAGAATCTCCATATATGCTGGCATTTGGAAGTGAGGCTGTTATACCTGCCGAGTTGGGTCTTCCAACACACAGATTACTGAATTTTAATTCCCCTGTCAGCGATTTAATGAGAAGGTTAGACTTGGACATGCTCGAGGAAGTTAGAGAAGAAGCAGCCATCAGGAATGCTGCTTACCAGCAACGAACAACTTTGTTCTACAACAAGAGAGTGAAGAAGTGCGACCTGAAAGCAGGAGACTATGTTCTAAAGAAAGTGATTCAAAAGCACAACAAGCTAGAAGCGAACTAGCATGGACCTTACCGAGTTACATAAGTTGTTCGACCAGGAACCTACAGAATAGAAACTCTAAAGGGGGAGGAGTTTAAGAATGCATGGAATGCAGAACACCTGCGCAAATATTATCAGTAATGTAAACTCTCATGTAATGCAGTTTCATCAGTATGAATAAAATGTGAATATTCTACCCAATTTTCTCCTTTTATTTAAGTTTTTTCGCGGAATACTAGTGCTACACACTACTCAGCAAAATCCACCAACTCGGGTTGGTCGGGAATAAAAAATATTTCCCAAAAGTGCCAACTCCGGTTGGTCGGGAATGAAAAATATTTCCCAAAAGTGCCAACTCAGATTGGTTGGGAAGAAAATCCACCAACTCCGGTTGGTCGGGAATGAAAAATATTTCCCAAAAGTGCCAACTCCGGTTGGTTGGGAAGAAAATCCACCAACTCCGATTGGTCGAGAATGAAAAATATTTCCCAAAAGTGCCAACTCCGGTTGGCTGGGAAGAAAATCCACCAACTCCGGTTGGTCGGGAATAAAAAATATTTCCCAAAAGTGCCAACTCCGGTTGGTTGGGAAGAAAATACACCAACTCCGGTTGGTCGGGAATGAAAAATATTTCCCAAAAGTGCCAACTCCGGTTGGTCGGGAATAAAAAATATTTCCCAAAAGTGCCAACTCCGGTTGGTTGGGAAGAAAATCCACCAACTCCGGTTGGTCGGGAATAAAAAAAAATATTTCCCAGAAATACCCACTAAGGTTGGTTGGGAAGGAAAAATATTTCTAAAAATCCACCAACTCAGGTTGGTCGGGAATAAGAAACTGTTAAGAACAGTTGGTCGGGAATATTTTAAAGCATGAGTATAGCTTAGAATTAAAAAGTAGTCAAGAAATTTTTTTTGATACTCGTAACATTTTAAATTACCACCGAGTTGGTCGAGAAACAAAATATCATTAATTTTGGTTAATCGTCAGATGATTACCACGAATTCGGGATAGTCAACAATAAATTTTAACCAGCTTTAGTTGACCAGCAAATAACACAATGTTGTTATTTTTTTAACAGATATACATACACATATGTAAAATGTTTTACAAAATATCTACAAGACAATGGCAATCAAGATGTCAAAGAAAAATATAAGTTTTTCATTAAATCCAAAACAGAGTACATTGAGAACAAAATAAATAAAAATTATTACATCAGAAATCCTATTATATGCGCTTCTTCCCCTTTGCTTTTGAAACAGGTTCCTCGCCAGCAGGAGGATCGTCTAATGCATAAGGGGAATTTATGAAATTAAGGTCCTTGAGCATCCTGATGTTCATCACAGATGGCCGGTCGAGTAGGTGCTCTAGGTGAGATATTTCGATATTGGAATGGAGACTGTAATCGCCAAGATATTTGGAGATCAAACACTGAGGGATTGCCCGAGCAGGGATCCATCTCATGTCGAGTTTGAATGGAGGCACTGGCAGGTCGAGTAACCCAGGATTATGGTAATCTCACAAGTAGTGACCCTGTTCCAGTTGTAGTACACCCAAGGCATTCAACCACCCTTGTTTGTAACCCTCATTGTTCGCATTTTGGATCCGATCATCCAAATGGTAGAGAGCCTCATTATAGCCAGCCATCCAGAATTCTCTAGGTTGCTTGTGGAATTGATAAGTCAACCTTTCCAGCTGTTCGTGAAGATTTTTTATAAAAATTTCTTTATTCTCCAAAGCAGACTTTTGTGCAGAGAGCTGCTCGTCGAGATTCATGATCTTCTTGGACATCTCAGCCAATGCCTGGTTCTTTGCCATCAGTTGGAAGGCTTGGTTCTCTAGAGCCGATTGAGTTCTTTGTTCCTCGACAGTAATCTGAGCATCTCTTGCTCGTCCCCGAGGACCTCTTGCTCATCCCCGACCAGTGCAGAAGGCCCAATCCTCTTCAAGGTTTCTAATTCATCTCTAAGGTTAGCATTTTTGACCTCCAAGAAAAAGAATCCCTCATCGTTTACAGGGACTAAAACATTTGAAGTAGAGGCTGCAGACCTCAGCTGGGATACCTCTCCTCTCAAGTTATTTTTTTCCTGTTCCAATAACTTGGCTATCTGCCTGTGCTCCTCGACCTCGATCTTCAAAGTTCTCTCCCTCATATTATAAGCAGCGAACAACTTGTCATACCCCTTATCTGCACTGAGTTTAGGATACTTCTTCTCGTATCCCTCGTGCAAAAGGGCTGTAGATTCCTTATATTATTGTTGAAGCTCTTCAAGAGTGCCCTGGAGGTCTTCGATAATTTCATAATATGACACATTGTTGGCCACTGCACGGTCGAGCAGGCACTTTAAATATTGGTAAGCTTCAACTGCTTGATCTAAAGCCTTTGGACCGAGTATATCAACGATTTGAGCATCAGTCAAATCTGCATGGCCAGCTTTGAAATATTCGTTGCACTGTTTCATCAATTTTGTATCATGAGCAGATAACAACTCCATCCTGGCCATGAACTAGTAAAAAGAAGAAAGAGCAAGAATCAATAAGGAGAAAGAGGAAGAGAAACAACATTATGAATAGACAAAACTTCAAATTTTATTATATCATAAAAGAGAGGTACATAGTTCAGAATTACAATTGACAAAAATAAATAAAGAAAAACATCCAAATAACTCTACACCTTCTCCTTGTCTCCCAAAACTTTCTCGAGAGACTGGGACGAGGAAGTAGGTTGCTCGGATGGAACAGACGGTTGCTCGGAGAGTGCTGGAAGCTGCTCGTTTGAAATAATGGATGGTTGTAGTTGCTCGCAGGAATATTGGACAACTGTGGGATGAGAAATTTGATCTCCCATCACCATGGAAGATTCCTCAGAGGCAGCTTCATCCTCTTCTTCTTCTTCAGGAGTTGGAGGGGCGCCCGGGATGTGTCGCTGAAACATGTCAGAATTTTCAACAACCTTCATCTCTTGCAGAGCAGCGACCCATCCATCCCTAAAGTATTTGTGGCTACCATATTTCACTTGTGACATCGTGGCAGCCAGACCCTTATTCCACCCCTTATCCCAGCCAGCACTGAAAGACTTTTTTACAGCCAACTTCCTTTTCTCCTCCTCTGAGGAAAGCTTCTCGGAAAGAAGATCCTCGGTAGCCTTTAATTTATTCTCCACTTCTTCCTTCTGACGACTTACTTTATGAAGCTTATTCAACTCTTCCTCCGCAGCCTTGAGCTTACCCTCAAGTTCCCCAGCATTTTAGAGCTTCTCTTCGAGCTCTTTATTCTTCTCCTCCAAGTTTTTTATTTTCTTCTCCAAACCTTTGGAGACCTCAACAACCTGATCCTTCTCGTGTTCGATGGAATTTAGCTTCTTCTCCCAAGAAGCTTTATCATCATCATACGTCTGACAAAAATCCTTCAGAGACTGCGTCAGACCCACCAAAGCTTCCTCTACACCTGACGAGAAGCTTGAAGCTTTAATACCTTCATCCTTCTTCAAAATTGTATTAAAATAGGTCACCAACTGGGAAAAGAAAATAATAGCAAGTCAGTGCACAGATATAGCAAGGGAAAAATGAAAGTTTAGGACAATAAGACTTATAATATGACGAGAAGCTAATGTAGTAACCATGTCCCGAAAAAGATTTTCTTCAATACCTTGGATCTCGAGAATGATCCAAGACTTCACCAAGCTCATGGCAGAGCTCGGGGCAACAAAAGTGGGAACACCACTTCCAGTAGTCGGGGGCCGAGCGATGGATTCAGCCAAATTGACCGAGGGGATTTTCTTCAACCTCCTCAAAGGAGCATCAACTGTCTCGACCAAGGAGGTAGTCTTAGTCGGGGAGATGACAATAACCTCGCTTGGAGCAGCGGCCTTGCTCGGAGCCACTGGGGGCTTCTAGAAAACTTTCACAGGAGAAGCCGGAGGAGGTGCATCGATTTTTCTTGTCCCCTCCTCTGGGACATCATGTTTACTTTTCTTTGCCTCTCCAACAACAGAGGCAGATTTCTCAAAGAGGGAAGGAGCTCTTCTTCTCTTCATCCTTTCACTGAAAGGAATATGTGATTCGGGTGAAGAACTTGTAGAAGCTGGTATTGGTTCCACGTCGCTTATCACCGAACGAGAAGTAAAAGATGAGGTGTAACTCTTATACTGCAGCAGATATGAATCTGATCTGATATGCTCGTCGACAACAGTCTGATGCAAACTCCAGATAAGTTTCAATTATTTTAAGTTAACTTATGTCTCTTTTGGAGACCTTCTTTTGCTGTCAACTGCAAATAAATGAAAATTAAAATATAAGTGACACATTTTATCAAACACAAAGGAAGCATAATTTCAAAAATAAAATAAAATAAAAACGACCTATTCCATTACCATAGGGAGGGCATCTAGGACCCTGGTACACATCATTTCCAGTCAGTGGAGGGTGTTGCCAATTTTTCATAACAACCCCGTGATCAAAGTAGTCCCTATTGGCATCTGGGAGATTGACCACTAAAGCCCTATTTAAAAACCTAGTTTTTAAATAAAAAGTATTGTCACCAACATCCCATCTATAACAAAACATAATTTCTGGAATTCCTATGAGAGTTCCATGAATTTGATTTAATCTATGAACTCCGTTAACTATTCTCCACGTATTGGGGGCTATTCTTGCAGGAACCACGTCAAAATATTGACAGAATTCCAGACATAAAGGGTTTGGGGGAAAAGAAAAGCCACATTCAGCAATAAAGAGACTAGGGAACCAATGTCCCTCAGCCAAACGAAAATAATCTGAAGGCTCAGAAAGTTCCTCCAAAACAACCCATGAAGGAATAGAGAAATCAGAACGAAACTTATAAAGCGACTCTACAGGGTAAACCATGATGAATAAAGGAAATTAAAGAGAATGAAGAAGATCTTATAGGAAAAGGGTGAGTCTGTTGACAACGAACGATGAAAGGGATGAACGCACAAGAGAGAGAGACAATGGAAAACTCAAAGATACAAATTTGAAAAAGTAGAAGACGATGGGATTTTTTGCAACGCTTAAATACCTTACCTTGGGAAATGGTAAAGATAATGATTACAAAAAGAGACGATTACGCTACCGGCGACTAAAAGGACAAAAAAGGCACGGGGACCGAGGCGATTATAAAAATTCAAAAAGTTTGAATCTATGAATTTGGAAGGAAAAATAAATATGAAGAAAACACTCCTAAATTTCAGGACGACCATTTAAAACCGCCATATTTTGAGAAAGAATGTTCCACACTCCTCAAACCTCGAACTGTGAAACATTGGGGGCTTCTGTTGATACCAAATTTAACCTGCTGGCGTGGATTAATCATATGAAGACACATGTCAATCTACGTGGCACCTATGATTATTTTTTTACAATCACCTTGACATCGAGGAACTCAACCTCCCCGATCAACTCAGTCGCTCCGACCAACAAGAGTTCTCCAAGGAACTTTACTGCACCGAGTAACTCATGGATGCCGAGATATTTAGGCGGTCCGAGCAGCTTAGGCGGTCCGAGCTGCACCTCGATCAAAGCATTTATTATCAGATAATTAAGAGGATTAAATGCGCATTAAATGTTGATTGTTATCATACGGATGTACACGTTTATTGAACAGCTATGTATTACCCATTCACATGTACAGCCTCATGGCTATAAATACATTGTATCATCCTCATTGTAGAGGGAGCAGAATTTTCTGAGGATAATCATACTTCGAGAATTCCTGAACAGTCAATAAAAACACAAACAGTGGACGTAGGCCATTCATTCAAGGCTGAACCACTTTAAAATCTCTTGTCTCATATATATATTTTTATCTATGATTAAATAATTAGAGATAGTCTAATTTTTTACATCAACAGTTACTATTAGTAACAGAATTTAACCGTTACGAATTTTGAATTTTACCGTTACCATTAGTAACAGAATTTTACCGTTACTAATTCTAATTGTTTCCGTTACAATTAGTAACATATTTTTACCGTTAATAATTCTAATTTTTTCCGTTACTATTAGTAACAGAATTTTACAGTTACTAGCTTCTTGCCCCACGCCTTTTTTCTAACAGAAAAATTGCGTTATTAATATATTTAGTAATGGTAAAATTATGTTACTAATAGCGTGTTTTGGTGTAGTGTTCCTACTAGATATTACATCTTTATTCTTCTTTAGAAGTAATTTCATCATGAGTTTAGTTACATGCACCGTAGAAATCCTAGTTTTTGTTAATTGCACCATGCTAGGCTAGACTTTTAGGGGTTGGGATGCATGAACCAAACCCGATGTGGTTTGCATGTGTGTAAAATTAGTTCCCTGAATTAAGTAAATGATCGAATTGTCGTGTGTGGTGATCAAAACCGTTGTAGGACTTTTGATCTCGTTCACCCTAGGTAATCGGGATGCTTAAAATTGTGATGCGCGTGTAGCTACTACGACACCGCTTTATTCTTACTTTTGATTATGTATGATGCGGGCTAGTACCCTCATATATGTAATGCTTGAGATTAATAAAGACTGGATTTAATCAATTATCTAATTCATAACTAGTTTTATCAAATGTGTATATAGGGCATGATTATATAGGCCCAAGTGCAAGCCTGTCGTGCAAGTAATAAACTCGGTAAGACGGGTAGAATCCATAGGGAAATAGGATGAATACTCGTGCGATGAATGATAAGATGGTTAACCCTAACTTGACACTAAAAAGAAACGAAAAAAATGATCGAAGTGATAAAATTTCTATCAACTAAACGCAAGTTAATTAAACTAATTATGAAACTAAACGTGCAAGAGTAATATAATTATGATTTACTAAGTATGAATGGGAAAAATAGGTTAGAATGCAATCCCACGACCCTTGAAATTTACCGAATATAAAATTAGTTATGAATGGAATAATTGATTAAATCCAGTCTTTATTTATCTCAAGCATTACATATATAAGGGTACTAACCCACATCATACCTAATTAAGAGTAAGAACAAAGCGGTGTCAAAATAGCTAATGTCGCACTCTTAAACACCCCGGTTACCTAGGGCAAATGAGGTAAAAAGACCTACGACGGTTGTTACTACCACACAACACGATTCGATCATTTACTTAATTCAGGAAACTAATTTTACACACATGCAAACCACATCGGGTTGGGTTCATGCATCCTAATCCCCAAAAGTCTAGCCTATCATGGTGAAATTAACAACAATTAGGGTTTGTACGGTGCATGCAACTGAACTCGTGATAAAATTACTTCTAAATAAGAATAAAGATGTAATATCTACTGGGAATAAACTAATCATGCAAGAATTATTGAAATCGAGTAATATAGAAGAGAAAGAAATAAACTTGACTGCAGAAATCGTAATTGAGAATTAACAACTGTAATTTGTGAGCTTCTAGGGTTCTTGATACGACGCAAATATTGCGTATTTCACCCGTTAACCTACGCCTTATTATCCCATTTTGTACTTGTATCCTGCTTTTGGTTTGCTTGTAGTTCTTGTTTTTTCCTATTTCATTGCTAGGGACTAGCAATGTGTAAGTTAGGGGGTGTGATACGACGCAAATATTGCGTATTTCATCCGTTAACCTACGCCTTATTAGCCCCCTTGGGTATCTTAATCCCTATACTTATGCTCGTTAACCAGACAACCTCGTATTTCTATGTTAACATGTTTTTCAGGGGTTAATTGAGCTTTTGTAGGTATTTGGATGCTTAGTATGAAGTTCAGACGCTTTCCGGAAATGTTTCGTCGACTTTTGCAGCTTCGGGGGCATTTTAGTAATTTCATCATTCGGGTTTGAATCCCGAGCTCTTCACGGAAGTTGAAGACCTCTGATTTCTCTTCGCGTGGCCGCCGACGGTGCATGATTCTGAGTTGTATCGAAAGAGTTATGGCATTTTTAGGATGGTTTTTACTTCAAATTCACACTCAAGGTCACATTCAAGGGCATTTTAGTCATTTCATATTTTGGTTTTTTAGCCTAATGTCTTCTTGGATGTTGTAGTCCTTTGAGTTATCTTCGCGTAGCCTCTGACCGTGCCTCATTCCGAGCTGTAACGAAGAAATGGCGGCATTTTCCGTAAAACAGGACAAAGCTGCAGAATTGCAGACCTGTAGGGGCGAATCGATTCGCCCCAAATCCGAATCGATTCGGAATTGCTGCAGAATTGCAGTTCGAACTTCCCCTGTTTCCGAATCGATTCGGACCATTTCCGAATCGATTCGGCCCTCCAGATTTTTGGTTTTCTTCCCTTTTATTACAAGTTTGCCATGGGATATTTTGTATAAAACCAATTCTCTCTCATTTGAGAGGATATATATCAGTTAGGGCACGATTTTAGCTTAGTTTAGTTAGGGTTTTGTGGGATTTGCTTGGTTCTTCTTCAATCCCTCTTGGTTTGACATCTAATTGGTTTGTAAGATTGACTATTCATCTTCCCTCTCCATTAATATAGTTTGTATTTCTTGATTTCTTGCTTTGTAATTTAGGTTTTCATGCTTTGTTAATTAGTTTATTGTGTTTATTTATTGCATTCTTAGTTTAATTAGTTTAATTTAGTTAATTTAATGCTTTGTCCGTAGATAAATAGGTTCGGGATTGCGTTTCCGCCATTTACGGGTTTGGACCTCGAAAAATAGGTTTTGTGTAAAATTGCATTTAATTGAAACCGCGTGTATTAAAGTTGGATTGTTATGCGTTTAACTTTGTTTGTCACGCAACTTTAGTGTTTATAGCGATAATCCGAATTTAATCCGCGTGTGACCATTTTTGATTAAATGTTTAATCTCGCAACTTTGGCTTAAATTCCTTATTGCGTGATGTTTATGCTTAATTGAAAATGATCGATTAAATGTTTTCGAATCGAAATTCTAATTAGTAGTTGTTTAGCCCGTGAATGCGTGTATGCGATCCCGATCCTCGCTTTCCTTTTGCGTAGCGTAACTTATTCTTTTTCTTTTGTCACCATTCCCAACCATCACCTTTTCATTTATTTATTTTACACTTTTATTCTAGAAGTAATTAAACAATTAAAATCTAAAATTCAATCACTCCCTGTGGATTCTCGATACCCGACTTACCGCTGTGCTTGCTTGTCAAGTGTAGTAGTAGCTTAGGTTTTCTTTGTATCGCGGCGTCGAAACACACGACGATTGTGCACTTTACACTCGCACACTTTTTCCGCTCGGTCACAAAATGGCGCCGTTGCCGGAGAGTGTGTTTTAGATTGTAATTGCTTTATTATTTCGTAGTATTTTTTCTTTTGTATTTGTATTCTTTGTTTTAACCGTTTTTGCAGGATTTGCATACTTTGAGCGCTAAGAAACTTTGATTCGCGGTTGCTCACTTTATTTCTTGGATTCTCCATCTTTCAACAACGAGGTAATTATGTCCTATTATTATAGTTATTACGGTTATTCTAATGATTCATACTTTGGGGATGGTTTCCAAGTTTTCATTTTCAAGATTTTCTTGAAAATGAAAGACTTGAAAACATTTATCGCAATGAAAATCGTTATTGGGAGTTTGAGTTGGATTCATATTTTAAAACCAATGACGATTTTTATTCCGATGATTTAGAAGATGAGATTTTACCAAATGAGGAGTCCGAAGCTCTTGAGCCGAGGAAGCCTAATTTGGAAGAAACTTTGCTTCTTTACTCCCAAGGTTTGGAAAGCCTAAATGATGCTAGAATGAGACTTGGAGCACTTTGCGATGAGATGAGTTCTTATGCACAAAACAACGAGGCGGTGGAAACTTGTGTTTCACCTAAATTTTTCGAAGAATTTCTCATCGAATGTGAATCTCTCTCCCCCGAAATTCAATCTCCTTCCGACGATATGTTGACGGAGATTGAATTTATTTCATTACCATATACGTTTTCCGTCATTGAACCATTAGAATTACCGGCTGATTCCTATGATTCGGTAGAAAATTTTAAAATTTCTACACTTTTTGCCGATGAGGACTTTTTGCCGGATTTATTTTCGATGGATGTTATCCCGACGTGTGCACCATCTCCCATTCCATTTGAAAAACCTTCGGGAGATGAGTTAACTTTTCTTGGACCTCAAGTGTACCTTTCCCCCTTATTATCCAAATCCCCCATTGTCCGCCCAAAATTTCAAATTGGCGATGGTTCACTTTTTCACCACCCACATGCCTTTCGTTGTTCAAACGGAATTCATATCTTTCGGGAGGCATGTTCGCTTTGGAGGGTCCACTGTTGATCTTTCAAAGTCAAATCCCTTTTTGGGTGGACCCTCAACTATTTAGACTTCTAGTGTATAGTTAGTGTGAAGCCTAAATAGTAGGTTGTAAATAGTTAGCTTTTTAATTTTCTTTCTTTCCTTTTTTTCTTTCCTTTTTAATTTAGTCTAGTGTAATTAGTTAACTTTTTGTTATTTGTTTTTGCTATGCTTGGTACTAACTTGTTTTGTAGATTCCTTTGGACTCGCGCTTATGGAGATCGCTCCAATTTTGGGTAATATCGTTCTTTTCCTCTCTTTGTGTTGTGTTCTTAATGCGCATTGAGGACAATGCAACATTTAAGTTAGGGGGTGTATGATATTCTATCCATTTCATGTGTAGTCCATGGATGTGCTCACATTTAGTTACTAAGTATGCCTTTTTGTAAAAAATTTAAAAATTTTCAAAAATATTTTCTTTCTTTTTTCTCCTTTGTTGGGCATTTTGCCTTGTTTCCAGTGATAAATTTCAATAACTGCCCGATCCAATAGACAACTCAATGATGCATGTTCTCGATTTTAGAAGTTATTAGACTTTAGTCTCAATTATTGATATGATGAATAACTTCATGAATTAAACTTTATCCCATGAGCATATGCACTTTCCTTGTTCTATTGATTTGGTTTAAGATTTTTATAACTCGGTAATCTTTTGTTGCATTGTATATACTTACACCGAGTAAGCTTTGTACTTTTCGTCGTTTGTGAGTGTTATACACTATTCTTTCCTCTTTGAAAACGTTGAATTCGTTGGTAATCTCACTAATCTTTCATTTGACCATTCACTAATTGAGTTCATACTTGAAATGTGTTACTTGATCATGATTTTCATATATTGTTTTGACTCGAGAATTGCGTAAACTTTGTGAAATGATCATAGGCCATCTTTGTTATATCACCCATATTGACCTTGAACTCACCCTTATATGTTTACCCTCGTCAAACCCTTTGAGCCTAAATATAGCCTTTCGTTCCATAACCCAAATTCCATGACCAACTCCAAATTGGAGTTTTTAGCCATACATACACCTTACATACCTTTGTTTGGAATGTTACTTGGGATTGAATGTTGTTGTTGTATTGCGGTTGCAATTTTAGGCATATGAGTGTTTGATAAGCTAAGAAAAGAAAGTAGTGAAAAAAGTGAAGAAAAAGAGAAAGCAAAAAGCAATAGAAAACAAAAGAGAAAAATGAGAAAAAGAAGAAAAGAAAAAGAAAAGAGAAAGTTGTAAATGTTGTATATAGTTCAATAAGCTTTGATTACTCTCCCCGATGATATATCTAATGCCGTTTTGGAACTTGTTTTTCCAATTTTTGATATTGCCCGTATTATCCCATTATCCCGAGTTTTCATTCCGAACACTTTGAATCCGTACATACATTCCTTCGTTTCGCACCCTAGCCATACCTACATCATAACCCTATTAAAGTCCTATGTGATCTTAGGTTGATGTAATTCAAAAGTCATAATAGTTGTGATAATCTGTGAAAATGCATTTCGCCTCTTTTAGTGTGCGGTATCCTTTCATTGAGATTACAGTTTTCATTTTTTATATAACGTTCTTCATTTGTGACACGTGCGCGGCCTAGTTTCCATTTATATTTACTCTTTAGCCCGCATGTCCCGTGTGTTACCTCCCTTTTCATAGTGAATTCATTTGTTGAGCGTAATGCTCGTGAGGATTGAATGTATGCTTGCTTTGATTAGTATCCGGTTTATATAAGTTTTTCGCCAAATCACACTATGCATGTGCTCTCCCCCCTCCCACTTTTAAAGTTTCAATTCTATGAGGTGCATTCAACTTGTTAATAACAATGGACTTCTGTTTGAATTCATTCACTTTGCTAATAATGCGTATGAAATCCTTTTCGCCATTGTTGAGTTTGTCGCATGTTGGGTTGGGCATATTTTGAGGAAACCATATGATGTTTGTGGGTTTCATCCCTGAAAACCCTCACGAGACGACACTCGTCCACTAGGGTAACCTAGGGGTTTAACGGCTTATTTCATATGCTAAATGCAATCGTTCGCCCGCGAAAGTGGCCTTATCTTTTTATTACTTTTTTATCCCATTTTGTACTTGTATCCTGCTTTTGGTTTGCTTGTAGTTCTTGTTGTTTCCTATTTCATTGCTAGGGACTAGCAATGTGTAAGTTAGGGGGTGTGATACGACGCAAATATTGCGTATTTCACCCGTTAACCTACGCCTTATTAGCCCCCTTGGGTATCTTAATCCCTATACTTATGCTCGTTAACCAGACAACCTCGTATTTCTATGTTAACATGTTTTTCAGGGGTTAATTGAGCTTTTGTAGGTATTTGGATGCTTAGTATGAAGTTCAGACGCTTTCCGGAAATGTTTCGTCGACTTTTGCAGCTTCGGGGGCATTTTAGTAATTTCAACATTCGGATTTGAATCCCGAGCTCTTCACGGAAGTTGAAGACCTCTGATTTCTCTTCGCGTGGCCGCCGACGGTACATGATTCTGAGTTGTATCGAAAGAGTTATGGCATTTTTAGGATGGTTTTTACTTCAAATTCACACTCAAGGTCATATTCAAGGGCATTTTAGTCATTTCATATTTTGGTTTTTTAGCCTAATGTCTTCTTGGATGTTTTAGTCCTTTGAGTTATCTTCGCGTAGCCTCCGACCGTGCCTCATTCCGAGCTGTAACGAAGAAATGGCGGCATTTTCCGTAAAACAGGACAAAGCTGCAGAATTGCAGACCTGTAGGGGCGAATCGATTCGCCCCAAATCCGAATCGATTCGGAATTGCTGCAGAATTGCAGTTCGAACTTCCCCTGTTTCCGAATCGATTCGGACCATTTCCGAATCGATTCGGCCCTCCAGATTTTTGGTTTTCTTCCCTTTTATTACAAGTTTGCCATGGGATATTTTGTATAAAACCAATTCTCTCTCATTTGAGAGGATATATATCAGTTAGGGCACGATTTTAGCTTAGTTTAGTTAGGGTTTTGTGGGATTTGCTTGGTTCTTCTTCAATCCCTCTTGGTTTGACATCTAATTGGTTTGTAAGATTGACTATTCATCTTCCCTCTCCATTAATATAGTTTGTATTTCTTGATTTCTTGCTTTGTAATTTAGGTTTTCATGCTTTGTTAATTAGTTTATTGTGTTTATTTATTGCATTCTTAGTTTAATTAGTTTAATTTAGTTAATTTAATGCTTTGTCCGTAGATAAATAGGTTCGGGATTGCGTTTCCGCCATTTACGGGTTTGGACCTCGAAAATTAGGTTTTGTGTAAAATTGCATTTAATTGAAACCGCGTGTATTAAAATTGGATTGTTATGCGTTTAACTTTGTTTGTCACGCAACTTTAGTGTGTATAGCGATAATCCGAATTTAATCCGCGTGTGACCATTTTTGATTAAATGTTTAATCTCGCAACTTTGGCTTAAATTCCTTATTGCGTGATGTTTATGCTTAATTGAAAATGATCGATTAAATGTTTTCGAATCGAAATTCTAATTAGTAGTTGTTTAGCCCGTGAATGCGTGTATGCGATCCCGATCCTCGCTTTCCTTTTGCGTAGCGTAACTTATTCTTTTTCTTTTGTCACCATTCCCAACCATCACCTTTTCATTTATTTATTTTACACTTTTATTCTAGAAGTAATTAAACAATTAAAATCTAAAATTCAATCACTCCCTGTGGATTCTCGATACCCGACTTACCGCTGTGCTTGCTTGTCAAGTGTAGTAGTAGCTTAGGTTTTCTTTGTATCGCGGCGTTGAAACACACGACGATTGTGCACTTTACACGCGCACACTTTTTCCGCTCGGTCACAAAATGGCGCCGTTGCCGGGGAGTGTGTTTTAGATTGTAATTGCTTTATTATTTCGTAGTATTTTTCCTTTTGTATTTGTATTCTTTGTTTTAACCGTTTTTGCAGGATTTGCATACTTTGAGCGCTAAGAAACTTTGATTCGCGGTTGCTCACTTTATTTCTTGGATTCTCCATCTTTCAACAACGAGGTAATCATGTCCTATTATTATAGTTATTACGGTTATTCTAATGATTCATACTTTGGGGATGGTTTCCAAGTTTTTCATTTTCAAGATTTTCTTGAAAATGAAAGACTTGAAAACATTTATCGCAATGAAAATCGTTATTGGGAGTTTGAGTTGGATTCATATTTTGAAACCAATGACGATTTTTATTCCGATGATTTAGAAGATGAGATTTTACCAAATGAGGAGTCCGAAGCTCTTGAGCCGAGGAAGCCTACTTTGGAAGAAACTTTGCTTCTTTACTCCCAAGGTTTGGAAAGCCTAAATGATGCTAGAATGAGACTTGGAGCACTTTGCGATGAGATGAGTTCTTATGCACAAAACAACGAGGCGGTGGAAACTTGTGTTTCACCTAAATTTTTCGAAGAATTTCTCATCGAATGTGAATCTCTCTCCCCCGAAATTCAATCTCCTTCCGACGATATGTTAACGGAGATTGAATTTAATTCATTACCATATACGTTTTCCGTCATTGAACCATTAGAATTACCTGTTGATTCCTATGATTCGGTAGAAAATTTTAAAATTTCTACACTTTTTGCCGACGAGGACTTTTTGCCGGATTTATTTTCGATGGATGTTATCCCGACGTGTGCACCATCTCCCATTCCATTTGAAAAACCTTTGGGAGATGAGTTAACTTTTCTTGGACCTCAAGTGTACCTTTCCCCCTTATTATCCAAATCCCCCATCGTCCGCCCAAAATTTCAAATTGGCGATGGTTCACTTTTTTCACCACCCACATGCCTTCCGTTGTTCAAACGGAATTCATATCTTTCGGGAGGCATGTTCGCTTTGGAGGGTCCACTGTTGATCTTTCAAAGTCAAATCCCTTTTTGGGTGGACCCTCAACTATTTAGACTTCTAGTGTATAGTTAGTGTGAAGCCTAAATAGTAGGTTGTAAATAGTTAGCTTTTTAATTTTCTTTCTTTCCTTTTTTTCTTTCCTTTTTAATTTAGTCTAGTGTAATTAGTTAACTTTTTGTTATTTGTTTTTGCTATGCTTGGTACTAACTTGTTTTGTAGATTCCTTTGGACTCGCGCTTATGGAGATCGCTCCAATTTTGGGTAATATCGTTCTTTTCCTCTCTTTGTGTTGTGTTCTTAATGCGCATTGAGGACAATGCAACATTTAAGTTAGGGGGTGTATGATATTCTATCCATTTCATGTGTAGTCCATGGATGTGCTCACATTTAGTTACTAAGTATGCCTTTTTGTGAAAAATTTAAAAATTTTCAAAAATATTTTCTTTCTTTTTTCTCCTTTGTTGGGCATTTTGCCTTGTTTCCAGTGATAAATTTCAATAATTGCCCGATCCAATAGACAACTCAATGATGCATGTTCTCGATTTTAGAAGTTATTAGACTTTAGTCTCAATTATTGATATGATGAATAACTTCATGAATTAAACTTTATCCCATGAGCATATGCACTTTCCTTGTTCTATTGATCTGGTTTAAGATTTTTATAACTCGGTAATCTTTTGTTGCATTGTATATACTTACACCGAGTAAGCTTTGTACTTTTCGTCGTTTGTGAGTGTTATACACTATTCTTTCCTCTTTGAAAACGTTGAATTCGTTGGTAATCTCACTAATCTTTCATTTGACCATTCATTAATTGAGTTCATACTTGAAATGTGTTACTTGATCATGATTTTCATATATTGTTTTGACTCGAGAATTGCGTAAACTTTGTGAAATGATCATAGGCCATCTTTGTTATATCACCCATATTGACCTTGAACTCACCCTTATATGTTTACCCTCGTCAAACCCTTTGAGCCTAAATATAGTCTTTCGTTCCATAACCCAAATTCCATGACCAACTCCAAATTGGAGTTTTTAGCCATACATACAACTTACATACCTTTGTTTGGAATGTTACTTGGGATTGAATGTTGTTGTTGTATTGCGGTTGCAATTTTAGGCATATGAGAGTTTGATAAGCTAAGAAAAGAAAGTAGTGAAAAAAGTGAAGAAAAAGAGAAAGCAAAAAGCAATAGAAAACAAAAGAGAAAAATGAGAAAAAGAAGAAAAGAAAAAGAAAAGAGAAAGTTGTAAATGTTGTATATAGTTCAATAAGCTTTGATTACTCTCCCCGATGATATATCTAATGCCGTTTTGGAACTTGTTTTTCCAATTTTTGATATTGCCCGTATTATCCCATTATCCCGAGTTTTCATTCCGAACACTTTGAATCCGTACATACATTCCTTCGTTTCGCACCCTAGCCATACCTACATCATAACCCTATTAAAGTCCTATGTGATCTTAGGTTGATGTAATTCAAAAGTCATAATAGTTGTGATAATCTGTGAAAATGCATTTTGCCTCTTTTAGTGTGCGGTATCCTTTCATTGAGATTACAGTTTTCATTTTTTATATAACGTTCTTTATTTGTGACATGTGCGCGGCCTAGTTTCCATTTATATTTACTCTTTAGCCCGCATGTCCCGTGTGTTACCTCCCTTTTCATAGTGAATTCATTTGTTGAGCGTAATGCTCGTGAGGATTGAATGTATGCTTGCTTTGATTAGTATCCGGTTTATATAAGTTTTTCGCCAAATCACACTATGCATTTGCTCTCCCCCCTCCCACTTTTAAAGTTTCAATTCTATGAGGTGCATTCAACTTGTTAATAACAATGGACTTCTGTTTGAATTCATTCACTTTGCTAATAATGCGTATGAAATCCTTTTCGCCATTGTTGAGTTTGTCGCATGTTGGGTTGGGCATATTTTGAGGAAACCATATGATGTTTGTGGGTTTCATCCCTGAAAACCCTCACGAGACGACACTCGTCCACTAGGGTAACCTAGGGGTTTAACGGCTTATTTCATATGCTAAATGCAATCGTTCGCCCGCGAAAGTGGCCTTATCTTTTTATTACTTTTTTATCCCATTTTGTACTTGTATCCTGCTTTTGGTTTGCTTGTAGTTCTTGTTGTTCCCTATTTCATTGCTAGGGACTAGCAATGTGTAAGTTAGGGGGTGTGATACGACGCAAATATTGCGTATTTCACCCGTTAACCTACGCCTTATTAGCCCCCTTGGGTATCTTAATCCCTATACTTATGCTCGTTAACCAGACAACCTCGTATTTCTATGTTAACATGTTTTTCAGGGGTTAATTGAGCTTTTGTAGGTATTTGGATGCTTAGTATGAAGTTCAGACGCTTTCCGGAAATGTTTCGTCGACTTTTGCAGCTTCGGGGGCATTTTAGTAATTTCAGCATTCGGGTTTGAATCTCGAGCTCTTCACGGAAGTTGAAGACCTCTGATTTCTCTTCGCGTGGCCGCCTACGGTGCATGATTCTGAGTTGTATCGAAAGAGTTATGGCATTTTTAGGATGGTTTTTACTTCAAATTCACACTCAAGGTCACATTCAAGGGCATTTTAGTCATTTCATATTTTGGTTTTTTAGCCTAATGTCTTCTTGGATGTTGTAGTCCTTTGAGTTATCTTCGCGTAGCCTCCGACCGTGCCTCATTCCGAGCTGTAACGAAGAAATGGCGGCATTTTCCGTAAAACAGGACAAAGCTGCAGAATTGCAGACCTGTAGGGGCGAATCGATTCGCCCCAAATCCGAATCGATTCGGAATTGCTGCAGAATTGCAGTTCGAACTTCCCCTGTTTCCGAATCGATTCGGACCATTTCCGAATCGATTCGGCCCTCCAGATTTTTGGTTTTCTTCCCTTTTATTACAAGTTTGCCATGGGATATTTTGTATAAAACCAATTCTCTCTCATTTGAGAGGATATATATCAGTTAGGGCACGATTTTAGCTTAGTTTAGTTTGTGGGATTTGCTTGGTTCTTCTTCAATCCCTCTTGGTTTGACATCTAATTGGTTTGTAAGATTGACTATTCATCTTCCCTCTCCATTAATATAGTTTGTATTTCTTGATTTCTTCCTTTGTAATTTAGGTTTTCATGCTTTGTTAATTAGTTTATTGTGTTTATTTATTGCATTCTTAGTTTAATTAGTTTAATTTAGTTAATTTAATGCTTTGTCCGTAGATAAATAGGTTCGGGATTGCGTTTTCGCCATTTACGGGTTTGGACCTCGAAAATTAGGTTTTGTGTAAAATTGCATTCCGCGTGTATTAAAGTTGGATTGTTATGCGTTTAACTTTGTTTGTCACGCAACTTTAGTGTTTATAGCGATAATCCGAATTTAATCCGCGTGTGACCATTTTTGATTAAATGTTTAATCTCGCAACTTTGGCTTAAATTCCTTATTGCGTGATGTTTTTGCTTAATTGAAAATGATCGATTAAATGTTTTCGAATCGAAATTCTAATTAGTAGTTGTTTAGCCCGTGAATGTGTGTATGTGATCCCGATCCTCGCTTTCCTTTAATTTAGCGTTAACTTCTCTTTTGTTTTCCCACCATAACCGCCCATCACCTTTTCATTTATTTATTTTACACTTTTATTCCTGAAGTAATTAAACAATTAAAATCTAAAATTCAATCACTCCCTGTGGATTTCTTACGATACCCGACTTACCGCTTTACTTGCCTCGCAAGTGTAGTAGTAGCTTAGGTTCTTTTGTATCGCGGCGGCGAAACACACAACGATTGTGTCCTCACACGAACACACTTTTTCCGCCCGGTCAGTTCTTCTCTACTTTCTCCCTCTAAAACTATATAAAAGGAAGATCTACCATATTTGGGAATCGTTTTGAATAATTATCATACGAAATTACAAGAGTTGTAGCCATGCAAGACTCTAGCTGGAAAACTAGATAATTACAAAATTCAACCTCCGAACCAATTCGCCCTGATATTTCTGTTCGATTCAGTGTATACCGGATTGGTTCATTTTCTTTTTATATCAATCGGCCCACTTCACAAAGGTTAGACAGTAAGTTTCAAGGTCCAGATCGGTTCATTTTTTAAGGAATCCGGATCGGTCCATTTCACCAAGCTTAGACAATGGACTTCAAGGGGGCTGGATCGATTTGTTTCTTATTAACTCGGATCGGTCCGGGTCCTAGGATTAATTTCTCTTCATTTTCTCATCAGTTTCTCACGATTATCTCTCATCTTTTAAGGCACATACTTTTGATCCGGGAGTCGGATTTGGACGTCGTTTCTTCCTACGTGCTTGTAAACTCGAGATATTCAACTTTCATTTTGGGTCCTCGTCCAGATTCCAACTGCAAATTACTCTTTTACCCTTTTGACTTTTCTTCTTTTCTTTTCTTCTGGTTTCTTTCTTTCTCTCATGCATTAAATATCGGAAAAATTTATGAAAAATACACAAAATTCGAGGTATTTATTAGAAGATGTTTGTATCATATATATGAGATAAATTAGCGCATTTTACATCGCTTGAGGTGATAAAAGCCTCTAAATTAAAGGGATAAATCAAAAGAATTTATGCCTAATCAAACACTCCTAACTTAGAACTTTGATCATCCCACGCAATGTAAAAGAATCAAAAGTATGGTCAAACTCTAACTAGAGATAGAATACCTCTTTCACGGGCAAACGCTTGCATTTAGCATATGCAATAAGCCTTTAAACCCCTAGGTTACCCTAGTAGGACGAGTTGGGTCTCATATGGGTTTGCGATGAATATACCCAAAAAATTCATTTTCAACACAAGAAAATTCAAAATATCTAAAAATTAGACTATTTAAACTCCCCGAAAAAATAGTCACCTTAAAATCATATTCACAATTCTCAAACCATAGTGTGTGTATGCGATTCCGAAAATCAAATCCCAAATTTCCACCGATTGATCATTATGTTACTTTTCGAAAATTCATTTTGATTTCAAAATCTCACGAATACACTAAAAAATGAATCACTCGAAATGTGGCTATGTTCTCTCGGTATGCGTGATATATAAGAGTAAATGTAATGGACTCGAATTCACGTACACAACTTTGAAAAATGGAATATTTTAGGTGAAAAGATCTCTTCATCAGATTACGGTTATTGGGAAACGGAAAACATCATCTCTTAGTCACACCATTTTAATCTCTTTTATTATCTTTTCGTGTCTTAGCTCTCCACGCGATAATTAATTTCGCAATTCGGACTCGAGTAGGACTTTATCGGGTTGTAGGGTGTATTGGGTAAAATGGGCTTGATTGGGAAATTCAGAATTGGAAACTATTCTTAGTATGTCCATTTGTGCTTTTTCGGGCTTTTACTCATTTTCTCTTCTTTTTCTATTTTTCACACTTTTATTTTTTTCCTTGCTATTTGTACTGAGCATACTTCTATTTCTCTTTCCCCTTTTTATTCATTTTTTGAACATTATTTCTGACTTTTCACTTTTCAGAATTTCGGGCTAATTGGATTTTCGGGTTATCAAACGAAAGGTAAACATTTACTAGGCTCAATTGGGGTTGCAAAATGGATGAAATTTTCATTACTTTTTATGGTCAATATTTTTGGGTTTCAAACGAGGTCCTACATCATTGGCTAAATTGCTAAATGCTTTACCATATGCGTCTCGAGTTTAATTTAAGTTTAGAGATATATTTAAAGCATTTTTCGAGACAACATTGCACACGTTTTCGATAATCGTTCAAAGCAAAGATATTGAGATTCTCAATGACTTTTTGTAAACACTGAATTGAACTTTGAGTTAACCATTAACTCTAATTGATTTAAAAACTCGTAAAAAGTGATAGGCTCGAATTCGCACCGGGTTGGTTAATCTCCACAATTATTAGTTAAGTCGTCAATTTTCGCTCAATTTCCATCTTTGGTCAATTTCGGCTTTGTGCATTTTATTTTTTTACAAATTGAGACAAAAAAATTGTGACATATTTGAAGCTTTTAAATTCCAATTTTTATTTATTTTAAGGAAACATATTTTTAGCTTTTTCAAAAAAATTCAATTTTTCTGGGCATTTTAGAATTTTGTGAAGTTTTAGAAATATGCACTTGTCACCCCCCCCCCCCCCCCAACTTAGACTTTTGCTTTGTCCTTAATCAAAAGGACTAAAATCTAAATAAGAAGAAATAATAAGTGCGAAAATAAGACGAGCAAATATTAAAATGCAATAAGACACTATATGACACCAACACATAACTCAAAAAATACAATAAAAAATCACCCCATAGGCGTCGGGGGTAAGATAACCTCTCATCTCTCCACAAACTCACTCGACCCCTTGTACGGATTTTTTTGCTCTCTTAGTTTCCCCCGTCTTCCTGGCATAAGTAAATAGTCGAAACAAGTTAGGCTCAGTCCCATAAATAAGGGAGAGACCCTGGGTCTTGGGATGACTCACTGGGAAGGGATCCACGTGGTTCCTAATTGAATCTTTGCCTACATGCACCGACTTGGAGGGGACATATCTATTTATTTTAGTTTCAGGAGTGCTTGGGTCAGGCTCTAAATTGGATGATACTTGAGTCTTTTTCTCAATCGCATTAGGGGACTCAAGTTGTATGGGTGGATAGTCACAAAGAAGGAATTCATCAATTTTATCTTTCCAATCGCTCTCTCCTAAGTGACTAAAAGAGTCAAATAATGGTTGGACTTCGACATTTAGGTTCTCATCCATCGGCCCAATTTTTTTTTCAAAGTCCTCTAGACTCATATCGCTTAACTCTCTCTCATGATTAATTTCCACACCCTCTCTCGTAATATCCTCTAACGCCCTCCTCCGCTCGTGCCTACGTTCTCACTCTCGCTCTCAATCACGGTCACTAAACACACCTCCCCTACTTATTGCTTAACGTCACAATTTCCTCTCTCACATGGTGCAACAAGGCATACCCCTAAAGTCTCTCTCATGTGATCCTATAACTTCCGTAAGATCCATCTCTCTCGACTCACCCTTATCACCCTACAACTTTGTGGGTCATGTTCCCGACTGTTAGTTGCATTCGCACATTTCGAGTATTAATGAGCACATTAGTTATGTCTAGGAATGGGCGGCCAAGGATGATGGGACCATGATTGTTCGGGAGAATGGGTGGCTCTTTATCCCAAATGACAAAATCTATCGGGAAGTAGAAAAAGTCAATTTGGATGATCACATCTTTGACGATCCCCCGAGGCATCTTCACAGGGCGTTCCACGAGTTGGAGAGTCATATTCGTGGGCTTAAGGGGCCCAAGTCTAGTTACTTATAGATGGAATAGGGGAGGATATTAACACTCTCCCCTAAATCTACTAGCTCTCTTTCAATTCGGTTCTTCTCCATGACGCAAGAAATGGTGGGTGCACCCAGATCTTTTTTCTTTAATGGAAGCTCACTCATCAATACCGAACTGACGTTTTTTGTCAAAAACACACTTTTCTTTACCTTGAGCCTACGTTTCACTGTGAGTAAGTCCTTAATAAACTAAGCGTACACGGGAATTTTCTTGATCGTATCTAGATAAGGTAAATTGATCTTTACTTATTTAAGAATGTCCAAAACATCATCACGGGAGGTCTCTTTTTGAGACGGAGCTAACCATTGAGGGAACGGTACAGCCGTGGGTGGTTTCACTATGATCTTGGGCTCACTAGTGTCGTCTTCATCGTCACTCTTAGTTAAGGGGGCATTTTCGGCCTCTTTTGTGTCGGGCGAAACCTCCTTATCATTGATTATATCATGTGGGGGAGGTGATAAATCAACAACTCTCCCACTACGTAGAATGGTAATTGCACGACATTGATTTGGATGGTCATGGGGTGCAGTGCTAACACTGAATTGACCTTGGGGAGGTCTTTGGACTTGGGCCGAAAACTTACCCTTTTCTTAGATACTCTTGTATGCTTGCAACTTAGAGATGTTCGCATTGATGTCAGAAAAAATGAGATCATACTTAGCATTGGTTGCATTTTGGGACTTGATGAATTGGTTTATAGTATCCTCGAGGTTTCTCTATGGTGGTGTGATGTACGGTTTGGGAGGTGGTGTGTGCATATGTCCTTGCATATGTGGTGTTTGTTGAAAGTGTGGGGATAGAGGAGGGGCAACGTGTGAATTAGGATTCAACGCAGTATATTGTTGCCCATAGCTAACACTAGGAAGGTTTTTCCATGAAGGGTTGCAAGAATTTCTATGCTGGGAACCTAAATTACCCTTAAATCCCCCTACACCATTAACTTTCTCTTGAAGCATGACCTTGTAGGCGGGCACCATCGGGTATTCCTCTGTTGAATGTCTTACCTCACAAATAGCACACACCTTTTTAATGGGGGCGTGGATGGAGCCGGTTTCTTATCTTACCCGTGCTTCGGGTAATTCTCTCAAGCCCTTCTCAATTTGGTCTATTCAACGGTCTATCAAGGTTTCTTTGTCTAATTGGTATAGACCGTACGTCGATGGAGTGGTGGACACTTGACGAGGTCAGTTTTAGGCACTAGGGCTGGATGTGTCCCACGCTTGAGTAGTCTCGACGACATACTTTAGGTGGATCTCAGCATCATTAGCATATAGATCGATAAAAGGGTCCATCACACATTATTTCGACGAGTTGTTTGGAGTTTATATTCAACCCATGATGGAAGAAATAAATTATTTGTTATTTATTAAGACTATGGTGAGGACATGAAGTGACTAACTCGTTAAAATGCTAATAGCAACGATCGAACGACTCATTTTCTAATTGTGAGAAAGTTTGAACTTGAGCCTTAATGGAATTCGTTCGATGTGGAGGGAAGAACTTTTTAAGAAATTTGGATTGAAACTAATTCCAAGATGTAATCGAGTTTGGAGATATAGACCATAGCAAGGTCTTAGATTTATCCTTTAGAGAGAATGGAAAAATCTTGCGACGGATCATATCTTTTGTGCATGTTTGATCACTAAAGGTCTCGCACGCCTCCTCGAACTCACTAACGTGGAGATATGGTTTCTCCGACTCCATTCCATGATAAGTGGAAAGTCTTTGGATCATCCCATTCCTAAAGTGAAATTGCCCTGAATTGTATGGGAGTAGAATGCATCCCGGAGTGACTGATTTCTCGGGATATAAGAATTCTCTCAAAGGGCGATACGATTTATCTCCTTAACCCGTACCATAACTAGCTTGCTTAGACTTGTCTCTCTCTTGAAGTAATTCAGTATCCTCACTCGATGTGCTCAGAGTGTAACCTGATGGGTAATTCGAAGGATCACTCTAAGTGTAACTTGCTATGGAGTTTTGCGGTATAGGAGGTGGAACCCAAAATTAAGAAATGTTAGGAGTGTGTGGGATATCAGGATCATACACAACTAACGGAATCTCGTAAATGTGATTTGGAGTTGATTGAGGAGATTATTGCGGATTTTTCATGAATGGGCTTCTATGAGATGTTGTATCTTTTTGAAAAAGTAAGAAGCTCCTTTTTCAAGGATTCCATTAAACCCTTAAGGCTATCTCTTTCGCCTTCTACATATTCAAGCTTCTCTTGAAGAGTCCTCTCATGTGTTCTAAGGTCTTATATTAAAGCATTTTCATCAATGACCTTGACACTCTCTCTTAAACTAGCTTCTAACTTCAAATTAGCTCTTTTCAATTTAATAGATTCTTTATAAAGCTCTTGAAAAGCATTTTGAAGTTCACTCACATTAACCTCTTCTTCATTTTCACTCTCTCTTTCTTCTTCACTCTCACTATCATCAAAAACAAGTGAATCATAAACAATGATGGAAGTGTCATGTGTTAAAGTTTCATCAATCGATGAGTTCTCACTATCACTCACATGACTAGCCATAAAAGCCACAAAATTTGGCTTAGTGGGGGAATCAGATCCCTCTTCCTTATCACAATCACTAAGGGTCGCATTATATGCAATGGGGCGTTTACCGTCTTTCCTTAGTTTAGTGGGGCACTCATAAGCCCTATGGCCATAACCTTCACAACCAAAACACTTATTAGACTCGTCCCTATCTAAATTTTCATTACTAGGTTTAGGGATCTTCTCGGCTTCAGGGATCTTCTCGCCTTTATCATGCTTAGAAGTTTCAAATTTCTTAAAATCATTTTTAAATTTATCTTTGTTAAATTTAAGAAATTTTCTAAATTTACGAGCAAACAAAGCCATGTCTTCCGAGTCACTATCACTCTCGCTCTCTATTACTTGTTTGACCTCTTTTCGGGCTTTTAAAGCAACACCCTTTTCGATTTTCTTTACAGTTTTAGAAGGAAACATATCTAGTTCATAGGTTTGTAAATCACCTACAAGCTCTTCTAATTTTGTAGAGGCTAAATATGGTAAAGAATTTAAAACGGTCACTTTTGGAATAAATCTATCGGGTAGGGACCTTAAAATTTTCTTTACAATACGGTTGTCAGATATTTTCTCTCCCAAATTAAATGATGAATTGACAATATCGAAAAGTCTAGCATAAAATTCATCAAAATTTTCATTATCGTTCATTTTGATAGTTTCAAATTGAGTGGTGAGGTTTTGGAGTTTCGAAGCTTTTACGACACTAGTTCCTTCATGAGTTAGTTGTAAAACATCCCAAGCTTCTTTAGAGGTTTCACACGTCATAATACGTCAGAATTCATCCGGTGTGACAGCGCTAAACAAGGCATTCAAACCACGGGAATTAAAACTATAAAGTTTAAACTCATTTTCAGTCCATCTATCGGCGGGTTTGGAAACACGTTCATTTTAAACTAAATAAGTTGGTGGGGACCACCCGTTAACAACAGACATCCAAACTCTCTCGTCGATAGATTTTAGTGCTGATTTCATTTGCGCTTTCCAATACGCGTAGTTAGAACCATCGAAAACAGGAAATTTTGAAAATGGGGAAAATTCCATTTTAGCCAAAAATTATTTAAGGATCTTTAACGAAATAATTTATCGCTTTGGCTCTGATACCAATTTGTAGATGTGTGAGTTTGTCCAATTCAATGCTCTGATACCAATCTGTAGGTGTGCGAGTTTGTCCAATTCAATGCTCTAATACCAATTTGAAGAAACGTGAGTGTGTGGATCCCTGGATTTTAGTTTTCACAATTAAAATTAACTTATAATTTCCTTTTATAAAACATGAGATGCGAAAGTGTTAGGATGGTTCAACAAAACAAACGAGTTACCAAATATTAATTTCAATTTCAAATTAAACTTAAGTGAGAATTAATGAACCACACACAAGTATTAATTTCACTTAAACCAAGTAAATTTATTAAAATCAATTTCACTTAAACCAATTAATTTAAGTCCTAGAATTTGCCTAAGTCATAATTATCAATATTTCGAAGTTAGGCCAAACCAATTTTAGCAAATGACTTGAATTAACTAAATTTACCCAATATTCAATTTAGCACCAAATTAAATTAAGCGTGATAATTTAAACCAAATTTTATCTTGAATTATCCTAAGCATGCATTCTAAATTATTATGCAAGATAAAATAAATCAATCACACTACGCCGCGATGTACGAGGAAAAACCCAAGACGGGAAACAACCTCGGACGGCCCTAGCCACAAATCCACTAGATACGGATTTATAAATACAAGACAGAAAGACTTACAACACACGACTCGATCCCTCTCAAGCCTCGACGCTTCTTCTTGTAGATACCTCTTCCTAGCGAATAACCTTGGAGCTCCACCGATAGGACTTTATATGGTCACCGTCACCCAAACTAGGAGCCTTTCTCCAAGTGGGTAAATCAACATAAAACAACTTCTTCTTTATTTATGGGATGGAGAAGCAAAACCCGAAACTTCTCTTCTTCAAATCGGTAGAGAAAAACCGGTGCCAAGCTCCAAGCAAGATGTATATATGTGAACTTGGATGAAACAATGGGTGTAAAAACTAGAGTGGTAAATGATTTTCTCTTGAAAATTAACACTCAAAACTTGATCTTTTTCTCTTTAAGTTTTTGCTCTCTAAACACTCTCTAAGAGTTAGTAGGATATGAAAAAGATGCCTTGGAAAAATGGTTTCCCGCACATCATAGAGTCTGAGAAAAATTAGTTAAGAAACAAGTGGGAAAGTGGGTGAAAAACTGCTCAAAACTGCCAAAAACTGTTCCCGCCTGACATCTCATTCGAACGACATTTTCGTTCGAACAAAATCTCGTTCGAACGAGACTTCTAACGAAGTTCCAGATTGAACTCGTTAGAAATCTCATTGTATATCTCGTTCGAACATAAGGTTCGTTCGAACGACATATCGAACGACATTTCAAAGGACTATACTGGGAACTCGTTGGTAAACTCGTTCGAACGACATCTGGTTCGAACGAAAAACTCGTTCGAACGACCTATCGAACGAACTTCCAGAAACTTTGGAAAATTCGATTTTAGCCCAGAAAACTTTATAAATTTATTTTAAAGTTTTAATTAATTCTTTCTGAAAATAAAACACAGTTTTTATAAAACCTAACACCCAATAAATAAGTTCCAAGCTCCTATATATATAATATTGCATTCATACCTTGGGAGCATGAAACCTTAGTTTGATGACGTAGAAATGAGGCACGAAACCGGCATGATGATGAAGCTTTATACTCTTTGCCGCTACGTCTTCAACAAACACTTCATAGGCTTGAGAATATTACAATTAAATACTATCCTATGAATAAATGTTTTTGTCCGGAATTGAGCCAAAACTATATATGGACTCAATTGGAAATTTGTGTCCTTACAAAAACTTTGCCCATTATATAGTTATAGCTTTATAACAATGTAAATATGGAAATCTGTTTAAATAGCATATCTCGGTTTGAAATGATCGAAATATAAAATAGTGTATGGCAATCTGCCGCAAAATGAAATATCAACATAAGTAAACGGGGTATATTGAAGTCTACTATATATGAAAGAATTGTATGGCGATTATAACCGGATATGGTGTTTATCGAGTTATAAATAAGGTTCAGATTATAATACAATAACCCATAAGTTATCGTATATATGGGCTGCAATTGCGTAAACTTACCATTATACTATCGCTCAAGGCATAAAATGCACTTGAATAGGTAATCCCAAATAATTAAAGAATAACCAAAAGCTTGGCACACTTAGCTAGAGCGGCACTTATACGTAGAGAAAATATAACAACAAGGCACTCAACATTGAGTACTTCAGGCCATTTAGAGTTACCGGGGGTTTATCGGGTCTAATGCCTGGATCATAAGGTATGCTATTCAAGGTTTCACTAATTATAGTTATAAAATAGTAGGCTATGCTGAAAATTAGATGATTGAAAGAAAAGTTTAATAACATGCAGGGTATAATTTAATGCGGTAAAACATTTTAAATCATTGTTCAACAGGATACAGTGGTGTACTGCAATCTGGATAATTATTGAAATCAAATACGTTATCAGGATTTGGGTTGGCTTTAGTTTAATCAAATAATATATTGAATCAATATTCATGATACAATTGAACTATCAAAAGAGTTCATAAATTGGAATATGAGTTCAAGGCTATCACATAGCGATATAACAAGCACTAATGTCAAATACGAGCTTTTTGTTTTTATTCATGGATCTTTCATTGTTGCGTTCCAGTTTTCATAGTTATTGGCTCGAGGGTTTAAATGAGAGTGCTTATAAAGGTGTTTGGGAAGAATGGTTTGGGTTTATAATATCTGACGTCGTTCGGTAAATACAAATAAAGCTTATGCTATGACAAACATAAATATATAAATTCCGTATATAATTCTAAATTATGCTCTTTAGTTTGTTTGATACAATGATTAATATTTGAAATTTAGAAGAAAAAAAACATTTATATGGCAATTATATATTTGAATAATACAATTTTTGGGAAAAATATTCTTTATATGGAATCAAAGGATTTGGTTTGTTTGAATAAGCAACAATTTTATATTTTATTAAAAGATAAAATGGGTCAAATATACTGTTTGACTATTTTAACAAAATCCATAATTTTATACGAACGTAAAGATCTGTTTCAGAATACTATACCGATATGTGATTCCAAAAATATTAATTTCCAAAGTTGGTTCGAGTAATTGTTTAATTAAATTAATTAAAATATAAGTTCTAATCCGCTATCGTGTTGGTGTTTACTGTTCTCCGTTTCATATATTTATATTATCCGAGTGTCAGCATTCGGTACGAGTAGTAAAAAATTAATGTTAGAGATATAATAAAATTAAAATTAAAATAAAGTCGAAAGCACCCTTCCTTATTTGGACAATAAACCAGTGGTCACGCCACATCCAATATTAGTAAACACAACACAACAATTTGTCCAACGCCTACAGAATCATATTTTTTATAAAAATGACTCGTAATAGCTTCTCAGATTATAACGACATAACTCTGAGTCGCCTGGTGTCGTAACTCATTTTAAATATATTTTTAAAAGAAAGGTGACACTTTTATTAGAAAAATGACGACAAGTCCAAATATATTCAGAAAAAAATGTACATTACTCGTACGTGTCGGGATTTCGTGTTTATGACCATTTTTATACGTAATTGAGTAAAAATGATAAATAGGTATTGTTAGGATACAAATTAGCTAATATCAAATTGAGATTACACTACCCAAATATCCAAACCAAAACGAGATGGAATTTGAACAAAGAAAACAACAATACACCAATAATCATGGATCTAGAATTCCATATATATGTGTGTGTGTGTGTGTGTGTGTGTGTGTGTGTGTGTGTGTATACATAATCAGATTTAGCAACAAGAATCCACAAAAATCGAACCCAAAATGGGTTTGTTGTTGTCGACCACCACCATGGAAAGGGTGGGGTCGGAGCTTCAAACCGTTCACACACACACACGTATACATATGAAATTCAGCAGAAAATGCAACAATTCAATCCCAAAATGGGATTTACGGCTGCCGATCACTACCATGGAAATGGGTAGTGGTCGGAGCTCAGAATCGCACACACACTGTCACAATTATACATACACTTCCATACATTCATCTACACATAGATGGTAGAAAAGAAAAAAAAACGAAAATAGAAGAAGAAGAAGAAGAAGAAGAAGAAGAAGAAGAAGAAGAGGTCGACGACGTGGCCAGGGGAGGAGGAGATCGGTGGGGGTGAGGGAGAAGGAGAGGGTAAGGGGTTTTCATTTTCAGAGAAGAGGTTTGGTATATATATATATATATATATATATATATATATATATATATATATATATATATATATATAAAGAGAGAGAGAGAGAGAGAGAGAGAGAGAGAGACTAAATCAAGGTAATGAAAACCAAATGGGGTGGGTTCCATTTATAATATTTAGTTTAGGTACAGTCAGTATAGGATAATTATGCAATTGAGTGTATTTAGTTCTTGCGTATAATTTTTAGTGGGTATTAATTTTTATAATTTTTGAAATTCCATCCAACTATAAATTAGTATCGGGCCACATAAGACATATTTCTGTATTTTTTCGCATTGAAAGTACTTTTGAATTACGCTAACTTATACATGCCTTAATTTGAATAATAATTAAAAATAATATGTTTAAAACTTGTTCTATTATCTGTTTTATATGAAAAATATTCTATTTTGAGCGAGAGAATAAATGTGTCAACTTTATTTTCATGTTACAGACAATACATACAAGTCACAAGCGTTGAAAAAGAATTAATGGTTCGTAAAAGGTCATTTTGACACATAAATAATTCAATTTAATTTAAAATAAAAAAATTACATGGGTGCTGAACATTTTAATTTTTCATACAAAAATTATTTTTAATAACAATGTTTTTATGAATCAACTAAAAAAATTCTTATTATATATGGAGGGCCCCAATTCACGAGTTTGGCTCTAGCCTCTAAAATCTCAAGACCAGCCCAAGGACTACAATCATGTAAATGTTATTATTTTACACATTATAGATAGATATAGTTTTTACTCTTTTGTCCCATCTACAAAGATTTATTAGGACCCTCTCCCATGTGTATTTAAAATTGTAAAAGATTTATTAGATATTTGTTCAAGCATCTTAACGAGTGAACAACGGGTTAGCGAAATTTGAGTGCCATGATTTGTTAACCTTCAATCAGGTCGAGTCCCAAACATATTTTTAAAATTTTAAACAAGAAATAAAACAAATAAATGGCGATTAATGATTAGTATCTAATATTGCACTTTATTACCCTCGAATTTATGCATTTTAGCTCCATCGGGTACTTTAATGCCTATAATTATGCTCGTTAATCAGAAAACCTTCGTTTTATGTGCTAAAATATTATTTGAGGTATAATTGAGCTTTTGTACGTATTAAAGTGCTTAGTATGAAGTTTGAGCTCATTCCGGTAAAGTTCCTTCGCGATTCGGATGTTCAGGGAAAAATAGTAATTTCAAACTTCAGGATTTTTGTCCAAAGTCTTCACAAAAGTTGTAGCCCTTGAGCTAAGCTTCACATGTCCATGGACGGTGCTCAAATCGGAGTCCGAACGAAGGAAAAACGGACCTTTAATCGGGCAAGAAATATAAGATTTTATTTAATTATTTTATTCATTTACTAACAATCTATTTAATTCCATCTATGTCCTTTTCTCTTTCATTTTACAGCAAGCTTCCATGGGCGATTTTTCTTTGGCGCGGGTTTGTGCTCGGGTTTTGATTTCATCCAAAATTAGAGCTTGGGTCGCGTGTGGAACTAGTTGTGGGTCAGTTGGATCGAGTTTTTGGAGTACCCACTTTGACATTTCCATGACTTTGACCATTTTTGATGGAGTTGGGTTGTTAGCATTTTTTGAGATGGAGGTTTCGTTTATGGCCACACACATCAACCTTGCAGGTCCGAACCATAATAGTTGCTTATCTCGGGTTGTCATCAATGGAGGTGTGGTCTCGGTAATACCCATTTGGGTCTTTTAGCATTTGGTGGACTATTGTGTGCGCAACAAAGAGATTGATGGGATGTCCCAACAAGAGCGTTCAACCGACCCATCCGATGTGGTCGATCGGGAAATGGGTTTTTGCCTTGCGTTTCATCCAGTGTGCTCCTCCCTTTACGCGCGGTCGACTGGTGGTCTGTTATTTTTGCCAAGATTTTTGTTGTAGCCCTCTTTTTCCTTTTCTATTTTCTTTTTATTCTTTAATCACAACTTAACCCCTTTTTCATTTTTCTTTGTGTCTTTTTTCCAACTTACTATAAATAGCCTCTTTTGGTTATTTGTATAGAGAGAATTAGTTTTATATAGAATTGTGTTGATTTTCTCTTTGGGAGTTAGGGTTTGGAGAGTTTTGTGGGTATGCCATTTTCTCCCTCCTAAGGTTTGTCCGTATAGTGGGTTTGCTCGTCGCGATTGCATAAGAACACCTTCCATCATCTTGTTCATCAATCCAAGCTCTATTGTTTGTATTTCTTGCTTTATTTACATGCTTTGTTTATGTGCTTTGTAATGTAGATTCACCGCTTTCTTTAAATACGCGCTTTTACTAGGGGTGGAAAAATGGGTCGTGTTTTCACACTACCCGACGCGACACGATAAGAAACCATTGGACCCGAACACGACACGACACGATAGCGTGTTTTTTCTTTAACTCGAACACGACACGTTAAAAACACGACACGATAAGTAAATATAATTCTGCTGGACACAATTAGACACGGCCTAATAGGACACGATTAGACCAGTTAATGAGGAATTAAAAATATAATGGGTCTAAATACTGGTTAATAATGGGTCTGAATGGGGTCAATAGTGGGTCTACATAGGGTATATATCATGTCCATAATTAGGTCACTATTGTGTCACTATCAGGTCCTTATCGAGTTAATGTCGTGGTAGAAATTAGACATGAACACGACCCGACCCGACCCGATGGTGGGTCCAAAAATCCAGACCCGAACACAACCCAAGCACGAAAGACCGTGTTAATTTCGTGTCCATTTCATTTCATTTTGTGTCGTGTTATCGTTTTGTTCCCAAAATTGCCACCCGTAGCTTTTACCATGCTTTCTGGCTAATTTTGTCTAGGTTGCGTTTGATTGAACTCACCTAGGGTTGAATGGTTGCTTTGCTTTGGTGATGGAGTTTACGGGTTTACTTCGAGTGGGTTGTCCTAGTTATTATGCCTATGAGATTTAATAGGGTATATCATGTATGCTCTGTATTTACGACCTTGTGTGCGTAATTTTCGGGGTATTTATTGACGCCAAAATTTTATTAAACTTTTATGCGAATTTAGGGGTGTGACAACTCTGGATTTAATTAACTGTCGAAATGAGAGGCAATCTTAATAACTCGTGAGCCCATGCAATCATTTATACCAATTAACTCGGGGTAAGGGATATTCGACGCAGCCTATAGTTTTTATTCCTTTGTTAATGTAGTTTAATTTACACTCGCCTAGTTTAAGCTTTTCCTTTTATTTTCTTTCTTTTTTGTTAGAAATTATCTTTTACAGTTTTATTTAGAAGTATTAAACCTTATAAATTCTAGCAACTCATCTCTGTGGATTTTCGATACCGGACTTGGTCGTTATACTCCCTTTTTAGTGTAGTCATTAGTTTAGGTTTTTGTATAGAGTTGGTGAGACGAATAAAATAAAACGATCGGCGCGCTGGTGACTCTCGCGCCGCGACGAAACCCATCCTATCAAATGGCGCCGTTGTCAGGGATGATTTTGTTTTAGAATTTATTTGATTTATTATTTCGTAGTATTTTTTTCTATTTGTATTTTTTGCTTACCCTTTTGCAGGACTTTTACATTTGAGCGCTAAAAAATGCTTGAATTTCTCGATCGCACATCACTTTGTGGAATTCGCCAGTTCGAGCCATCTTTGGGGTAAGCATGTCTTATTCCAATCCTTTCGGTAATCATTATGATAATTCTCAAAGTCCTCATAAACCTATGACTTTTGGTCAATACTTAGTCCTAAAAAATTACAAATTTGAAAATGTCTTTGGATGAGTATAACAAAAGTCGAGCTTTGGAGTGCGTGCATTTTAAGATGATTGTAACGATTTTGGGCCTCTAATTCCTTACAATAAGAATGTTAGAACTAAAAGCTATAACTTTCAAAATTCTTATAATAATGATTTTGACTATAGTTTCGATGGTAATTTTCAAAGTTCTCATTTTCAAGAATTCGCGCCCCAACTTATGACTTTTGGTGAGGGTTTGCGCATGCTTGAAAATGATAAAATTGAAAATCATTATTGGGTAGAAAATATTTTGTGGGAGCATGAATTGGATTTATTATTTGAATCCGACGATGATTTTTCTTCCGAGACTTTTGAAGTCGAGGAATGTTTTGAACCAAATGAGGACTTTGTGCCTACTTTGGAACAAACCATTCTTCACTTGGCCCATGGCTTAATTGAGAACGAAAATGAGGATGAAATGTGCGTAGTATTCATTTGCAACGAAATGATTTCTTCTTTGGTCCCCAAAGAAAAACATTTCATTGAAAATGATCTTATTTCCTTTGAAACTCAATCTTCAAGTGATGATGACTCATCTCTTGAGTTTGAATTTATCCCCCCCCCCCTTTTCACTCTCCATTATCAAACTGATACTAGTACTCGATGAATCGGTTTCAAACCTTAAAGTGTTAAAACTTTTCACCGATGATAAGTACTTGCTCGAGTCGACTTCCATGATCGCATATTTGCCTCCATGTGCACCCCCTCCCCTCCCAATTTCAAAATACTTGGGACAAAATTCACTTTTTTTTGGAACCCATGTGCTTTTGTCTCTTGTCTTATCCAAATCCCCCATCGTCCCCCAAAAACTTTTAATTGGGGATGGTTCATTTCTTTCGCCTTACACATGACTTCCGTTGTTCAAATAAAATTCTTATTTTTCGGGAGGAATGGGTTGATCTTTCAAAGTCAAATCCCTTTTTGGATGAATCCTCGACTATTTAGACTTCTACTGTATAGTTAGTGAGAAGCCTAAATAGTAGGTTGTATATAGTTAGCTTGTTATTCTTTCTTTCTTTTTATTTTTTCTTTACTTTTTAATTTAGTCTAGTGTAATTAGTTAACTTTTTGTTATTTTTTCTTGCTATTCTTGGTACTAACTTGATTTTTAGATTCATTTGGACTCGTGCTTATGGAGATCGCTCCAATTTTGGGTAATATCGTTATTTTCCTCTCTTTATGTTGTGTTCTTAATCTGCATTGAGGACAATGCAACATTTAAGTTAGGGAGTGTGGGATATTCTATCCATTTCTTTGTTTTGTCCATTGATTTTATCACATGTTAGTTACTAAGTATGCTTTCTTAGAAAATTTTGAAAATTTTCAAAAAGATTTTCTTTCTTTTTTCTCCTTTGTTGGGCATTTTTCTTTGTTTCTGATGATAAATTTCAATAATTTCCCGATCCGATAGACAACTCAATGATGCATGTTCTCGATTTTAGAAGTTATTAGACTCTAGTCCTCAAATAATTGAAATTATGAATAACTTCATGAATTAAACTTTGATCCCATGAGCACATGCACTTTTCTTGCTTTATTGATTTGGTTTAAGATTTTTATAACTCAGTAATCTTTTGTTGCATTGTATATACTTACACCGAGTGAGCTCTGGGATTTTCTTCGTTTGTGAGCGTTTATACAATATTCTTTCCTCTTTGAAAACATTAAATTCGTCGGCAATCTCTCTATTCTTTCATTGATCGTTCATTATTTGAGTTTATATCTTGAAATGTGCTATTTGATCATGATTTTCAAAGTTGTTTTGACTCGAGAATAACGTAAACTTTAGGAAATGATCATAGGCCATCTTTGTTGTATTACTCATATTAGCCTTGACCTCACCTTAAGTGTTTCCCCTCGTCAACCCCTTTGAGCCTAAATATTATCCTTTCATTTCATTACCCAAAATCCCATAACCAACTCCAAATTGGAGTTAAAATCATACATATTACCTTTTATACCTTTGTTTGCAATGTTACTTGGGATTGAATGATGTTACTGTCTTGTGGTTGCAATTTAGGCATGTGAGAGTGTGAAAAGTAAAGAAAAGAAAGTAGTGAAAAAGAAAAGAAAAAGAAAAAAAGCAAAAGAAAAGAAAAGAAAACATGATAAAAAAAGAAGAAAAGAAAAGAAAGAGGAAGCTTGTATATGTTCTGTATAGTGCTCAATAAGCTTTGATTACTCTCCCCATTGTTATATTCAATGCCTTTTATGGATTGTATTTTCCAATTTTTGATATTGCCCGCATTTTTTCCATTATTCTAAGTTTTCATTCCAAACACTTTGAATCCGTACATACATATCCTTCGTTTCGTACCCTAGCTTAGCCTACATTACAACCCTATACAAGTCCTATGTGATCTTAGGGTGAATTTAATTTAAAAGTCATAATAGTTTTGATAATCTGTGAAAATACATTTCGCCTCCTTAAGTGTGCGGTATCTTTCATTGAGATTACTGTTTTTCATTTCTTATATAGTGTTCTTCATCTGTGACATGTGCGCGACCTTATTTCCATTTACAATTACTCTTTATGCCCGCATGTCCCGTGTGTTACCTCCCTATTTTGAGTGAATTCATTTGATTAGTGTAATGCCCGTGGGGATTGAATTATTTGCTTGATTTAATGTTTAGCCGATTTATTTAAATTTTTGCCAAATCATACTTTGCATGTGCTCGCTCGCCTCCCACATTTTAAAGTTTCAATTTAACGAATTTCATTCTATAATGTTAATAATATGAACTTTTGTGTGAATTCATTCACTGTGCTAATAATGTGTATAGAATCTTTTTCATATTGTTGAGCATGTCTGTTTTGTTGGTTTGGGCACATATTTTGTGGAAACATATGATGTTTACGGGTTTCATCCCTAAAAACCCTCACTAGATGACACTAGTCCACTAAGGTAACCTAGGGGTTTAACGGCTTATTGCATAAGCTAAATGCAATCGCTCGCCTGCGAAAGTGGCTTTTATCTTTTCTCTCTCTTTTGTATATATCTCTTTCTTTATGATTTTCTTATAGTTATTCTTGCTTTGAATTTCATTACTTGGGACTATCAATGTGTAAGTTAGGGGGTGTGATTCGTATTTAATATTGCACTTTGTTACCCTCAAACTTATGCATTTTAGCTCCCTCGGGTACTTTAATGCCTATAATTATGCTCGTTAATCAGACAACCTTCATTTTATATGCTAAAATGTTATTTGTGGTATAATCGAGCGTTTATATGTATTAAAGTGCTTAGTATGAAGTTTGAGCGCGTTCCAATAAAGTTTCGTCGCGATTAGCACGTCAAGGGGCAAAATAGTAATTTCACACTTTAGGATTTTTGTCCAAAGTCTTCACAAAAGTTGTAACCCTCAGGCCAAGCTTCGCGTGGCTATGAACAATGCTCGAATAGGAGTCCGAACGAAGGAAACATGGACCTTTAATCAGGGAAGAAATATAAGATTTTATTTAATTATTATTTTATTCATTTACTAACAATCTATTTAATTCCATCTATGTCCTTTTCTCTTTCATTTTACAGCAAGCTTCCATGGGATATTTTTCTTTAGCGCGGGTTTGTGTTCGGGTTTTAATTTCATCCGAAATTGGAGCCTTTCGTTCGAAATTGGAGCTTGGGTCGCGTGTGGAACTAGTTGTGGGTCAATTGGGTCGAGTTTTTGGAGTACCACTTTGACATTTCCATGACTTTGGCCATTTTTTATGGAGTTGGGTTGTTGGAATTTTTGGAGATGGAGGCTTCATTGGCCACACACATCAACGTTGCATGTCCGAACCATAATAGCTGCTTGTCTTGAGTTGTCATCAATGGAGGTATGGTGGTCTCGGTAATACCCATTTGGGTTTCTTGGCATTTGGTGGACTGTTGTGTGCGCAACAAAGAGATTGGTGGGCTATCCCAGCAGGAGTGGTGGACCGGCCCAGCCGCTGCGGTCGACCGAGAAATGGGTTTTTGCCTTGCATTTCATCCAGTGTGATCCTCCCTCTATGCGCGGTCGACTGGTGTTCAGCTATTTTTTCCAAAAATTTTGTTTTAGCCCTCCTTTTCCTTTTTCCTTTTTCCTTTTTTATTTTCTTTTTCTATTTTCTTTTTATTCTTTAATTACAACTTAACCCCTTTTTCATTTGTTTTTCCTTTTTCTTTATTTTTTTCCAACTTACTATAGATAGCCCCTTTTGGTTATTTGTATAGAGAGAATTAGTTTTAGATAAATTTTTTTTTTATTTTCTCTTTGGGAGCTAAGGTTTGGAGAGTTTTGTGGGAGTGCCATTTTCTCCCTCCTATGGTTTATCCGTATAGTGGGTTTGCCCGTCGCCGCTGATAGTACAAGTATAGCACCCTGCCGTGGCAGTACTTCTACAATCGCACAGGCCACACAGGCCGCGGCAGGTATCTCACTCAAGGCGCGGCCAGAACAACTGAAGGGTGCGGCCCTCTCCATAAGAGGTCGCGGCACCCCAGCTTAAGGTCCGCGGTCTCCCTTCAACAGCAGCGCTGCTGTTCTGGGCCGCACACCCTCATCCACATCTACTGCAGACTTGGTGTACGCCACGTTCTCAGGGCACATGATTCAACACACTACCTTATAAATAGAGGTTCACGCCTGAAAGAGAGGATCGGTTCCAGACACACCCGAGGCACTACAACACAGATTCTCTCTACATCACCCCAACATAAGCTTTGGAGGCCTAGAATCTACATCACAGCCACCTCACGGGCACACCGGAATCTCTAATGCTATCATGTACTCTCCTTTATTCTCATACTTGTACGCCTCTATAGGCATGATAATATTGTACAATGCAATGCACATAATGAGAAGGAAGCAACACAGTGGACGTAGGCCCATTTTTTGGGTTGAACCACTCTATATCTTGTCTATTCTCTGTTTTCTTGCTTTATCTATTTATTCTACACTTCATACTTCATTTGTTGGCACGAGATCTACATGTGTACGATTTCTCGTATCATCAATTTGGCGCCGTCTGTGGGAAACGAGACATTTCAATCTTGTTTCTCTGCATATATGAGTTCTTCAAAAACCTTATTCGATCCCGGGGGGTCCTTTGGGTCATCTCCTCACGGGTCGGTTACTGGTTATTGGACTCCGCATCATATTCACACCCATAGGTGGGTATTTCTTATATTCAGATATACTCCATCTTATGGCTTTAGATCCATCTTGCATACCCCTGTGATATCATTCTATCTAGCTAGTATCAAAAAGCATGATGGGCATTTGCCTCGAACAAATGAATGATTAGGGAGGAATTGTATCTACTCCTTTTTTGCTGTTCTTGGCCTATGATCTAGGGTTTATCATTGAAACTGTGCCGTGTGTGCACCGAGAGGTTATTTACTCATGGACAAACCCTAGTAGGTGTGCTCCCCATAAGCTTCGGGAGAGAAACTCAGTTCCCGAGCTTCAGGTTTGGGATAACTCCTTGCTGCCTAGGAGGGGATGCGGCCAGACAGTAAATATGTCTTAGGGTCGTGGCCTCCACTAGGATAGTTACAAAAGCTTCAAACGTTGAGGAGCATAATCAGTCGGGCTCTAGTTCTACCATGGTGTATCATATGAGGCCGCGGCAGTGCATCTTGCTACGTGCCTTATGGCCGCGGTGCCCCGTAGCAGTGTGCTGCATCCCCATTTCCTACTTGGTTACTTCAGTATCTCTGAGATTGCTCACTTCTGTTAGTTTGTTCTCACATTATATATATACATTGTAAAGACTAACAAAAGCAGAGATGGAGGGAGAATCCAGCCGGAGTGCAGAAGTCAAGGATGAGATCGTGCAACTATACCATCACCTTAACCACCTCTATGACAGCCACGCCTCGCTTCAGACCCAGGTTAATTTTCTAACTCAGAGGGTGCTAATGCTGGAGGCTGCGGCATCTAAAAACATAGGCACGGAAGTGGAGGAAACAACAAAGCCAACCTTGCCTACCGCGGCTGTAAACGAGACCACGGGATCAACTGTCGGAGGTCAAAAAAGGCAGAAAAAGTCAGGTGTCTATACTCAGTTGAGCCTCCCGATTGAAGAGATCTTCGAGTTCATCAAAGGGGACAAGATTTTGAGGTGGCCAGAAAAATTGAGAGCTCCACCCCACAAGAGGAACAAAGTTACCTGGTGCAGATTCCATCAGGACCATGGCCACGACACAGAGCAATGCTATGCTCTGAAGGATGAAGTTGAAAGGCTAATCGGGCAAGGGATGCTGCAGCGATTCCTGAAGAATGCATAAGGGATTCAGCCAGACCTAGCAGAGTCTGCCTACCGCATCTCATCCTTAGTCTTCCTAATTTCAACTATTTATGTTTATGTTTTATGAAGCTCACTGTAGCCTTAATACTCGAGACTTTATGTTTTGTTAACAAAGTCATTAGCTGTAGCGTACATATATAAATATATGAACTAGCAAGTTTAGCTATATCTGATATTTCTTTTGGTTTCATAACCTGCCACCTCACAAAAAGATTTGTTGTCTCAAACAGATTTCAGAGGAAATATAACAAAATTATCTCGAAGGATTATTCTACTCCGGGATGCGCTTATGGATGGGATACGACCTTCATTAGCTCAGAAGCTCCCCTCACAATGTGCAACTACATCTTATCATATGATGACCACATTCGCAGAATCATTTGAGGATTCAAGGAGCTTTTATCAGCCATCAGGGCCTATAACGCCAATTCTCTGCTCTCGGAGTGCGACATTAGCCACGGGGGCTTATAACGCCAATTATTAGCTTTTGGGACTCGTCATCGGGCCAGGAGGCTTACAATATCTAGCCAGGGATGTCTTTATATATATTATTAGTTGTGGGTGGCTTAATAACATAACCCAGCCTGAAGAGGCTTGATAGGGTCTCGCATATTAGCTGTGGGTGGCTTAATAACATAACCCAGCCTTGAGAGGCTTGATAGTGTCTCGCATATTAGCTGTGGGTGGCTTAATAACATAGCCCAGCCTGGAGAGGCTTGATAGGGTCTCGCATATTAGCTTTGGGTGGCTTAATAACATAACCCAGCCTGGAGAGGCTTGATAGGGTCTCGCATATTAGCTGTGGGTGGCTTAACAACATAACCCAGCCTGGAGAGGCTTGATAGTGTCTCGCATATTAGCTATGGGTGGCTTAATAACATAACCCAGCCTGGGGAGGCTTCATAGTGTCCCAAGATCGACTAAAGGAAAGCCATGAAAGACAATCGAAGCGGCTATAGGAGGCTCTGTTACTATGATCATGAAGCATGTCAAACCTACAGAAGGATGGCCTCGATTTTCCAAGGGCAAGGTTCTACAGCCTCATTATCTTGTCAGCAGTCAAGTAGATGCCACGGCATCCTCATCCACCCCTGTCCTAGCACTGGATGGCAACCTGCCACAGCTGAATGGAAAAAGCGACTGAGAGTCGCTGAGATGGACTTGAATTCAGAACATTTTCCCTTGTTCAAAATTACCGCGGCGTCGATCTATTCATTATTTCTACATGGCAAACGAGTAGATAAACAAAGGGTCCGCGGATTCTACAAAAAATAGAAGAAATTAAGCCGCAGCCCCAAAACCATACTTCATTGACATCGCCGCTTGGGGGATCACAACCCTACAGTGAGGTGCAAGGGAAAAACAAAAAAGGGCTAAAGTGACAAGGACACCGCGGATGATTAATAAGAGCAAGATTGCATCGAATCATACTATCTTACCGCGGACCTAGCTACAAGTCCTACAAGCTCATTCAATACAGGAAGCAAGTTGCAAATATGAGGCAGTAACGCGCAACCATTCATTATAGCAGGCAATGTAAAACATGCAATATTGAAAAGCAAGGAATATTAAGTAGGCAATTAGTGATAAAAATATGGCCGCAGCCTTTGTATTAATAGTCATAGATTACAAAATGGAGGCCGCAGCCACAACGGAAATCTAAGATTACAAAAATTTGATGCAAGAAATTAAGAATTTAAGAGGCCGTGTCATCATCATCGTCAGCCTCTTCTCCGCCCGCGGCAGTCTCTGTCTCCCCCTCCTCAGTCGCTGCCTCTGCCTATGCTTGGGCTTTTAGCCTTGCTCTTTCTTCAGCCACGGCCTTCAGCTCAGCAATGCACTCTTGATGTTCTGCATCACTTAATTTCCAAGCGAGGACCGTCTCCTTGGCATCAGGGAAGCTCTTAATAATTCTCTGCCACAGCTCCTGGTAGCCGCGGAGGTATGCCCTGTTATTAATGAGGAAGAAATCCTTGGAGCCTTTGAATGACTCCACGGCATGATCTATGGCTAGCTGGAGGGCGTAGCCATGATTAACTTCCATCTTTTGTATGGCCGCGGCGTGGGCTTCATCCTTCTGAGAAGACTTGGCTTCTAGCTCTTGATATTTCTGCTGGAGGAGGGCGAGCTTGGTATTTGCAATCTCTACAACACGGGCGGCTTCGGCTGTTTGGGCCTGTGATGATTTCAGAGATTCCGCGGCTTGATTGAAATTCTCCTCCGCTTCCTCTCTGGCCTTGTTGGCCTTCTCCAAGTCCATATGGGCTGCCTGGAGGGCCGCGACAGCGGACTCTTTCCCTGCCTCAAAAGAAGAGGCCCGAGCAGATTGCAGGTCCGCGGCATGAGAACTCTTCTCGGCCTCTTTCAGCCTGTACAAAGCCTCATACTTCCTCTTCTGGACCACAATAACATCAGCGGCCTGTATGAAATAAAGGACATTAGTAAAAGTACAGAAAAATATGAGATGCAAAGATTAAATGATTAGTACGTACCCTCAGAAGGCTGTGGAGGCCACAGTCCTCCAGATCTTCGTGATCCTCCCCAACCAGCCTATCGAGGTCCACGACATCCAAGGCTCGCCTCATTCTCCGTGCAGCCTTTGCAGTAGTGTCCTAGGAGTTTGGGTCAGGCTGCCTTAATTGAGGCCTTGGCCTACCGTCTGGACCGGACTCTTCGCGGAATTGGGGAGGTGGCAAATTCTCATTAACCGCCACTACAGTTGGCGGCGGAGGAGAGGACGATTGAAAGGGGACTTCAACTGACATCAGGCCAGCCGCGGCCAAATTTTCCCCTATGTCATCATCAAAGTGTTCATGATGCGCAGGGTTTTCATCATTAACCACCTGATCCGCGGCAGGATCATTAGCCTTATTTCCAGCCTGATCCGCGGCAGGATCAGTGGCCTTATCTCCAGTGGGGGCCGCAACAGGTACCTTAGCTCTGGACCTCTTCCTCTTCCTGCTCCACGCAGTGTTATTTAAGACGACTGCGTCCTCGTCCATCTCGGCTAGCTGCGCCGCTAGCAATTCCCTGTCAACTTCTTCACCTGAAAAGGAATAGCATGAGTTCAACAAGTTCAAGAAAATAAAATGACCGCGGAATAAAAATAATGGCACAGTTAATTACCTTCAGCACCCATCTGTTGAGGAATTGATTTGTTTGGGAAGAATCCCGCCTCAAATATAGTTGCCGACATTACAAGAATGCTGAACTTCTTATGCTCAGCAGGAACTTCCGCGGCCTTAGCCACTCTTTTTTCCTGCCGCTTGTTTAGGTGCTGACTGTCAAGGGCTGCAGAAAGAAAAGACAATTCAAGTTAGTGGAAGTTACGTGAAATTAAAGGACGCGGCTATAATCTTATACCTAGTTTTGAGGGTGAACCCCACTGCCGCGGCATTTTATATGATCTCTCTCTTTCATTCTCCTCGGGGTGCATCTCCCAGCATTCATCGGAGATGTAAAAATATTTCCCCTTCCAGTTTTTCACACTAGTCGGTCTCCCAGTGTAAAGGGTCTCGTCCCTGCCGCGGCTAGAGAAATAGTAGTAGCCCGCGAACTTTACTGAGTTCTCCTTTGGACGGTAGAAATGAAAGAACTCCGCGGGAGTAATGTCCTTTTTGAACAACTTCTGCCAAAGGACAACTGCAGCAAGAACAGCTCTCCAATCGTTGGGATCTAACTGAGCTGGGGCCAGTTTCATTGTCTGGAAAATGCGACGGATGGGAACAGGAACAGGCAGCCGCAGCCCATAGATGAAGGCGTGCAAAGGGAAGCAAATTCCATCGTCGGACAGAACCGTGCACGGTCTTTGGTTCGCGGCAGGGGCTGAGCACGTAAAATTTTCTGGAAATTCGAAAGCCTCATCAACTTGCTCAACCCAATCTTGGGTCATCGAGCCGCGGATATCAAGCGCAACCAATGGTCTCTCAGACCTCCCAGATGTGCCTCTTGGGTTATTTCTAGCAGCCGCGGCATTGTCTCCTACACCCATTGGATGTGTACTTGAGTTGGCTTCCTCTTCCATCGGCTGAGATTGGGAATCTTTCCCAGATGTAGAGTCCGCGGAGGCTGAGTCTATTATCACGTAGTTCGGGCAATCTTTCAGTTTGCAGGGCCCAACTGATCTCACAGGGGGCGCGAAAGTAAGCTCGGGGGGAGAGGTCCCAAAATGCTTTGCCCAAAAGCCTCTCAGGAACTCGTCTGGGTCAAAGCTCATATGGCTGCAGCAGTACCTGAAAAGCAGAGTTCGCAGTTAGGCGTCGTAGCCAGTATGACTTGTAAGACTTCAAGAAGCCGCAAAAGGGTATTTTTAAGTATTAAAAGTTTGGAATTACGTCCTTAACACAGTTATATTAATGGGCGAACTCTATTGCTTATGGGACCGTACGGTCCCAACTGGCCGCGGCCACATCCATATTTGTTGAACTTGCGTTGCCACGGAAATAAGATATAATTGCTTTAAGGCATTCCCGACCGCTGCCATTCCTAATTCTTCAGACAATTCGATATGCTCTAGTAGCAACTACAGTTATTTTACATGGATGTCTTGGGTTCATGAAAGTTTTAAGACTGTTTCGAGATGACCAAGGGGGATGATGGCTTGAGGGACCGCGGCCATTTAGCACGGTTTGATGCAGAATTGCAAGTTCAGACGATTATTATAATCCTATCAGGCCGCGGCATCTATCCTAAATAGTTGATTATCCAATTTTTAACCATTCTAAGATCAAATTCACAGAATGTAGAGGGTTCAACTATGAACATCAAGAACAATGATATGTATGTTATATGCAGCATATGTGGGAAAAAGCAAAACGAACAAATAAAACCCTAATATTTCTAGCAAATGAACCAGGAAAGGCATAAACAGGGAAGAAAATTGTAAATAGTGGTTGAAAAATCACCTGGGAATGACGAGAATCGCGAAGATCAGCTACAGACCACCTTGAACTGCCACACACCGCCTTGGAGGGTCACCGAAATATGCAAGAAGAAATGTGCAGAGTTTCGCTCTCGATTTTCTCTCAAAAGTTTTGGAAACGTAATGAAGTCCACGGCCAGAAACAATTTATATAAGGGAGTGCGGAAGACGAATCGTCGCTTTGGAAGCACCGCGGCACCTAGGCTACTTAGCCGCAGTCCCAATATATCCCCCTTGGCACTACGGCTTGGGGGCTTATTGATAGTACAAGTATAGCACCCTGCCGTGGCAGTACTTCTACAATCGCACAGGCCACACAGGCCGTGGCAGGTATCTAACTCAAGGCACGGCCAGAACAACTGAAGGGTGCAGCCCTCTCCATAAGAGGCCGTGGCACCCCAGCTTAAGGTCCGCAGTCCCCCTTCAATAGCAGCGCTGCTGCTCTGGGCCGCACACCCTCATCCGCATCTACTGTAGACTTGGTGTACGCCACGTGCTCAGGGCACGTGATTCAACACACTACCTTATAAATAGAGGTTCACGCCTGAAAGAGAGGATCGGTTCCAGACACATCCGAGGCACTACAACACAGATTCTCTCTACATCACCCCAACATAAGCTTTGGAGGCCTAGAATCTACATCACAGCCACCTCACGGGCACACCGGAATCTCTAATGCTATCATGTACTCTCCTTTATTCTCATACTTGTACGCCTCTATAGGCATGATAATATTGCACAATGCAATGCACATAATGAAAAGGAAGCAACACAGTGGACGTAGGCCCATTTTTTGGGTTGAACCACTCTATATCTTGTCTACTCTCTGTTTGCTTGCTTTATCTATTTATTCTACACTTCATACTTGATTTGTTGGCACGAGATCTACATGTGTACGATTTCTCGTATCATCAGCCGCTGTGTAAGAATACTAGCCATCATCTTCTTCATCAATCCAAGTTCCATTGTTTGAATTTATTTCTTTATTTACATGCTTTATTTACTTGCTTTGTAGTGCAGTTTTACCGCTTTCTTTAAATACGCGATTTTACCATGTTTTCTAGCTAATTTAGTTTAGGTTGCATTTGATTGAACTCACCTATGGTTGAATGGTTGCTTTGATTTGGTGATGGATTTTACGGGTTTATTTCAAGTGGGTTGTCCTAGTTTTTATGCCTAGTAGATTTAACAGGGTATATCATGTTTGCTCTGTATTTACGACCTTGTGTGCGTAATTTCCGGGGTATTTCTTGACGCCAAAATCTTATTAGACTTTTATGTGAATTTAGGAGTGTGACAACTCTGGGTTTAATTAACTGTCGAAACGATACCAAATCTTAATAACTCGTGATCCCATGTAACCATTTATACCCATTAACTCGGGGTGAGGGATATTCGACGCAACCTATAATTTTTATTCCTTTGTTAACGTAGTTTAATTTACACTCTCCTAGATTAATCTTTTCCTTTTGTTTTCTTTCCTTTTTGTTAGAAATTATCTTTTACACTTTTATTTAGAAGTATTAAACCTTATAAATTCTAGCAACTCGTATCTGTGGATTTTTTTATACCCGGACTTTTCCGATATACTCCCTTTTTTAGTGTAGTCATTAGTTTAGGTTTTTGTATAGAGTTGATGAGCCGAATAAAATAAAATGACTGGCGCGTTGGTGACTCTCGCACCACGGCGAAACCCAACCTATCAATTAACAATTAATAATAAATATTCTCTTATTTTTAAATATCCACTCTAGCGGTACTCTTGCCCCATCTCCCCCCCCTCCCCACCCCCGGGCATATTTTCGGAGCTCCGGCAACCTCACCGGAGCTCCTTGTTTTGAATGTTTATATGTGGTGAGGAAATTTTTGAAACATAATAAAAAGGCTTGGATTAAATGTGTATTAAAAAAATGTTCGAGGGACTATTTGGTATATATGCCGCAAAAAAATGTAAGCATCATCCCAACTTTCTGGTAGGGAGAATAGAATACGATCAAATAGGTACTCTTGCTAGAGATTAACTCCACGATTTGCAAGGAAGTTAAATTGCTCGATCTTCTTATTCTCATACCCATAAATAGGAGTATCTTCTATATGGCACGCACTAATAAAAGAGATATATGTGCGGTACAATTGAAACCTCGCATACTCTTGTTTCCAGTATTTATCACCGTGCCTTATTTTTTCTGAGGAACAATATATGAGGGCGTGAATATCATTGTGCATGTTGTATTCCACCGATGTGAAATTCAAACAAAAATCACCGAAAGAGTTAAGACACATTATGTTAGGGTTTATTGTTTGAGGTTTTAAAAGTATATGTGTATTATCAATCCAAGAAACCCAGCATATTATCCAACAACCAATAATTATCTCGTACTCTATCATCTATGTGATAAAACACATACCAATAATCACAATATCTCACTAAAGTAGGGTCATTTCTCATTAAACATATACACGGAGTTTAGGGTTTCAATTTTAGTTAGGGTTAAAATATATATACAAACATATACATGAAGATTAGGATTTCAATTGAAAATATACATGAAGATTAGGGACATATACATAAATATAAACATATATATGTGTGTGTGTGTTAAAATAAATATACTTGAAGATTAGGGACGGAGTTAGGAATCTTAATGAGTGGGGGGACTGACTTTGAAATTAGCACTAGGGATTCAAGAGTTTCTTACTTTATTTATTAAAATTTCTCATATGTTCAATAATAATGTTAACATATATCAATTACTAACAACAAAAAAAAAAATAGAATACATTAGTCTAAAATTTTACAACAAAAATTAAACCCTCAAATTTAACCATAAAATTTGAAGCGTAGAATCACCTTTAAATTTGAAACCAACACATGGGTATTTTTTTTTAAGAAAAAATTGTGGGTATCATCACATATTCAATAATAATGTTGACACACACACACACACAAAACATAACACGGTACATAAACACACACAGTACACACATACACATAACACAATACACACACATATACACTAATTATACATATATATATACACACATAAATGCACAAACACCCAAATACAATATGTTAGGGCTTGAGAGTGACCTTTGAGATTGAGAGAGATGGGAGGTGAAAACTTGATATTGATAGGGAGGGGAACCGAAAATCTCTTAAGGTTTGAGATTGAGAGAGAGAGAGAGAGAGAGAGAGAGTGAAATTTTGGGTGAAAATGAAGAAATGATTATAGATTTAAATATAGAGACACTGGACTTGGCTCTGGGATATGACCATATGCGTGACCATATTTTTTCACTCATTATTAGCCATGACCAAGGCATTGAAATAGTTGTGGTCATGGACTTAGTCCGTGACCCACACATGAGACCATTTTTAACTACTCATGGCCTAAATTCGTGACCCTAAACTGTGACCATTTTGGAAGAGTCTTGGATACGGTCATGGCCTAGGTCCGTGACAACACTTGGAGGGAATTTTGGCGCAGTTTAGCGCCATGATGGTCACGCCATGGTCAGGGATGAGGATTGTGGCTCATATATTCTGGGATCAATGCCGTAACTAGCTCCAAGCACCTCCATGACCACACTTGGTCATGGATCTAGTCATTCATATGTTGGACATGGTCACGACTTTGGGCCGTGACCAGCTGGCCACGAATCAAATATGTGGTCCCCCCTTCTGTGACTATTCACATGATTCAGTGTAGTGTATAAACCCATGTTCAAAAAATTAGGTAAAAATATATTTTGTAGCTATTTTGAAAAAATCCACAAAAAACTACTCCAAATATCTTATTTATAAGGGTCTATGGCAGCATTTTTTTGAGGATTTTTTAAAAATAGCTACAAAAAGTATTTTAACCTAGTTTTTTTAATATGTATTAACTGGAAGGTTAATTTCAAGAGAAATTTTTTTTGGAAAAAGGGTTTCTTAGGGCCTAAAACTAGGTGTGATGTATACCACATAATGTAAGTGATCCTCTCTCTCTCTCTCTATATATATATATATATATATATAATGATCCTGTGTGGTCTTCCTGCATAGGTTTGTAAGGATATTCTTATTATGTCCGAAATGTTTCATTTGTATATGTCGTACGTCGCTACATTTGGCACGTCTCTACATGATCTTACATGATGGCCTCAATATGAATTCCGGGAATCAATCATTCATTATCTCCAACATGTGTCCCACATCTGCCTCAATGGCTTCATGTTCCAAGATTTTAGGGACTTTATGCAAGTGGTACGCAAGAGAAGTCAAAACAGTGCAAGAAAAGGGAAGTTCAATGGAAATTTGGTAATTTTATAGTCACCGTCCGGAGTACTGGTCAACTAAAAAGTTAAAGATCTCACCATAACAAAGATACTAGAAGAAATGGCACCTCAATCAGAGCTACGGTGATCAAGTTATGACCTGTTGAAAATGGAGATAATTCCAAGAAAAACCTTGGAATTTTGCTAAGTGTTTAAAGCTCCTATTCCAGCGATTTTCCCCGAACCGAGGGCCAAACCGATTCGGGGGGGCGAACCGATTCGCAGGGGACCCGAACCGGTTCGATTACCCTGTACGCTGGTAGTGTTTTATTTTAGTGGAACTCTTCATTTGTTTCCCTATAAAATATCAACTTCGAGGGAGCTATTTTGCAAGACTTTTGGAGACGAATTTGAGAGTCCTAATTACTCTAGTCTTCAACTTTTTGAGTCCCAAGACTCATGTTTTAATTCACACAACTTTTCATACCTTTGTGAATCTTTTGCAACCCAAGAACACAACTTTGGTTTGTTCAACCCTTGTGGAGAAGCCGTCTCTCTTCTTCATTGCTGACCACCTGGAGTTTCTGAGGGAGATTCCAGCCAAAACTGTTTCTAGCATTGCTTTGAAGGTTTAATAAAGACACCGTGTGTTACACTTGTGGGAGATTATCAGGTTGTATGTAAGTCAATGGCCTTGTAAATTTTTCAAAGTTCTAGAAATAAAAGGTTTTGCCCTGTGGGGATTTTTCCTTAATTTTGTGTCGCTTGCTTTATTTTTTATGGGTTGACACTTGCACTTTAGAGGCATGATTAGGGGCTGAAATTGAATAAGTGAATCAAATTATAAATTTGCGAAGTTAATCAATTATCACATAGTAATAAGTCTTTTCAAGGTTGCATCCAGACCTCCCTTTGTTTTCGCGTTTGGAACTGTTGTTTTTTCCCCTATTTGCTCACTTTTGATTCCTTTAAACAAGGGTTGGGTATTTTATTTTATTTTTTGATAAAAAAATGTTTAATTAAGACCAACCGCTAAAGGGAGGAACCTGTATACTGGGAGTATACACTACAACCGACATAAAAACAACTACCCATAAAATTGGGCCAAAGACAACAAACCGTCCGGGGTTACATGCCACATTGTAACTCCTCCGCACACTCTAAAAAATTAGACAGAGTTTCCACATATCTCTCCTTAACCAGACAAATAAAGTGCCCAAAAAATTATACCGAATTCTAGCCGAATCCATTTCCACCCCTTCAAAGCATCTTGAATTTCTCTCCTGCCAAAAAACCCAAAATATCCAATGTGAAACCAAGCACCACACATTGAAATCTCCCTCCCACCCCTTAAGAGGATGTCACATCTCTAGTAATGTCGTCACCGTCTTAGGCATAACCCACGATATCCGACAAATAGATAAAAATACTTCCCAAAGGCCTCTCACCACCTTATAACATAGAAGTAATTGATTTGTCTTCTCCTGTGCCTCCTTACATAACCAACAATGACTAGCCATTAACCGCCTTTACTTCTGCAAGCCGTCAATTATCAAAATGGTCTGCTTCGCCACGGTTCAAGCAAAATACATCACTTTCGGGTGTGCCTTAACCTTCCATATTTGCTTCGAGGGGATATAATTTATAGGCATGTCGTTTCCTCTCAAGATTGAGTAGTACCCACCCACTGAGAACACCCATTTTCCTCCTATCTGCCAACTCAATTCATCCACCCCTTCCCGTTGGTCGTAGGGCCGTCCCTAACTAGTTAAAAAAAAGCCTCAGACTCCTCGAGCTCCTAGTCTTATAGTTGAGGTCTGAACTTGGGATTCCAAACCACACGACCATTCGAAAGTGACATATGATCCACTACCAGACCATCTTTGTCGCCCCCTATAACGTAGATGCCGGGAAACAACTCTTGAAGTTACCTATTCTCTCCCCACCTATATTTTCAAAACCTAATCCTATTGCCTCTCCCCACTATAAATCTCTTGTACTTGGAAAAATCAACTCATCTTTTAGAAATATGCTTCCACAAGCCCACCCCATGCGCATTAATGAGAGGAACGAGAGAAAGAGGGGAGATATTGTAGGAGGTAAACATGAAAAAGAATAAGGTCTGGATGCATTCATGTGTAGGAAGACCTCACATTATCATTATTCTCCCTCTCTCTCTATCTACACACACACAAACACACACACACACATCTTAAATATCTAAAGTGTTGTTGAAAACTTGATCGACACAATCCATTCAAGACAATTAAACCCACCATAACTCCTGCAAGATACAATCCATTGATATTTTGTTTTAAAACTAGAAAATCTAGACGGTCCAAAGAACACAACCCTTCAATTCTAAGCAAATTTTGGAGATGACTAAAACTTTTATACAAATAGAAGACTTGACTTTTTATCATATACGCTACTTTATAGCCATCTTGTTTTAAATTTTCTTAATTACTTTTTTTTTTACTTTGTTTCAGTTTATTTTGGGGTTGATGTTTTCAATCTTTATATTGTAAGAAATTCATACAAGTCTTCAAATTTTACTTTATTTTGGGGTCGGTGTGCTATATATTTCTTTTGTTTTCTACTTTTTAAAAATATATGAATTCTAGAAATTAATATGCTTTTTTAGGAAGTTCAGAAAGTAAGGTTTTATACATCTATTTTATTTAAAAAAGAGTAAAAAAGAGTGATTTATACGCATTTTGGCCGGGTGTGTAGATTATAAGAACTAAAATGTGCGCTATCCATGGGTCTAGGTGTATTCCCCGAAGGGTATGTAGCTATTGTAAAGTTACTTGGGTACTGAACATTTGAATGTTTAATAAAAAAATTATTTTGAATAATAATTTTTTTATGAAACAATTAAAAAAGACTCCTGTTATTTATAGAGGGCCCCATTTCACGAGCTTAGCTCTAGTCCCTAAAATCTTAAGACCGGCCTGAGGATTAGTATCATGTAACTGTTATTATTTTACACACAATTATAGATAATTGTTTAAGGATCTTAACGAGTGAACGACGGGTTAGCAAAATTTGGGTGTCATGATTCGTCAACCATCGTGTTCATATAATAATAACCCAAACCGGTCAAGGTTGGACCTATTAACCAATAATTTTATGCCAAGTTTTACTATTGAATTACCAACTGTCAGGTCTAGTCCTAAACATATTTTTAAAATTCTGAACATGAAATAAAATAAATAAATAATGATTAACAAGAAATCATCAATATTACTTTTGCAAAAGTAAACCAAAACAGATCGGTCTTTTTATGCATACAAGAGGTAGCACCCAACATATAACCACAAGAAAAAGAAAAAGAAATTTTACATGCAACCAAAGAGCATCCAAGTTAAGGTTGTTTATGAATAATTTTAGGGAGTCAAGTTGTATCTAAAAATAAGGTGTCTCATAAAACTAGGACCAATTTGAAGCTCTATCACATTTTATGTTCTGAAAATCCCTTTAAAAGGGACTAAGAAAGTTGTTTGCACGCGCACATTTTGTGCGTCGACCACGAACACTGCTGGTTGAAACCAAGAACAAATTTCCTCATATATTCAATAATAATGTTAATATATATAAATTACTAACAACAAAAAAACAAAATTAGAATACATTAGTCTAAAATTTTATAACAAAAATTAAACTTTCAAATTTAACCATAAAATTTGAAGCCTAGAATCACCTTAAAATTTGAACTAGCATATGGGTAGTTTTTTTTTAAGAAAAAATTATAGGTATTATCACATATTCAATAATAATGTTAACATACATACACTGCACACACAAAACATAACATAATAAACAAATACACACGATACACACACATACACATAACACAATACACACACATATACACTGATTATACACACACATATACACATATAAATTCATATATACACACATATATACAAATGCACAAACACCCAAATACACAATGTTAGGGTTTCAGAGTTACCTTTGAGATTGAGAGAGAGGGAGCTGAAACTAGAGATTGAAAGGAAGGGGAACCAAAAATCACTTAAGGGTTGAGATTGAGAGAGAGATGGTGAAATTTCGGGTGAAAATGAAGAAATGTTTCTCGGTTTACATATAAATACACTTGTCATGGCTCTAGGCGGTGACCCTATGCATGACCATATTTTTTACTCACCATCAGCCATGACCAGGGCTTTGAAATAGTTGTGGTCAAGAACGTAGTCTGTGACCCACACATGATATCATTTTTAACTAGTCACTGCCCTAATCCGTGACCCTAAGTCGTGACCATTTTGGCACAGTCATGGACAAGGTCACGACCTAAGTCCGTGACCACCCTTAGAGGTAATTTTGGCACAGTTTGGCGCTATGATGGTCACGCCATGGTCAGGGATAAGGATTGTGACCCATATGGTATGGGAACAATTCCGTAACCATCTCCAAGCACTTCCATGACCACACTTGGTCATGGATCGGGTCATGCCTATAATGGACGTGGTCACAACTTTGGGCCGTGACCAAGTGGGCACAATTAAAATCCATGACCCCCCTTCTGTTACTATTCACAGGATTTAGTGTAGTGTATAAACCCATGTTTAAAAAATTAGGTCAAAATACATTTTGTAGCTATTTTTTAAAAATCAACGAAAAACTGCTCGAAATACCTTATTTATAAGGGTCTGCGCCAACAGTTTTTTGTGGATTTTTTAAAAATAGCTACAAAATGTATTTTGACCTCGTGTTTTTAATATTAGTTGATTGGAAGGTTAATTTGAAGAGAAATAATTTATTTGGAGAAAAAGGTTTCTTAGGACCTAGAACTAGGTGTGATGTACACATCATGATATAGGTGCGCCTTCCTCTCTCTCTCTCTCTCTCTACATACATATATATATATATACAGTACTGTTGTTGTGCATACCAGTCCGCATTTGAAAAGTGAGGACGGGATATGTGTCACTTGACGGTGAGCCCAGAAGAGAGAGAGCGCCTGTAATTTAGCCTATAATTTATATATATATATATATATATATATATATATATATATACTAGGGTATGCCCGTGCCTGAAGGCACGCTGATTATTTTGAAAAGTATAAAGTCGTGTATAATATAAATAATAAATATTTTATATGTTAGAAGTATAAATTTTCAAGTACATATTCCAATAAATTTAGTGTTTTGGTTGACTGCGAATTTTAATTTTCGTTCTATATGGGATTGGACCCGAAACGGGTGTTATAAATTTCATATGCATAATTAGTCTATGTTGTGACTATTCTCATACCCTTAGCATCCTCCCCCACACCCTTTTCAAATGTTTAAAATAAAAACACAAAAATACCCTTTTCCATTTTATTACAATATATTATGATTTTAAAACATAGATGAGATAAAATTCACACTTTAAGATAAAATATAATTTTATTACTATTATTATTATTATTATTATTTCACTCTTTTATGTTAACATATTATTAATTTTTTTTAATTAGACTATAGTACATTTCATGTATATATTACAGTTTGCTACATATTTCACTACTAAATATAAAACTTTCGTCACAAAAAATAAAACTTGATGGCATTTAAACAATTTTTAACTCAAAAAAAGTTCATTATGAAAAAAATAGCTTTTAACAAAAAACAATTGTTTTTGAGCATAAAAGGATTTTTAACAAAAAAAAAATTGTTTTTGAACATAAAAGGATTTTTAACAAAATAAAAACAGTTTTAATCAAAAAACTATTTTTTAACAAAATCAACATAGCAACAAAAGTATCCACAAAAATCACATTCGAAATCTTTAACCAAAAAGCGAAACACTTTCCCTGATTAAAAACCACATTCGGGTGCATTTTCACAAAAATCACATTCGGGTGCATTTTCACTTTCAAAATAACCGTATAATGCCGTGAGGTTATTCTTTACTACAATACGTGCCTTGATAATTGGCACTGTATTTTGGAATGTTGGTTAAAAAAGCTATGTTTCTTGCGGTCAATAATGCTTCTTCTGTACAACCCGTAGTTTCAATTGAGAGAGCAGTTTTTTACAGAGGGAGCAGCTGGAATGTACTCTCCAATCCCTTATGTATCTGCAGCATCGTTGCATTCTAAAATAATGTTTGAATTGAGTCTAAAGAGCCACTGTTTTTCTTTATTAGTCTTTGTTGACGTCTCTTTCTCTGTCCCCACCACTCTAGCCGCCTTCTTCATAGACTTCGCTACTCTCTTGTCGGTCCCAGATTTCTCGACATAGTGGCAAGTAAGGCTGCACATACAACAACATTTCCAATTTAGTAACTTAAAGGCCCAATCACCTAGTTAATGTAACACGCGAGAGTAATTGATGCTCTATAGTGACCAACTTTATTCCTTATGTAGAAGTTGAGGATTAAAATAGACACTAAATATGTACTCTACACTACTGTACTTTCAATCACCACATTTATTACAAACGAAATGCAAATCCAATAGTAGACACTGTCAAACATAAACATCTAAAAGTACATCTAGATTGGAGGACATTTTACTAAATGATATCATATACCTAAACATTCAACGAATTAAATTACCGCCAAAAAATTTTCGTACACATGATAAATGTAGAACAAAACTAAAACATTCAAATCAATAATAGAAATCAGAATATTCCATAATCAGATCAGTACAAACCAAAGCATTACATATGCAAAGACAGCTGAATTTCTTGTGAAAAAACACCAGATGAGGGTTAACTGCTTAACTGTATGCTTAACTGTTTAACCATTTAATTGCAGCCCATTCTTCAGCCATTATCTGCTTAACTGCATAACTGTCGTGAGGGTTCTCGTGAGGGTTCTTGATTCCTACATCTCTGCTTAACTTTCTCATGTTCAATGAAGCCATCTCTGTTTAAATGATAAATGCCTTAGAGCCAATTAAACTGAAAATAATGTACAATGTCGATTCACATAAAATTAACCTAAATGACGTTGTTCCATAATAAAATAATTATTTTATAAAAACCACAAAATGCATTGAAATGATCATAGATGTGTACCTATAAAACATAACATATACCAAATATAAACAATGGAATGTTTTAGTTGTTACCTACAATGGAATGAACATATAAAGGCAGCATACAACTGAGTTAAAATTTATAATTTCAAATGTGAAACAGAGTTATAATTGAGTAAAGTTAAAAGCTTACGAATGAGTGGTTTTCAATGTAATAGCTGGAACATCCACGCTTCAACATTTTGTAGGCATTAGTTCCTTAAAACCTGTTACATTAACAAAAATAAGAGTTGTATGCTAATAAGCATTCCAAAACTATAGTGTATGTCAACTGTTTACAGGTCCACATATATAACTTTCCACCAAAACTAATTAAAGAAGAACGTTTTGTTTAAACCACGTAGGAAGTAAAATTGATATGAACACACATATAACAATAAACACATTTGTTCCCTTTCCAACTTGCATAACATATATTAGAGAGAGTAAGGAGTTGAACATTATAATAATTTACCAAACCTATAATATGCAGTAACAGTTGTAGTTGAAAGAAACCTTGTAGAAATTGAAAGAGACCTAAATGCTTCCATTCTAAATCAACCTTCGAATTGGACCATGCTATACAAAATTAAAATCCAGAAACTGAAAAATGTTTAAAGAGCGCAGAGTACAATCTACCATTTCTAAGTTCCCAAAAATATGTTCTCATCCAACATAGACCCAAAGATTATAGTGCAATCATAACTGAAGTAATGATTATGCACAATTTTATGCATATATGAATATAAAGCACATATTGAAAACTCCAACGGACTTTAAGTAATGAACATATAGCATATCAAACATTCTATGAACCGTGCCTTACGTGTTGGTGACCATTTAAAGCATTGAGATTATAAAAGTTCAAAATAGTTACTAAATTTCTCTGTTGTTACTTAACATCGAATGTTAGTATTACTTAGTTTAAAAATAATCAAAAGGGTATTTATCAGTGGTGTGGGGATGAAGCTAGAAAATCCAGGAACTCAAATTAACATAATATAAAAACTAAGCTCAAAGGTATTTATCAGTTCAGCGGTGTGGGGATGATGCTCGATCGAGAGGCAAAAGAGAAAAAAGAGTCAAGATTGAAAAATGAGCCAGAGGAAAGTACCACTACGTCATAACACTGGCCGAAGGCATATGTTTTGTGACACCGTCGTCCTAAGCTTCGGCGAGATTATGGTGAAGTTCGGTAGTAGAGCTGATGTTTTAAAATTATGTGCAGGTCAGAGACTTAAGTCAGGATATTCTACTTGTTGAAGTAGAATATTTTTCTTAAAGTAGAATACATTCAATACCTTTTTGAAGTAGATATTCTGAATACTTTTAAAATCATGAAGATTATTTTCAAGAAGAATATCCTAGGCAGGTATTAAAGGTATTATACTGCACAGAATATCTTGACTTAAGTCTCTACAGCCACCTTTAAAATTGAGATTGTTGCCTAGCTTACAAATGTTGAAAAACCTCTATAAAGCTCTGTTCCTACTAAGCCATCTCTCCCAAATAAAAACCAACTGGAGGAATCTGAAGAACCTACTTGTATGCACCACTGAATAACTGTACCATAGATTGTAGAAGGAAGAGAAAAGACTCCCATAGGATAGGATGAGAAAAGACTCCCACTGAATAACTGTACCATACTTTCCTACGTATATATATAAATATATAAAATCTTACCTGGATTGCTGGATTACGATTTTCTGGTCTTGGACCTTTAGCATTTTTCTAGTCTTGGGCCTGGATTGTTGTTATCTCCCAGCACGGGATTACCTGAAGTGTAGGTATCGCAATCCAAGAAGCATCTGCCACGATATAGTAGGCATTATAGTAATAAGAGCTTGCCGCAAAATTTGAACGATCATTAAAATCCTCAAGTTATCCCTCGAACTCACGTATCGCGCCATCACAGCAGAATTTAAAGGATCAAGTATCATATCTCCCAACAGTTGTACAATAATATAATTTTTATAGCAATTTAAACATTACACAGCTACCTATTTCTAATAAAGATTAAAAGCCAGAAGAAATGTGAGACATTTGCAACAATGTGAGACCTGTTCAGACTTGATGTGAGACCTGTGCAACAATTTGAGACCTGTGCAGACTCGATGCGAGGCCTGTGCAATAATGTGAGACCATGAGATCACCACGATCATATGGTGCAGAGGACTTATAAACAACCGTAACCTGATCAACAATCATAAGTCGTTGGTGGGGATGACTTTAAAAACACTCGTTGGATAGTCATGCATACACTAAAAAGTAATATCACAATAATAGAAAACAATAAACATTAATAGGCAGAACAAAAAGCTTACAACAAAATAGAAAATTGAAGAGTTTGAAATCCACGATTTAAGAACATAAAACTCTGAGTTAAATTGATTTAAAATCAACAACAATAGTTATATCTTATTGGTAAAGAGAAGGAATTAGTTTAGAACATATATGTAATCGCAAAAGCACAACATGACTTTGAATGAAAATTTATCAGATAGGAAAATGAATACCTAAATTCAATATACAAATGCACCATATCAAAGCCTCAAAACACCTGATTGAATACTTGATTGCGATGAAATTTACCGTCTATTCAATCTCTGAGCTACTATTTTGTGACAGTGAGCCTTTTCGGTGAACCATACTTTTTTGGCGCACAATTTTATTTTGGAACCATATGTACACCCACACCTGCAACTTTTACAAACCAACTCAGTGATTACAAACCAACCTACACAAATCTTAAAGACCAACCTCACCAAATCTCACAGGTTAACCCAAGCATCTACATAAACCTAAGCTTGAATAAATAAACTGTGTAGAATGAAGGAATGATTGTACAAAAGAGGCATATAGAGTAGAGAGTAAGGTATATAAAGTTGATGAGGCAAAATTAGTTAGGAGTGGAGAGCAAAAATAGTAAAAATGGTTGCAAGTTATTGTCAATACATACTAAAAACAGTAAGTTAGTTAAATAATAGTAAAGTACATTTATAAGTGCAAAGAACATAAAACTTGCTAAATATCAAATTAAGCTAGCACACTCTTGGAAACAGATATCACACTCTTGGAAATAGGTATCCCCCGCCTAATCATTTTCACATTCTTGAAACAGATGGCAAACTATTGGAAATTATTTGAAATAGGTATCCCCCTCCTGATCATTTTCATTCTCACCCTCAACCTCATCTCCCTCGCCCACCTCCTCGGCTTCCACCATAGCCTCGTTAGCAGTAGTCTGAGCCTCTGTCTCAGCATGAAGTTGGTTTAAAGCAGCTATGCTCTTAGGTTTAAAGCAGCATGGCTGGATGAGCATAATTCTCCCATTAGAACATAGGATAAAAAATGGAAATATCAGATAGGACAAATTCATCCATCATATAGGATAAAAAAATTATCCTTTCTACCTGTGAACATGGGATAAATTCATCCGAATATCAGATAGTGCAGAACTAAATTGTTTACTCACACTTTGACACAATCAAACATCCATGAACTCACATCAATTTCATTTGAGCCTCGAATAAAAATAGTGAAACTCAAGACAATAGAGAACCTCAAAATAACCAATATCAACACTACATATAACACAAATACTACATCTGGTACACTTGGAAATTGAGGTGAGTTCTTGTTTTAATATGACCATCCATTAGAGAATAAAAAGACCACGTTGAGTTTAATTAAAAATGAAGTTACTAAAAAGTCCACGGTGATTGGTTCCTACCCTGAGTTAATAAAAAGCTTTAATCGTCGCGATACATAATACAGATAAAGTGCAATATTTTTGGTAACTCATATATTTGCTGTATTAAAAATTCATACAATACATAGTTTCACTATATAGTGAAAACTGAATAAGCTAGTGGGAGTACACTTAAGTCTAGAGCCTTGAAACTAATCATTCGAGAATGCAAACATACTTTATAATTAAACATCATATACAAAAGAAAATATTAAAGCCTCGGAGATATATTTGGCCATTACCATAGTCAACCCAAGCATTAAAAAAGCAGAGTGGAATCCCCACGCCTGAAATACCACGCAGTAATAAAGTTCATGAACCATCATATCAAAAGATGTTGAAAAATTTAAACTCTAATAACGATATGAATAAAAACTAACATTCTAACTAATACTCATAACAGTGAAGCTTGCAATCGCATGAACTCAATCACATGGAAGCTTACAATCACATGAACTCAATCCATAATATTCCATACATTAGTTTATGGAACAAAGACAAACAAACATCACATCTGATGGTGTGATTTTGTGTGTGTGCAAGAGAGATGGAGATTACCTATAGGGGGACGGTGTAAGAAAATGGCCCCATACCTGATTAGGCTTGAATCTGAAAAAGAATAAACATCAAAACACAAACAAAAAATTAGATCTGCAAAAAATTAATTTGAACCAATAATAAAAACACAAAGTTCCAATTAGAGGGAGATAATGTATAGCTGATTATGTTTCAATCTAATAGAAAAAACATAAACATCAAAACTCACACAAAAATTATATCAACAAAAAATACCTAAAAGAAAATATAAGAAAAATTAGTATAGGAAGGCATACCTTCTATTTAATCTTAGTCGTCAGTCCCAAACTGCTACAGAATATTTCTTGCTCATACAACATCACATCCGTGGAAGCTTCTCCTTCTTATGGAGGTCTTATTATAAGAAACCTGCACAATAAAAGAAAATATAAGAAAAAATACATGGGGAACCCCAAGTTCAGATCTAGAAAAGTAAATGAAATTTTCGGAGGTACATGTGAGAAAAAATACATTCATGTACAAAAGCCCCCAAAATAATAGAGGAAGAAAGGTGAGGATCTTAAAAATATTTTTTAAGATCCAGTCTCAGCCAAATGTGAGGATCTTAAAAACGAAGAGCAGAGAGAGTGAGGATGTTAAAAAATAAGCATACCAGAAACCTCAACCATTATGGAGCTCGGAGAGGCTGAGAGTTGCATTTGGAGGTAGAGAGGCGGAGAGTTGCATTTGGAGGCAGAGTGGCGGAGAGTTGTGGAGCTAGAAGAGGCGGAGAAGCGTGTGAAAGAGAGAGAGAAAGGGAGTGAGGGTCTATCTGATAGAGATTGAGAGCTGAGATTGAGAACTGGGGGAGGGGGAAGCGTAGGGTGAATGAGAGAGGGGTGGGCGGATGAGTGAGAGAGGGACAAAATGAAAGGGTTTGTCTTTGGAAGTAAACGAAGACTGAGAGGTAGAAAATGATAGTGTGGTAGGGTTGAGGGAGTAGGATTGAGGAGAGTTTACAAAAATAGCCTTGTTTTTAAATTTTGAGTGTGGAAAAAGGAGGGGGAACTCAAATGCTTAGAGGGCAAAATAGGTAGTGCATAGAAAATCATAAAGATGACATCATCTTTTAAACTTGTGACATACTTAAGTTTTCTACTTTATTATATAGACTAGGGTATGCCCGTGCCTGAAGGCACGCTGATTATTTTGAAAAGTATAAAGTCGTGTATAATATAAATAATAAATATTTTATATGTTAGAAGTATAAATTTTCAAGTACATATTCCAATAAATTTAGTGTTTTGGTTGACTGCGAATTTTAATTTTCGTTCTATATGGGATTGGACCCGAAACGGGTGTTATAAATTTCATATGCACAATTAGTCTATGTTGTGACTATTCTCATACCCTTAGCATCCTCCCCCACACCCTTTTCAAATGTTTAAAATAAAAACACAAAAATACCCTTTTCCATTTTATTACAATATATTATGATTTTAAAACATAGATGAGATAAAATTCACACTTTAAGATAAAATATAATTTTATTACTATTATTATTATTATTATTATTATTTCACTCTTTTATGTTAACATATTATTAATTTTTTTTAATTAGACTATAGTACATTTCATGTATATATTACAGTTTGCTACATATTTCACTACTAAATATAAAACTTTCGTCACAAAAAATAAAACTTGATGGCATTTAAACAATTTTTAACTCAAAAAAAGTTCATTATGAAAAAAATAGCTTTTAACAAAAAACAATTGTTTTTGAGCATAAAAGGATTTTTAACAAAAAAAAAATTGTTTTTGAACATAAAAGGATTTTTAACAAAATAAAAACAGTTTTAATCAAAAAACTATTTTTTAACAAAATCAACATAGCAACAAAAGTATCCACAAAAATCACATTCGAAATCTTTAACCAAAAAGCGAAACACTTTCCCTGATTAAAAACCACATTCGGGTGCATTTTCACAAAAATCACATTCGGGTGCATTTTCACAAAAATCACATTCGGGTGCATTTTCACTTTCAAAATAACCGTATAATGCCGTGAGGTTATTCTTTACTACAATACGTGCCTTGATAATTGGCACTGTATTTTGGAATGTTGGTTAAAAAAGCTATGTTTCTTGCGGTCAATAATGCTTCTTCTGTACAACCCGTAGTTTCAATTGAGAGAGCAGTTTTTTACAGAGGGAGCAGCTGGAATGTACTCTCCAATCCCTTATGTATCTGCAGCATCGTTGCATTCTAAAATAATGTTTGAATTGAGTCTAAAGAGCCACTGTTTTTCTTTATTAGTCTTTGTTGACGTCTCTTTCTCTGTCCCCACCACTCTAGCCGCCTTCTTCATAGACTTCGCTACTCTCTTGTCGGTCCCAGATTTCTCGACATAGTGGCAAGTAAGGCTGCACATACAACAACATTTCCAATTTAGTAACTTAAAGGCCCAATCACCTAGTTAATGTAACACGCGAGAGTAATTGATGCTCTATAGTGACCAACTTTATTCCTTATGTAGAAGTTGAGGATTAAAATAGACACTAAATATGTACTCTACACTACTGTACTTTCAATCACCACATTTATTACAAACGAAATGCAAATCCAATAGTAGACACTGTCAAACATAAACATCTAAAAGTACATCTAGATTGGAGGACATTTTACTAAATGATATCATATACCTAAACATTCAACGAATTAAATTACCGCCAAAAAATTTTCGTACACATGATAAATGTAGAACAAAACTAAAACATTCAAATCAATAATAGAAATCAGAATATTCCATAATCAGATCAGTACAAACCAAAGCATTACATATGCAAAGACAGCTGAATTTCTTGTGAAAAAACACCAGATGAGGGTTAACTGCTTAACTGTATGCTTAACTGTTTAACCATTTAATTGCAGCCCATTCTTCAGCCATTATCTGCTTAACTGCATAACTGTCGTGAGGGTTCTCGTGAGGGTTCTTGATTCCTACATCTCTGCTTAACTTTCTCATGTTCAATGAAGCCATCTCTGTTTAAATGATAAATGCCTTAGAGCCAATTAAACTGAAAATAATGTACAATGTCGATTCACATAAAATTAACCTAAATGACGTTGTTCCATAATAAAATAATTATTTTATAAAAACCACAAAATGCATTGAAATGATCATAGATGTGTACCTATAAAACATAACATATACCAAATATAAACAATGGAATGTTTTAGTTGTTACCTACAATGGAATGAACATATAAAGGCAGCATACAACTGAGTTAAAATTTATAATTTCAAATGTGAAACAGAGTTATAATTGAGTAAAGTTAAAAGCTTACGAATGAGTGGTTTTCAATGTAATAGCTGGAACATCCACGCTTCAACATTTTGTAGGCATTAGTTCCTTAAAACCTGTTACATTAACAAAAATAAGAGTTGTATGCTAATAAGCATTCCAAAACTATAGTGTATGTCAACTGTTTACAGGTCCACATATATAACTTTCCACCAAAACTAATTAAAGAAGAACGTTTTGTTTAAACCACGTAGGAAGTAAAATTGATATGAACACACATATAACAATAAACACATTTGTTCCCTTTCCAACTTGCATAACATATATTAGAGAGAGTAAGGAGTTGAACATTATAATAATTTACCAAACCTATAATATGCAGTAACAGTTGTAGTTGAAAGAAACCTTGTAGAAATTGAAAGAGACCTAAATGCTTCCATTCTAAATCAACCTTCGAATTGGACCATGCTATTCAAAATTAAAATCCAGAAACTGAAAAATGTTTAAAGAGCGCAGAGTACAATCTACCATTTCTAAGTTCCCAAAAATATGTTCTCATCCAACATAGACCCAAAGATTATAGTGCAATCATAACTGAAGTAATGATTATGCACAATTTTATGCATATATGAATATAAAGCACATATTGAAAACTCCAACGGACTTTAAGTAATGAACATATAGCATATCAAACATTCTATGAACCGTGCCTTACGTGTTGGTGACCATTTAAAGCATTGAGATTATAAAAGTTCAAAATAGTTACTAAATTTCTCTGTTGTTACTTAACATCGAATGTTAGTATTACTTAGTTTAAAAATAATCAAAAGGGTATTTATCAGTGGTGTGGGGATGAAGCTAGAAAATCCAGGAACTCAAATTAACATAATATAAAAACTAAGCTCAAAGGTATTTATCAGTTCAGCGGTGTGGGGATGATGCTCGATCGAGAGGCAAAAGAGAAAAAAGAGTCAAGATTGAAAAATGAGCCAGAGGAAAGTACCACTACGTCATAACACTGGCCGAAGGCATATGTTTTGTGACACCGTCGTCCTAAGCTTCGGCGAGATTATGGTGAAGTTCGGTAGTAGAGCTGATGTTTTAAAATTATGTGCAGGTCAGAGACTTAAGTCAGGATATTCTACTTGTTGAAGTAGAATATTTTTCTTAAAGTAGAATACATTCAATACCTTTTTGAAGTAGATATTCTGAATACTTTTAAAATCATGAAGATTATTTTCAAGAAGAATATCCTAGGCAGGTATTAAAGGTATTATACTGCACAGAATATCTTGACTTAAGTCTCTACAACCACCTTTAAAATTGAGATTGTTGCCTAGCTTACAAATGTTGAAAAACCTCTATAAAGCTCTGTTCCTACTAAGCCATCTCTCCCAAATAAAAACCAACTGGAGGAATCTGAAGAACCTACTTGTATGCACCACTGAATAACTGTACCATAGATTGTAGAAGGAAGAGAAAAGACTCCCATAGGATAGGATGAGAAAAGACTCCCACTGAATAACTGTACCATACTTTCCTACGTATATATATAAATATATAAAATCTTACCTGGATTGCTGGATTACGATTTTCTGGTCTTGGACCTTTAGCATTTTTCTAGTCTTGGGCCTGGATTGTTGTTATCTCCCAGCACGGGATTACCTGAAGTGTAGGTATCGCAATCCAAGAAGCATCTGCCACGATATAGTAGGCATTATAGTAATAAGAGCTTGCCGCAAAATTTGAACGATCATTAAAATCCTCAAGTTATCCCTCGAACTCATGTATCGCGCCATCACAGCAGAATTTAAACGATCAAGTATCATATCTCCCAACAGTTGTACAATAATATAATTTTTATAGCAATTTAAACATTACACAGCTACCTATTTCTAATAAAGATTAAAAGCCAGAAGAAATGTGAGACATTTGCAACAATGTGAGACCTGTTCAGACTTGATGTGAGACCTGTGCAACAATTTGAGACCTGTCCAGACTCGATGCGAGGCTTGTGCAATAATGTGAGACCATGAGATCACCACGATCATATGGTGCAGAGGACTTATAAACAACCGTAACCTGATCAACAATCATAAGTCGTTGGTGGGGATGACTTTAAAAACACTCGTTGGATAGTCATGCATACACTAAAAAGTAATATCACAATAATAGAAAACAATAAACATTAATAGGCAGAACAAAAAGCTTACAACAAAATAGAAAATTGAAGAGTTTGAAATCCACGATTTAAGAACATAAAACTCTGAGTTAAATTGATTTAAAATCAACAACAATAGTTATATCTTATTGGTAAAGAGAAGGAATTAGTTTAGAACATATATGTAATCGCAAAAGCACAACATGACTTTGAATGAAAATTTATCAGATAGGAAAATGAATACCTAAATTCAATATACAAATGCACCATATCAAAGCCTCAAAACACCTGATTGAATACTTGATTGCGATGAAATTTACCGTCTATTCAATCTCTGAGCTACTATTTTGTGACAGGGAGCCTTTTCGGTGAACCATACTTTTTTGGCGCACAATTTTATTTTGGAACCATATGTACACCCACACCTGCAACTTTTACAAACCAACTCAGTGATTACAAACCAACCTACACAAATCTTAAAGACCAACCTCACCAAATCTCACAAGTTAACCCAAGCATCTACATAAACCTAAGCTTGAATAAATAAACTGTGTAGAATGAAGGAATGATTGTACAAAAGAGGCATATAGAGTAGAGAGTAAGGTATATAAAGTTGATGAGGCAAAATTAGTTAGGAGTGGAGAGTAAAAATAGTAAAAATGGTTGCAAGTTATTGTCAATACATACTAAAAACAGTAAGTTAGTTAAATAATAGTAAAGTACATTTATAAGTGCAAAGAACATAAAACTTGCTAAATATCAAATTAAGCTAGCACACTCTTGGAAACAGATATCACACTCTTGGAAATAGGTATCCCCCGCCTAATCATTTTCACATTCTTGAAACAGATGGCAAACTATTGGAAATTATTTGAAATAGGTATCCCCCTCCTGATCATTTTCATTCTCACCCTCAACCTCATCTCCCTCGCCCACCTCCTCGGCTTCCACCATAGCCTTGCTAGCAGTAGTCTGAGCCTCTGTCTCAGCATGAAGTTGGTTTAAAGCAGCTATGCTCTTAGGTTTAAAGCAGCATGGCTGGATGAGCATAATTCTCCCATTAGAACATAGGATAAAAAATGGAAATATCAGATAGGACAAATTCATCCATCATATAGGATAAAAAAATTATCCTTTCTACCTGTGAACATGGGATAAATTCATCCGAATATCAGATAGTGCAGAACTAAATTGTTTACTCACACTTTGACACAATCAAACATCCATGAACTCACATCAATTTCATTTGAGCCTCGAATAAAAATAGTGAAACTCAAGACAATAGAGAACCTCAAAATAACCAATATCAACACTACATATAACACAAATACTACATATAACACAAATACTACATCTGGTACACTTGGAAATTGAGGTGAGTTCTTGTTTTAATATGACCATCCATTAGAGAATAAAAAGACCACGTTGAGTTTAATTAAAAATGAAGTTACTAAAAAGTCCACGGTGATTGGTTCCTACCCTGAGTTAATAAAAAGCTTTAATCGTCGCGATACATAATACAGATAAAGTGCAATATTTTTGGTAACTCATATATTTGCTGTATTAAAAATTCATACAATACATAGTTTCACTATATAGTGAAAACTGAATAAGCTAGTGGGAGTACACTTAAGTCTAGAGCCTTGAAACTAATCATTCGAGAATGCAAACATACTTCATAATTAAACATCATATACAAAAAAAAATATTAAAGCCTCGGAGATATATTTGGCCATTACCATAGTCAACCCAAGCATTAAAAAAGCAGAGTGGAATCCCCACGCCTGAAATACCACGCAGTAATAAAGTTCATGAACCATCATATCAAAAGATGTTGAAAAATTTAAACTCTAATAACGATATGAATAAAAACTAACATTCTAACTAATACTCATAACAGTGAAGCTTGCAATCGCATGAACTCAATCACATGGAATCTTACAATCACATGAACTCAATCCATAATATTCCATACATTAGTTTATGGAACAAAGACAAACAAACATCACATCTGATGGTGTGATTTTGTGTGTGTGCAAGAGAGATGGAGATTACCTATAGGGGGACGGTGTAAGAAAATGGCCCCATACCTGATTAGGCTTGAATCTGAAAAAGAATAAACATCAAAACACAAACAAAAAATTAGATCTGCAAAAAATTAATTTGAACCAATAATAAAAACACAAAGTTCCAATTAGAGGGAGATAATGTATAGCCGATTATGTTTCAATCTAATAGAAAAAACATAAACATCAAAACTCACACAAAAATTATATCAACAAAAAATACCTAAAAGAAAATATAAGAAAAATTAGTATAGGAAGGCATACCTTCTATTTAATCTTGGTCGTCAGTCCCAAACTGCTACAGAATATTTCTTGCTCATACAACATCACATCCGTGGAAGCTTCTCCTTCTTATGGAGGTCTTATTATAATAAACCTGCACAATAAAAGAAAATATAAGAAAAAATACATGGGGAACCCCAAGTTCAGATCTAGAAAAGTAAATGAAATTTTCAGAGGTACATGTGAGAAAAAATACATTCATGTACAAAAGCCCCCAAAATAATAGAGGAAGAAAGGTGAGGATCTTAAAAATATTTTTTAAGATCCAGTCTCAGCCAAATGTGAGGATCTTAAAAACGAAGAGCAGAGAGAGTGAGGATGTTAAAAAATAAGCATACCAGAAACCTCAACCATTATGGAGCTCGGAGAGGCTGAGAGTTGCATTTAGAGGTAGAGAGGCGGAGAGTTGCATTTGGAGGCAGAGTGGCGGAGAGTTGTGGAGCTAGAAGAGGCGGAGAAGCGTGTGAAAGAGAGAGAGAAAGGGAGTGAGGGTCTATCTGATAGAGATTGAGAGCTGAGATTGAGAACTGGGGGAGGGGGAAGCGTAGGGTGAATGAGAGAGGGGTGGGCGGATGAGTGAGAGAGGGACAAAATGAAAGGGTTTGTCTTTGGAAGGAAACGAAGACTGAGAGGTAGAAAATGATAGTGTGGTAGGGTTGAGGGAGTAGGATTGAGGAGAGTTTACAAAAATAGCCTTGTTTTTAAATTTTGAGTGTGGAAAAAGGAGGGGGAACTCAAATGCTTAGAGGGCAAAATAGGTAGTGCATAGAAAATCATAAAGATGACATCATCTTTTAAACTTGTGACATACTTAAGTTTTCTACTTTATTATATAGATATATAAACACAAACACATCTTAAATATCCAAAGTGTTCTTGAAAACACGATCGACACAATCTAATCAAGACATTTAAACCCACCACAACTCCCGAAAGATACTATTCATTTATATTTTGTTTTATACTTTTTAAAATATGAGAATTCTAGAAATTTATATGCTTTTTTATAAAGTTCATAAAGTAAGATTTTAGACATCTATTTTATTTAACGAAGAGTACAAAAGAGTGATTTATATAGGCGTTTTGACCAGGTGGGTAGATTAGAAGAACTACATTGTGCGATATCAACGGGTCTAGGCATAGTCCCAAAAGAGTATGTAGGTAATGTAAAGTTACATGGGTGCTAAACATTTGAATATTTAATAAAAAAAATTGTTTTTAATAACAATTTTGTTATGAATCAATTAAAAAAAATTCTTGTTATATATGGAGGCCCCCAATTCACGAGTTTAGCTCTGCCGCTAAAATCTCGGGACCGACATGAGGAGTAGTATCATGTAACCGTTATTTGGGTGTCATGATTCTAAAACCATCGTGTTCATCCAACAATAACCCAAGCTAGTCAAGGCCAGACCTATTAACCAATAATTTTAATTCATGTTATACTATTGTATTACATTCTTTCAGGTATAGTCCCAAACATATTTTAAACATGAAATAAAACCAATAAATGGCTATTAACAAGAAATCATCAATATTACTTTTCCAAAAGTAAACCAAAAGAGATCGGTCTTTTTATGCATACAAGAGGTAGAACCCAACATACAACCACAAGAAAAAGAAAAAGAAATTTTGGATGCAACCAAAGAGCATCCAAATTCGGATTGTTTATTAGCGATTTCAAGGACCCAAGTTATACCTAAAAATCGGGAGTCTCATAAAACTAGGACCAATTTGTCTCTCTATCACATTTTATGTTCTGAAAATCCCTTAAAATGGATGAAAAAAGTTGTTTGCACAGACATCTTGTGTGTGGAGCACGAGCACTACTGGTTTAAACCCAGAACAAAATTCCACCACAGTCTCTCACATAACTTGTCCTTCCAACAAATCCCTCCATGTGAATTAACATCATTGCCAAATCGCTCCTTGTGAAATCCCCTCCCACTCCTTCAGGGGGCGCCACATCTCTAGTAATGCCCTCACCATTTAATGCATAACCCACGATATCTGAGAAATATATAAAATACCTCTCAAAGGCCTATCGTCACCTTACAACATAAAAGTAAATGATTTGTCTTCTCCCTGCCTCTTTACATAACCAGAAACGACTATCCATTAACCGTCTTTACTCTTGCAAGCCCTCAATCGTCAAAATTGTCTGCTTCGCCACGGTTAAAAAAAATACATCACTTTCGGGGTGCCTTAAACTTCCATATTTTCTTCCTGGGGATATAATCAATAGGGTTGTCCTTTCCTCTCAAGATTGAGTAGTACCAATCCATTGAGAACACCCAATTTACTCTTATTTGCCAAATCAAGTCATCCACCCCCTCTCCTGTTGGTCGCGGGGCCGGCCCCAACCTGTTAAAAAAAGCCTCAGCCTCCTCGAACTCCCAATCTTAGAGATGAGGTCTAAACTTGGGATTCCAAACCACCCGACTATTCATAACTGACATCTAATCAGCTACCAGACCGTCTTTGTCCCCCCTATAATATAGATACCGAGAAACAGCTCCTGAAGAGACCTATTCTCTCTCCACCTATCTTTCAAAACCTAATCCTATTTCTTCCCCCCACTATAAATTTCCTTTACTTAGAGAAATCAACTCATTGTTTAGAAATATGCTTCCACAGGCCCACCCCATGAGCGCAACGAGAGAAAGAGGGGAGATATTGTAAGAGGTAAACATGAAAAAGAATAAGGTTCAGATGCACTCATGTGAGGGAAGACCGCACATCCTCAGTATATATATATATATATATATATATATATATATATATATCTATATAATAAAGTAGAAAACTTAAGTATGTCACAAGTTTAAAAGATGATGTCATCTTTATGATTTTCTATGCACTACCTATTTTGCCCTCTAAGCATTTGAGTTCCCTCTCCTTTTTCCACACTCAAAATTTAAAAACAAGGCTATTTTTGTAAACTCTCCTCAATCCTACTCCCTCAACCCTACCACACTATCATTTTCTACCTCTCAGTCTTCGTTTCCTTCCAAAGACAAACCCTTTCATTTTGTCCCTCTCTCACTCATCCGCCCACCCCTCTCTCATTCACCCTACGCTTCCCCCTCCCCCAGTTCTCAATCTCACCTCTCAATCTCTATCAGATAGACCCTCACTCCCTTTCTCTCTCTCTTTCACACGCTTCTCCGCCTCTTCTAGCTCCACAACTCTCCGCCACTCTGCCTCCAAATGCAACTCTCCGCCTCTCTACCTCCAAATGCAACTCTCAGCCTCTCCGAGCTCCATAATGGTTGAGGTTTCTGGTATGCTTATTTTTTAACATCCTCACTCTCTCTGCTCTTCGTTTTTAAGATCCTCACATTTGGCTGAGACTGGATCTTAAAAAATATTTTTAAGATCCTCACCTTTCTTCCTCTATTATTTTGGGGGCTTTTGTACATGAATGTATTTTTTCTCACATGTACCTCTGAAAATTTCATTTACTTTTCTAGATCTGAACTTGGGGTTCCCCATGTATTTTTTCTTATATTTTCTTTTATTGTGCAGGTTTCTTATAATAAGACCTCCATAAGAAGGAGAAGCTTCCACGGATGTGATGTTGTATGAGCAAGAAATATTCTGTAGCAGTTTGGGACTGACGACCAAGATTAAATAGAAGGTATGCCTTCCTATACTAATTTTTCTTATATTTTCTTTTAGGTATTTTTTGTTGATATAATTTTTGTGTGAGTTTTGATGTTTATGTTTTTTCTATTAGATTGAAACATAATCAGCTATACATTATCTCCCTCTAATTGGAACTTTGTGTTTTTATTATTGGTTCAAATTAATTTTTTGCAGATCTAATTTTTTGTTTGTGTTTTGATGTTTATTCTTTTTCAGATTCAAGCCTAATCAGGTATGGGGCCATTTTCTTACACCGTCCCCCTATAGGTAATCTCCATCTCTCTTGCACACACACAAAATCACACCATCAGATGTGATGTTTGTTTGTCTTTGTTCCATAAACTAATGTATGGAATATTATGGATTGAGTTCATGTGATTGTAAGATTCCATGTGATTGAGTTCATGCGATTGCAAGCTTCACTGTTATGAGTATTAGTTAGAATGTTAGTTTTTATTCATATCGTTATTAGAGTTTAAATTTTTCAACATCTTTTGATATGATGGTTCATGAACTTTATTACTGCGTGGTATTTCAGGCGTGGGGATTCCACTCTGCTTTTTTAATGCTTGGGTTGACTATGGTAATGGCCAAATATATCTCCGAGGCTTTAATATTTTCTTTTGTATATGATGTTTAATTATGAAGTATGTTTGCATTCTCGAATGATTAGTTTCAAGGCTCTAGACCTAAGTGTACTCCCACTAGCTTATTCAGTTTTCACTATATAGTGAAACTATGTATTGTATGAATTTTTAATACAGCAAATATATGAGTTACCAAAAATATTGCACTTTATCTGTATTATGTATCGCGACGATTAAAGCTTTTTATTAACTCAGGGTAGGAACCAATCACCGTGGACTTTTTAGTAACTTCATTTTTAATTAAACTCAACGTGGTCTTTTTATTCTCTAATGGATGGTCATATTAAAACAAGAACTCACCTCAATTTCCAAGTGTACCAGATGTAGTATTTGTGTTATATGTAGTATTTGTGTTATATGTAGTGTTGATATTGGTTATTTTGAGGTTCTCTATTGTCTTGAGTTTCACTATTTTTATTCGAGGCTCAAATGAAATTGATGTGAGTTCATGGATGTTTGATTGTGTCAAAGTGTGAGTAAACAATTTAGTTCTGCACTATCTGATATTCGGATGAATTTATCCCATGTTCACAGGTAGAAAGGATAATTTTTTTATCCTATATGATGGATGAATTTGTCCTATCTGATATTTCCATTTTTTATCCTATGTTCTAATGGGAGAATTATGCTCATCCAGCCATGCTGCTTTAAACCTAAGAGCATAGCTGCTTTAAACCAACTTCATGCTGAGACAGAGGCTCAGACTACTGCTAACGAGGCTATGGTGGAAGCCGAGGAGGTGGGCGAGGGAGATGAGGTTGAGGGTGAGAATGAAAATGATTAGGAGGGGGATACCTATTTCAAATAATTTCCAATAGTTTGCCATCTGTTTCAAGAATGTGAAAATGATTAGGCGGGGGATACCTATTTCCAAGAGTGTGATATCTGTTTCCAAGAGTGTGCTAGCTTAATTTGATATTTAGCAAGTTTTATGTTCTTTGCACTTATAAATGTACTTTACTATTATTTAACTAACTTACTGTTTTTAGTATGTATTGACAATAACTTGCAACCATTTTTACTATTTTTACTCTCCACTCCTAACTAATTTTGCCTCATCAACTTTATATACCTTACTCTCTAGCCTCTTTTGTACAATCATTCCTTCATTCTACACAGTTTATTTATTCAAGCTTAGGTTTATGTAGATGCTTGGGTTAACCTGTGAGATTTGGTGAGGTTGGTCTTTAAGATTTGTGTAGGTTGGTTTGTAATCACTGAGTTGGTTTGTAAAAGTTGCAGGTGTGGGTGTACATATGGTTCCAAAATAAAATTGTGCGCCAAAAAAGTATGGTTCACCGAAAAGGCTCACTGTCACAAAATAGTAGCTCAGAGATTGAATAGACGGTAAATTTCATCGCAATCAAGTATTCAATCAGGTGTTTTGAGGCTTTGATATGGTGCATTTGTATATTGAATTTAGGTATTCATTTTCCTATCTGATAAATTTTCATTCAAAGTCATGTTGTGCTTTTGCGATTACATATATGTTCTAAACTAATTCCTTCTCTTTACCAATAAGATATAACTATTGTTGTTGATTTTAAATCAATTTAACTCAGAGTTTTATGTTCTTAAATCGTGGATTTCAAACTCTTCAATTTTCTATTTTGTTGTAAGCTTTTTGTTCTGCCTATTAATGTTTATTGTTTTCTATTATTGTGATATTACTTTTTAGTGTATGCATGACTATCCAACGAGTGTTTTTAAAGTCATCCCCACCAACGACTTATGATTGTTGATCAGGTTACGGTTGTTTATAAGTCCTCTGCACCATATGATCGTGGTGATCTCATGGTCTCACATTATTGCACAGGCCTCGCATCGAGTCTGCACAGGTCTCAAATTGTTGCACAGGTCTCACATCAAGTCTGAACAGGTCTCACATTGTTGCAAATGTCTCACATTTCTTCTGGCTTTTAATCTTTATTAGAAATAGGTAGCTGTGTAATGTTTAAATTGCTATAAAAATTATATTATTGTACAACTGTTGGGAGATATGATACTTGATCCTTTAAATTCTGCTGTGATGGCGCGATACGTGAGTTCGAGGGATAACTTGAGGATTTTAATGATCGTTCAAATTTTGCGGCAAGCTCTTATTACTATAATGCCTACTATATCGTGGCAGATGCTTCTTGGATTGCGATACCTACACTTCAGGTAATCCCGTGCTGGGAGATAACAACAATCCAGGCCCAAGACTAGAAAAATGCTAAAGGTCCAAGACCAGAAAATCGTAATCCAGCAATCCAGGTAAGATTTTATATATTTATATATATACGTAGGAAAGTATGGTACAGTTATTCAGTGGGAGTCTTTTCTCATCCTATCCTATGGGAGTCTTTTCTCTTCCTTCTACAATCTATGGTACAGTTATTCAGTGGTGCATACAAGTAGGTTCTTCAGATTCCTCCAGTTGGTTTTTATTTGGGAGAGATGGCTTAGTAGGAACAGAGCTTTATAGAGGTTTTTCAACATTTGTAAGCTAGGCAACAATCTCAATTTTAAAGGTGGCTGTAGAGACTTAAGTCAAGATATTCTGTGCAGTATAATACCTTTAATACCTGCCTAGGATATTCTTCTTGAAAATAATCTTCATGATTTTAAAAGTATTCAGAATATCTACTTCAAAAAGGTATTGAATGTATTCTACTTTAAGAAAAATATTCTACTTCAACAAGTAGAATATCCTGACTTAAGTCTCTGACCTGCACATAATTTTAAAACATCAGCTCTACTACCGAACTTCACCATAATCTCGCCGAAGCTTAGGACGACGGTGTCACAAAACATATGCCTTCGGCCAGTGTTATGACGTAGTGGTACTTTCCTCTGGCTCATTTTTCAATCTTGACTCTTTTTTCTCTTTTGCCTCTCGATCGAGCATCATCCCCACACCGCTGAACTGATAAATACCTTTGAGCTTAGTTTTTATATTATGTTAATTTGAGTTCCTGGATTTTCTAGCTTCATCCCCACACCACTGATAAATACCCTTTTGATTATTTTTAAACTAAGTAATACTAACATTCGATGTTAAGTAACAACAGAGAAATTTAGTAACTATTTTGAACTTTTATAATCTCAATGCTTTAAATGGTCACCAACACGTAAGGCACGGTTCATAGAATGTTTGATATGCTATATGTTCATTACTTAAAGTCCGTTGGAGTTTTCAATATGTGCTTTATATTCATATATGCATAAAATTGTGCATAATCATTACTTCAGTTATGATTGCACTATAATCTTTGGGTCTATGTTGGATGAGAACATATTTTTGGGAACTTAGAAATGGTAGATTGTACTCTGCGCTCTTTAAACATTTTTCAGTTTCTGGATTTTAATTTTGTATAGCATGGTCCAATTCGAAGGTTGATTTAGAATGGAAGCATTTAGGTCTCTTTCAATTTCTACAAGGTTTCTTTCAACTACAACTGTTACTGCATATTATAGGTTTGGTAAATTATTATAATGTTCAACTCCTTACTCTCTCTAATATATGTTATGCAAGTTGGAAAGGGAACAAATGTGTTTATTGTTATATGTGTGTTCATATCAATTTTACTTCCTACGTGGTTTAAACAAAACGTTCTTCTTTAATTAGTTTTGGTGGAAAGTTATATATGTGGACCTGTAAACAGTTGACATACACTATAGTTTTGGAATGCTTATTAGCATACAACTCTTATTTTTGTTAATGTAACAGGTTTTAAGGAACTAATGCCTACAAAATGTTGAAGCGTGGATGTTCCAGCTATTACATTGAAAACCACTCATTCGTAAGCTTTTAACTTTACTCAATTATAACTCTGTTTCACATTTGAAATTATAAATTTTAACTCAGTTGTATGCTGCCTTTATATGTTCATTCCATTGTAGGTAACAACTAAAACATTCCATTGTTTATATTTGGTATATGTTATGTTTTATAGGTACACATCTATGATCATTTCAATGCATTTTGTGGTTTTTATAAAACAATTATTTTATTATGGAACAACGTCATTTAGGTTAATTTTATGTGAATCGACATTGTACATTATTTTCAGTTTAATTGGCTCTAAGGCATTTATCATTTAAACAGAGATGGCTTCATTGAACATGAGAAAGTTAAGCAGAGATGTAGGAATCAAGAACCCTCACGAGAACCCTCACGACAGTTATGCAGTTAAGCAGATAATGGCTGAAGAATGGGCTGCAATTAAATGGTTAAACAGTTAAGCATACAGTTAAGCAGTTAACCCTCATCTGGTGTTTTTTCACAAGAAATTCAGCTGTCTTTGCATATGTAATGCTTTGGTTTGTACTGATCTGATTATGGAATATTCTGATTTCTATTATTGATTTGAATGTTTTAGTTTTGTTCTACATTTATCATGTGTACGAAAATTTTTTGGCGGTAATTTAATTCGTTGAATGTTTAGGTATATGATATCATTTAGTAAAATGTCCTCCAATCTAGATGTACTTTTAGATGTTTATGTTTGACAGTGTCTACTATTGGATTTGCATTTCGTTTGTAATAAATGTGGTGATTGAAAGTACAGTAGTGTAGAGTACATATTTAGTGTCTATTTTAATCCTCAACTTCTACATAAGGAATAAAGTTGGTCACTATAGAGCATCAATTACTCTCGCGTGTTACATTAACTAGGTGATTGGGCATTTAAGTTACTAAATTGGAAATGTTGTTGTATGTGCAGCCTTACTTGCCACTATGTCGAGAAATCTGGGACCGACAAGAGAGTAGCGAAGTCTATGAAGAAGGCGGCTAGAGTGGTGGGGACAGAGAAAGAGACGTCAACAAAGACTAATAAAGAAAAACAGTGGCTCTTTAGACTCAATTCAAACATTATTTTAGAATGCAACGATGCTGCAGATACATAAGGGATTGGAGAGTACATTCCAGCTGCTCCCTCTGTAAAAAACTGCTCTCTCAATTGAAACTACGGGTTGTACAGAAGAAGCATTATTGACCACAAGAAACATAGCTTTTTTAACCAACATTCCAAAATACAGTGCCAATTATCAAGGCACGTATTGTAGTAAAGAATAACCTCACGGCATTATACGGTTATTTTGAAAGTGAAAATGCACCCGAATGTGATTTTTGTGAAAATGCACCCGAATGTGATTTTTGTGAAAATGCACCCGAATGTGGTTTTTAATCAGGGAAAGTGTTTCGCTTTTTGGTTAAAGATTTCGAATGTGATTTTTGTGGATACTTTTGTTGCTATGTTGATTTTGTTAAAAAATAGTTTTTTGATTAAAACTGTTTTTATTTTGTTAAAAATCCTTTTATGTTCAAAAACAATTTTTTTTTTGTTAAAAATCCTTTTATGCTCAAAAACAATTTTCTTTTGTTAAAAGCTATTTTTTTCATAATGAACTTTTTTTGAGTTAAAAATTGTTTAAATGCCATCAAGTTTTATTTTTTGTGACGAAAGTTTTATATTTAGTAGTGAAATATGTAGCAAACTGTAATATATACATGAAATGTACTATAGTCTAATTAAAAAAAATTAATAATATGTTAACATAAAAGAGTGAAATAATAATAATAATAATAATAATAATAGTAATAAAATTATATTTTATCTTAAAGTGTGAATTTTATCTCATCTATGTTTTAAAATCATAATATATTGTAATAAAATGGAAAAGGGTATTTTTGTGTTTTTATTTTAAACATTTGAAAAGGGTGTGGGGGAGGATGCTAAGGGTATGAGAATAGTCACAACATAGACTAATTGTGCATATGAAATTTATAACACCCGTTTCGGGTCCAATCCCATATAGAACGAAAATTAAAATTCGCAGTCAACCAAAACACTAAATTTATTGGAATATGTACTTGAAAATTTATACTTCTAACATATAAAATATTTATTATTTATATTATACACGACTTTATACTTTTCAAAATAATCAGCGTGCCTTCAGGCACGGGCATACCCTAGTGTATATATATATATATATATATACACACACACACACACACACACACACACACACACACACACACACACACATGTAACACCCCCACCTAATTAAATATCGGGTGGCCAGTCCCATGCCAAATTAAAACAGAATATACAGTTGGCTCATTCTCAGCATCACTTTTGAAAACATTTACAACTCACCCAATACCCAATTAAGCTGGTGTTAAAACTTTCCAAATTTTAATTCAACAAATTTCATTCTTTAGTTTATGAATAACACTACACATTTTATCCTATCACAATAATAACTGAACAGATAAATCAAAAGAATTTAAATGCAATTGGAATAAACATTACCAAGTAATAATCCAATACAGAAATCCCAACAATAACCAAAGTATTAAAACGACACAAGTACAAGACTATTTTGACTCAGACAGAAAGAAGATAACTGAATTCCTTTGGGCGACATGCCCTAAATAAAATAACACTTTGAATTAAATGAAGATAGGCATTTATGCAATACTCCATAACTCCATAGCTCGTCACAATCCCCTAAGGTTGGCATCCCTGATACTGGACACCTGATATATGAGGTACAATAGAAAAGGGAATATGCAAGGAAACGGGTCAGAGCCCGACGTAAAATAATTTTGAAAATAGCAAGTATTTAACAAGTGCAATAAAGCATTTATTATGTACATGTTAGTATCCAGACTCTCACTTGATATTCTCACCTCTCATCTAGAGTGCACGCTTAACGTTTCCTATTAACCTCCTAGTTAATGGTTCCTCCTAACTAGTTTCGATAATATGATTCTATCCCATATCATAACCCCGTATGTCCCATATCATACGTAGTATAATCATTCATATACGTTTCTCATTAATATGAATTAATTTTTTCAAATCTATAAGAATAAATATTCATTAACTTAATTCGATTCTTTTTATCTATTCACTGTCATCTACAATTATCACACAAAAGATGGATCTAACCACTATATATATACATTCATTTAATTCCTTATATATACATATATAATACGACACCATTAGGCACAGCTGCGGTGCATGCATTACTCTACTATCACGTCCCAGTATCGTGGTCGCTAAATAGGGGACAAAAGGTTCAGTAAGGATTCCTCGAACCATAAATAACAATACAAAAATTGGAGTCGAACATAGTTCTCATACCCACAGGTCACGCACATACCTACGTTCCCATAGTCAGCAAACTTATCAACTCCCCAATAAGTCTTTCATAGACCTATGTTCTCGTGCGACAAATCAAAAATCCCATGGATTCATCAGGATATGACTGCCCTCACGCGCAAACCTCCCGTCGATAGCAAGTAAGATAAGTATGCCATACACATAAATCATCAATTAATCAAATAGGAATTATCATCTACCTATAGATATAATATCAACAAGGTAATCACACTACCATAAGATAATTTCCATACGTAGCATTATATCTCTTAAATCCTACGTATTAAAATATTATGACTTTACTTCTTCAATTTAATTATTCCAGAGTCTCACTCATTACTCAAGATTTAAATAGGTTTTTTCCCAATATATTTATTCAGTAAGAAATCACTAATATCCTATTGGTCCATATCATCTTATCTCCCGAATTACTATGAATTAAACTCTCCTTTAATTAGGGTTATAACCGATAGTTTCCAATCTCTTATAAACACATCTTCTATCACATAGGATTAAAACTTCTTGTAAACCTAAGGATGCCCAAGTGATTTAATAATTTTCCCCACTGGACCTATCCTTAATCCTCATTCATACAAATTAGAATCCAACACATGAATCTAGCAACCGAAATTTCTTACAATTTAATTATCATAATTCTCATCAATTAAATTCCAATCACGTTAATTCGGTCCTTATCTAGGGCTTACTGATCTTCCCTAAGTCCCATTATATCCAATTAATAATCACCAAAGATTTACAAAAGATTTGGGATAAGATCAAGAATTAAAAAGAAGCAACTTCATAAATTCTGGGGAGGTCGATCGATCGAAGGTAGGGGGTCGATCGATCGATAGCCCAGATATCAGCCCAGATTTCTGCAATTCTTATACTACGGGTTTCATAACTTTTTATAATTCAAACCTTCATATTAACAACCCAAATTCCTTATAATACTTACTACATGTTATATCAACAAATGTAAATGATTTCTAATGATCTAAACATCCTAGAATCATCAAGAGTTTGAATTAAAAGCATATATTTATCCTATTTTTCCAGAAAATTAACTACATGATATCTTCAAGAACAGACCAATGATTCTCAAAATTTCTTCAACACATTGATGATTATTTTGTGAATTACTATCTACCTACAACATGAGTTTGATTCCTATATATTTCCATTTTCCAGAAATCATTTAACAACTCTATCTTTATCTTCCAAACATGTAAAATCTCATTTTTGACAACTATCCTAACATGGATATTATACGAACTAGATTGCAATTATCAAATAACTTGCCTCTAATAAAGGTCTGATCCTTTGGGGTTGTGTATCACTAATGGTTCTCCCCTTCTCCGATCAACTTCCGGTGGTGGTTGATAGTGGTGACCTTTGGCCCTTGGTTCTCCTCCTTTCCAAGCAAGCTTCTCTTCTCCCAAGCACCCTTTCACTCTCTCTCAAAAGGTGAACTCTCAATTTTTTTGTAGAAGAGAAAATGAACCTACGTACAACTAATCTCCTAATATTTATAATAAGACAAAATTCGCAATCACTATTCATCCCCCTGTAAATATGACCAAAATGCCCTTTTTCGGTGTCATTTCATTTCCAAATGACCCGAGACCCAAAACCAACATCCAAATAGACTTTTCTGACTGTTTCAACCCTTTCGGATGCAACGACACACTCGAAATGACCATAAGGTTGATGTAAAATTAAGTTTCCTTTTTTATTTAACAAATTTGTCCCGACACGTCCCATACCGCGTCCGACTAAAAATTTAAATTTCTGAATTAATAACTCACAGTAATAACAATAACATCATAATCATATATTACCTAAATATCTTTAAGTAATATACAAAATCATTCATTTAAATATCCAAAATTCGTATTTAAACCCAATGAATTAATTTATAATAAAATTCAATTAATCCATTAATTTAAAATATAACACATTTTAAAAGTCATTAAAATTACGGGTTATTACAACACACACACACACACACATACACATCTTAAATATCCAAAGTGTTCTTGGAAACTCGAACGGCACAATCCAATCAAGAAAATTAAACCCACCATAACTCCCGCAAGATACAATCCATTAATATTTTGTTTTAAAACTAGAAAATCTGAATGGTCCAAAGAACACAACCCTTCAATTCCAAAGAAATTTTGGAGATAAAACTTTAAAACAAATATAAGACCTGACTTTTATCATATATGCTACTTTATAGAGATCTTGTTTTACATTTTTTAATTTTTTTTTTACTTTCTTTCGGTTTATTTTGGGGTTGATGTATTTAATCTTTATATTGTTAAAAATTCATACAAGTCTTTAAATTTTACTTTATTTTAGAGCCGGTGTGTTATATATTTCTTTTGTTTTATACTTTTTAAAATATCAGAATTCTAGAAATTTGTATGCTTTTTTAGAAAGTTCATAAAGTAAGATTTTAGACATCTATTTTATTTAACAAAGAGTATAAAAGAATGATTTATATAGGCGTTTTGGTCGGGTGGGTTGATTAGAAGAACTACATTGTGCGCTATTAACGGGTCTAGGTGTAGTCCCAAAAGTGTATGTAGGTAATGTAAAGTTATTGGAAAATACTTGGGAAACTCTTGATTGGGACTCACGCTGACATGGCGTGTTGTCATTGATTGATCCGTTATCAATGTGGGTCCGCACTAGCGGCACTAATCAATCGCAGCACGCCATGTCAGCGAGTCGCGATTTTGAGTCCCAATTTTGAATCGTTGTAGAAGGACTCAAAGTTACTTGGGTGCTAAACATTTGACTTTTTAATAAAAAAAATATTTTTAATAACAATTCTGTTATGAATCAATTAAAAAAAGTTCTTGGTATATATGGAGGGCCCAATTCACCAGTTTAGTTGTGGTCGCTAAAATCTCGGGACCGACCTGGGGAGTAGTATCATGTAACCGTTATTATTTTACACACAATTACAGATAATTGTTTAAGGATCTTAACGAGTGAACGATGGGTTAGAGAAATCTGGGTGTAATGATACCTAAACCATCGTGTTCATCCAACAATAACCCAACATTACGTTCGGGCTTATTATTTGACGGTTTAAAAGTATGTGTATTATCAATCCAAGAAACCCAACATACTATCCAACAACAAAGCCAACAACCAATAATTATCTCGTACTCATTCTATCGTTTACGTGAGAAAACACATACCCATAATCAAAATATCTCACTAAAGTAGGGTCATTTCTCATTAAACATATACATGAATATTAGGGTTTCAATTTGATTAGGGCTAAAATACATATACAGACATATACATGAAGATCGGGGTTTCAATTGAAAATATACGTGAAGATTAGGGGCATATACATACATATAAACATATACATGTGTGTGTGTGTTAAAATAAATATAGTTGAAGATTAGGGACGGAGCTAGGAATCTTAATGAGTGGGGGCTGAGTTCGAAATTAGCACTGGAGATTCCGGAGTTTCTTACTTTATATCTTAAAAGTCCTCATATATTCAATAACAATGTTAACATATATCAATTACTAACAACAACAAAAAAAAAATCAAAATACATTAGTCTAAAATTTTACAACAAAAATTAAACCCTCAAATTTAACCTTAAAATTTGAAGCCTAGAATCACCTTAAAATTTGAACTAGCACATGGGTATTTTTTTTTAAGAAAAAATTGTGGGTATTATCATATATTCAATAATAATGTTAACACACATACACTCCACACACAAAACATAACACAATACACTAATACACATGGTACACACACACACATACACAATACATAATGCACACACATATATATTGATTATACACACACATATATACACACATAAATGCATAAATACACACATATATACAAATGCAAAAACACCCAAATACAAAATGTTAGGGTTTGAGAGTTACCTTTAAGATTGATAGAAAGGGAGATGAAACTTGAGATTGAGAGGGAGGGGAACCAAAAATCTCTTAAGGGTTGAGATTGAGAGAGAGATAGTGAAATTTCGGGTGAAAACAAAGAAATGTTCTGGGTTTACATATAAAGACACTGGTCATGGCTCTAGGTTGTGACCCTACGCGTGACCATATCAATTACTCGTCATCATCCATGACCAAGGCGTTGAATATATGTGGTCAAGGACATAGTCCGTGACCCACACATGGTATCATTTTTAACTAGTCAGAGCCCAAATTCGTGACCCTAAGTCGTGAACATTTTGGCACAGTCACGGGCATGGTCACGACCTAGGTCTGTGACAACACTTAGAGGGCGTTTTGGCACAGTTTAGCGCCATGATGGTCATACCATGGTCAGGGATGAGGACTGTGACCCATATGGTATGGGCTCAATGCCGTAACCATCTCCAAGCACTTCCATGACCACACTTGGTCATGGATAGGGTCATGCCTATATTGGACATGGTCACGACTTTGGGCCATGACTAACTGGTCACGAACCAAATCCGTGACCCCCCTTCCGTGACTATTCAAAGGATTTAGTGTAGTGTATGAACCTTTGTTCAAAATATTAGGTGAAAATACATTTTGTAGCTATTTTTAAAAAAATCCACAAAAAACTGCTCAAAATACCTTATTTATAAGGGTCTGCGCCAACAATTTTTTATGATTTTTTTAAAAATAGATACAAAATGCATTTTGACCTAATATTTTTAATATTGGTTGATTGGAAGGTTAATTTCAAGAGAAAAATAAAAATTTTAGAAGAAAGGTTTCTTCGGGCCTAGAACTAGGTGTTATGTATGCATCATGATATAGGTGCGCCTTCGTCTCTCTCTCTCTCTCTCTCTCTCTCTCTCTCTCTCTGTATATATATATATATATATATATATATATATATATATATATATATATATATATATATATATATACAAAGTTTGACCTTTTTTAAATAGTCAAAAAAAGTTATTTTGAGCTGATTTTTTTATATGGGTCCCTTAAAATGTTTAAATACCACACAAAAAAACTCAACTCAAAACTAATTTTTACGTGTTTTAAAAAAATTGGTTTGTGCTAGCGGAATGTATACTTTTATATGTATGAGAGTCTCTCTCTCTCTCTCTCTATATATATATATATATATATATATATAATACTCTTGTGCGGACTAATCCGCATGTTAAGAATGCGGACAAGACATGTGTCACCTAACGGCGCGCCTAGAAATTATCTCCTAAATTATAAGCACATTCTCTCTCTATCTCTCCCTCTTGTGGGCGCACTTCCAGGTGACACATGTCCAGTTTGTATTCTCAAAATGCGAACTAGTCCGCATAAGTGCATGATTATATATATATATATAGACACACACACACACATAATGCTCCTGTGCGGTCTTCCTGCATAGTTTGAATAATTACCCACAAAACTCGACCAAAGGAAACAAACCATCTGGGGTTACATGCCACCATGTAACTCATCCACACACTCTAAAAAATTAGGCAGAGTTGCAAGATATCTCTCCTTAACCAGAAAGATAAAGTGCTAAAAAAATTGTACCTAATTCTAGCCTACTCCATTTCCACCCCCTTCAAAGCATTTCAAATTTCTCTCCTACCAAATAGTCCAAAAGATGCAATGTGGAACCAAGCGCCACACATTGAAATCCCCCTCCCACCTCTTAAGAGGGTGCCACATCTCTAGTAATGCCCTCACTGTCTAATGCATAACCCACGATATTCAAGAAATAGATAAAATACCTCCCAAATGCCTCTAGTCGCCTTACAACATAAAAGTAAATGATTCGTCTTCTCCTTGCCTCCTTACATAACCAACATCGACTATCCGTTAACTGTCTTTACTCTTACAAGCCCTCAATCGTTAAAATGGTCTGCTTCGCCATGGTTCAAACAAAATACATCACTTTCAGGGTGCCTTAACCTTCCATATTTGCTTCTAGGGGATATAATCAATAGGGTTGTCATTTCCTCTCAAGATTGAGTAGTACCCACCCATTGAGAATACCCATTTTCCTCCTATCTGCCAAATCATGTCATCCACCCCCTCTCCTGTTGGTCGTGGGACCGTCCCAACGAGTTAAAAAAAAGCCTCACCCTCCTCGAACTCCCAGTCTTAGAGATGAGGTCTGAAGATGGGATTTCAAACCACCTGAACATTCAAAATTGACATATGATCCGCTACTAGACCGTCTTTATCTCCCCCTATATTTTAGATACCAATAAACAGCTCCTGAAGAGACCTTTTCTCTCCCCACCAATATTTTCAAAACCTAATCCTATTGCCTCTCCCCACTATAAATCTCTTGTACTTGGAGAAATCAACTCATTGTTTATAAGTATGCTTCCACAGGCCCACCCCATGCGTGCAACGAGGAGAGAGGGGAGATATTGTAGGAGGTAAACATGAAAAAGAAAAAGGTTTGGATGCATTCATGTGCGGGAAGACCGCACATTATCATTATTATCTCTCTCTCTCTATCTTTATATATATATATATATATATATATATATATATATATATATATATATATATATATATATATACACACACACACACACACACACACACACATCTTAAATATCCAAAGTGTTCTTGAAAACTTGAACGACACAATCCAATCAAGACAATTAAACCCACCACAACTCCCGCAAGATACAATCCATTAATATTTTGTTTTAAAACTAGAAAATCTGAACGATCCAAAAAACACAACCCTTCAATTCCAAAGAAATTTTGGAGACGACTAAAACATTAAAACAAAGAGAAGACTTGACTTTTTATCATATACACTGCTTTCTTTCGGTTTATTTTGGGGTTGATGTATTCAATCTTTATATTGTTAAAAATTCACACAAGTCTTCAAATTTTACTTTCTTTTGGGGTCGGTGTGTTATATATTTCTTTTGTTTAATACATTTTAAAATATCAGAATTCTAGAAATTTATATGCTTTTTTAGAAAGTTCATAAAGTGAGATTTTAGATATCTATTTTATTTAACAAAGAGTATAAAAGAGTGATTTATATAGGCGTTTTGGCCGGGTGGGTAGATTAGAAGAACTACATTGTGCGCTATCAACGGGTCTAGGTGTAGTCCCAAAGAGGTATGTAGGTAATGTAAAGTTACTTGGGTGGTGAACATTTGAACTTTTAATAAAAAAATTATTTTGAATAACATTTATGTTACGAATCAATTAAAAAAAATCTTGTTGCATATGGAGGGCCCCAATTCACGAGTTTAGTAGTATCATGTAACCGTTATTATTTTACACACAATTATAGATAATTGTTTAAGGATCTTAACGAGTGAACGATGGGTTAGAAAAATCTGGGTGTCATGATTCGTCAACCATCGTGTTCATCCAACAATAACCCAAACCAGTCAAGGCCGGACAAATTAACCAATAATTTTATGTCGTGTTATACTATAGTATTACATTCTATCTGGTCTAGTCCCAAACATATTATAAAATTTTGAACATGAAATGAAACCAATAAATGGCAATTAACTAGAAATCATCAACATTAATCTCCCAAAAGTAAACCAAAACAGATGAGTCTTTTAATGCATACAAGAGGTAGAACCCAACATACAACCACAAGAAAAAGAAAAAGAAATATTACATGCAACCAAAGAGCATCCAAATTGGGGTTGTTTACGAGTAAGACCAATTTGTCGGATGAAAAAGGAAAATGATATTGGGACTGAATTTTCTATCGAAAGTTGAATTACCGAATGAAGTGGAGGGTTTCTATTGGTTCTTTTGTGGGGTTCACGCCAGTGAAATTAAAGAACAAACCAATAATATGCCGTCACGTGTAATTTCGATCAAAAATTATGTCAAAAATTCGGTTAGATGAAAAAAGTTGTTTGCACGCACATCTTCTGCGCGGACCACGTGCACTGCTGGTTGAATCCCAGAACAAAATTTCCACCTCAGTCTCTTACCGAGGTGTATTCAATCTTTATTTTGGGGTTGATGTATTCAATCTTTATACTGTTAAAAATTCATACAAGTCTTCAAATTTTACTTTATTTTGGGGCCGATGTGTTATATATTTCTTTTGTTTTATACTTTTTAAAATATCAGAATTCTAGAAATTTATATGCTTTTTTAGAAATTTCATAAAGTAAGATTTTAGACATCTATTTTATTTAACAAAGAGTATAAAAGACTGATTTATATAGGCGTTTTGGCCGGGTGGGTAGATTAGAAGAACTACACTGTGCGCTATCAACGGGTCTAGGTGTAGTCCTAAAGGAGTATGTAGGTGATGTAAAGTTACTTGGGTGTTGAACATTTGAATTTTTAGTAAAAAAAATTATTTTGAATAACAATTTTTTTATGAATCAACTAAAAAATTCATGTTATTTATGGAGGGCTCCATTTCACAAGTTTAGCTCTAGCCCCTAAAATCTCGGGACCGGCCTGAGGAGTAGTATAATGTAATCGTAGTTATTTTACACACAATTATAAATAATTGTTTAAGGATCTTAACGAGTGAACGACGGGTTAGCGAAATTTGGGTGTCATGATTCGTCAACCATAGTGTTCATCCAATAATAACCCAAACCGGTCAAGGCCGCACTTATTAAACAATAATTTTATGTCATGTTATACTGTTGTATTACATTCTATCTGGTCTAGTCCCGAACATATTTTAAAATTTTGAACATGAAATGAAACCAATAAATGGCGATTAACAAGAAATCATCAACATTGATTTTCCAAAAGTAAACCAAAACAGATGAGCCTTTTAATGCATACAAGAGGTAGAACCCAACATACAACCACAAGAAAAAGAAAAAGAAAAAGAAATCTTACATGCAACCAAAGAGTATCCAAATTCGGGTTGTTTATGAGTAATTTCAGGGACTCAAGTTGTACCTAAAAATCAGGTTTCTTATAAAACTAGGACCAATTTGTCGCTCTATCACATTTTATGTTCTGAAAATCGAAAGCTGTTTGCACGCACATCTTCTGCGCGGACCACGTGCACGGCTGGTTGAAAGTTGTTTGCACGCACGTCTTCTGCGCGGACCACGTGCACTGCTGGTTGAATCCCAGAACAAAATTTCCACCTCAATCTCTCACCGAACTTGTCCTTCCAACGAATCCCTCCTTGTGAATTAACATTATAGCCAAATCGCTCCCCATATTTCTTCTTCCACAAGTCATCACCCGAGGCCAAGCACCGTAATTCGGAACAAACGCAAGCAACCTTTGCTATATCATCACCCGGGAGTGACTCAATAATCTTCAGCTTAATTTCCGGAAGGAGACTCATAAAGCAAGGTGGAGGACTCAACCCAGCCTTTTCACATAAATCAATTAAAAGTGGCAAGGCAAGTTTATCCTTCACAGCTCTCCAAAACTGAAAAACTTGTACCCCACTTGGTATTATGATTTTAGAAGGCCACCCATCTAAACCGCAAACATTTAAGAATTCGAACAATTGGGTTTCATCCACAGTGGCACAATGTGCACCTTTTCCGTTAACTAGAGAGCCGTATATAGTGAAAAACCTCCCCAGCCGCTGAAACTTGAATATAATTAGGTCATCGTTTATAGAGGAGGGGCAAACAATAGTGGGTAGAGTGTACGAGAGTGGTTTCATGAAATCGAATGAAACCGGATCGATCCTGTGGAGGCCGGATTCTAGGAGAACAGCATGGACGGCAATAGCCAACATCTTGTGGATGTGGGGGGAATTTATGGGGGCTGAAAGGTCATAATTATCGATTTCCATGTGATGAGCGGTTTCAGTTTCGTTATTCGCAGATGGGGCTTGTTGAGAGGGTGTTTTGTTAAATAGGTTTTGATGGCCTACCAGGTTTTATAAAGGGTGGGGGAGCCTGCCTCATACACGCACGCAGGACGGCTATGCTTGGGTTACACGCAATGGCCCATATATTGCTCGCGTACAACTGCAGTTGGAGGTCGTGTAGTTGAACGACAAGATTTCATTATCTTAAAAGAACTTTCAAATTTACTCCTCCCTTATATTATTATGACTTTATTATATATAAATCTCATAAAAATAAAATTTTCTTAATTAAGTTTTTTTGACTTTTCAAGTTAAAAATTTTAACCATTAAATAAGTCCTACTTCTAATCAATCGTCAATAATTTTTTGGAGGAAGTTACATAGGTGATTGATATTTTTTTCATCGTATTTTTAATCTTCAAATGATCACAACTTTTGATTGATAAATTCGTTTTTTTGTAAAATTACTATTTTTGAAATCTGCTTCACGAGATAAGGTGATATATATATAAAAAAATCAATAAAACTTGGTATAAATATATGATACAAAAATTCATAATTTTTAACTTTTCAATCGTTGAGATGAGGGGATTGATTGAAAAGATCATCTTTTGATTGATTGAAAAGATCAACTTTTCAATAAAAATTCAAAATTCAACTTTTGATTGATTGGAAAGATCATTTCCAATTTTTTTCGTAAAAAAATTCAATTAAAAAGCCGTTGAGATGAGGTGATATGTACAAAAATTGTATAAATATTCATTTTCAACCGTTGAAATGTTGGGTCGGCGTCAGCCACTTTATTGATTGAATTTTTTATGAAACTTCATGGATATGATCTTCTCATTGTCGAGATCATATCCATGAAGTTTCATCAAAAAATTCAATCAAAAAGTGGGTGAGATGATCATCAATATTTCAACGGTCAAAATGCATATTTATACAATTTTTTTACATATCCCCTCATCTCAATAGTATTTTTATTGAATTTTTTTATGAAAAAAATTGGAGATGATCTTTTCACCATGGAGATCATAGCCATGAAGTTTCATCAAAAAATTTATTTCTTTATTATTTTAAAAAAATGATATGTAACAGGATCTGCACCATAAGGAGCCCTTATAGGCAGGGGCCTATCTATATAATAAGGAGTAAAACTTATGTATGTCATAAGATGAAACTATGATGTCATCTATATGATTTATTCCTGCATTTCCTATTTTGTCCCTCAAATATTTGATTTCCCCCTCTTTCGATACACTATAATTTATCTCCCCCTTCTCTTTAAAATTCAAAAATAAGGATAAAAGAGTAAATTGCCACAACCCAAAAGCTCTCTGATATCTCTTATCAGTTCCCCACTTCTACAATACACGCTTCTCCCAATTTCCTTTTTTGTTTCCCCAAATTTTTGGAAAGCTTTCCTCTCACCTCACCTCATTTCCTTTCACTTTACGTATTCACACCCACTCCCACAAACCTCTCACCTCACCTCTAAACCTCTGATTAGCTCCCACCCCCATAAACCCTCCCATCTCCAATCACCTGCTCACCTCTAACCTCCAATCCCCTTTGTTTCTCTTTCTCGGTGATCCCCTGTCAAGGTTAGGGTTTGTGTTTCGTGGCCTTGGGTTTCGTTAATTTTCATTCGTTTCGTGGCTTTCTCTGAGGTTTTGTTGGTTTCGTGGCTTTTCAAACTCAGGTATATGGTTCGTATTTTTTTAGATCTCAGGTATACTCTTGTCACCATATGTTTCTAGGTTGAGATTTCTTAGTATAAAATTAGGGTTTTGTTTCTTTGCCCTAGAGATTTTGTTCAAATATATAGACTTTTTGGTTGATCTCTTTTTTATTGTAGTGTTTTGTTGTTTGAAATTCATGACTTCTAGATCTTGCTTTGTATTATAACATGTTGGGTTCGACATTTTGGTTACTTGGGTTAGGAATCTTGGATCTCTCACGTAAACTCTCTCTCTAATTTGTATTTTAGATTTTGGGCATTTTGGGCCTGATAATTTAGGGTTTAAATCTATATTATAGACAAAAGTTTTCCAATTCAACCATTAGGGTTCATTTTTGTGTTTATGTTGGTTCATCAGGTACTAAGTAGGTGACTCTAATGGTTTGGATTTTTGGTATTCAACATAAATTAGGTATAATCTCTCTCTCTCTCTTTGTGTGTGTGTGTGTGTTTGTGTGTATGTGCGTGTGTGTATAATTTAGGGTTTGAATAGATTTACCACTTCTCAAACCAATAAACTGCAGAGGCTCCCCGACTCAGATTCTGGAATAATTGAGTTTAGTTCAGAAAGTGTTTTGTTCAAGTGTTGATTTGAAGGACGGAAAGACAATGAATCCATTTGAGGTGCTAGCGATCCACATTCTCATTCTTGGAGGCACTTCAAATCCCAACTATAGCTGTTATTTATCATACCACCCATACAAAGAATGTAACACATCCTCCACCTTCCTCGACATATCCTTCGCCACATCAATATCAAATAATTAATCAAAATAAAACTTAACATATATCAACTTGTACCGAGGATCGAGGACAATTGCAACAAACAACAAAAAGTTCACTTTCTCAACATTCCAATACTTATCAAATTTAGCCCTCATATTTGTCGCCATTGTTGAAAGAAAATAGTCATCGCTTTTGCTCATTTGAACCAATTTACTTTGTATAAGAACAAGTTCATGAAAAAAAGCATCTGAGGTGATATGCAATGACCCAGAAAATCGCAAAGTTGCATTATAAAATAATTTAAGAAACCTTACTAGGATCCTAACTTTCACCCAATCAATACTTTGGGGATGACCTAATATCACCCTTCCAACTCTTCCTCTCCCCTCCTCGTCATCTTCCTCCTCATTGGTAAAATAATTTTTGTAATGATCATCATCATCCTCCATTCTCTCAAATTCTCTCTCAAACTTTTTCACCGCTTCCAACATCATATAAATGGCATTCCACCTAGTTGGCACGTCTAAACACACTAAACTTTTGCTTTCAATTTTTTCCTTTTCAACACATAATTTAAATTTGGCCAATCAAGATGGGGACGACTTCACATATCTAACCGCATTACGCACCTTCACTATTGAATCATCCAATTCCTTTAAACCATCACACACAATAAGGTTAAGAATGTGAGCACAACATCTTACATGCATATATTCATGTTCCAAAATGGTATTTTTCTTACTTTTAGTCTTTTTTTTCAAATATTGAATGGTACCATTATTGGAACTTGCATTATCAACTGTTACGGTGCAAATGCTATCTATACCCCAATCAAATAATCAATCCTAAACCACCTTCCCTATCGCATCACCCTTATGAGTCTCAACTTGACAAAAATTAAGAATCTTTTTGTGCAAGTTCCATTATTTATCAATAAAATGAGCGGTTAAGCACATGTAGTTTATGTTTTGAATGGAGGTCCAAGTATCCGTAGTAATACAAATTCTTTGGCCCCATAACGAATTTTTTAGCACCTTCTTTTGGTCCAAATAAAGATTAAGGCAATCTCGAGCTACCGTTGTACGACTAGGAAGTTTTGTCATCTTAAGTTGAAGATAGTTCATTAACCTTATAAAGCCCTCTCCCTCAACAAAACAAAATGGCAACTCATCAATTATAATCATTTCTGCAATGCGTTTTCTACAACCTTCAACGGTGAAATTAACGCACACAAGATTGCAGCCATCCTCTTCCTTTTGTTCAAAAGACAATTTTTTTTATTTTTTGTCCTCGTTGCTATATTGGTAGACCTTGCATTTACTTGTTATGTGATTTATCAAATTGCGGGTTCCATTATTCTTAGAATCACAAGCATAAGTCATCCCACAATAATTACACGATGCCCTAGGTGTCTTTGAGTCTTTTAATTCTGTAAAATGATCCCAACACCAAGCCTTTCATTTAGACCCAATTACCTTCTTTGGAGATGGGTTTTTACGCTTCGCAACCGCCTCGGTAGACTTTGGATCATCCACATTTTCTGTAGGCGGCATCTTTCTGCCCAACAACACAAACACTCCATAAAAATGAAAAATGAGGACAAAAAAAATGTTAGAATCAGATCTGAAATAAACAATGATTTGTTAAAAGACTCAAACACAAACATTGTATGTTAGAATATTAAAAACAATGATTTGTATGTATGCATAGATCTTAAAAAAATGTATGTTTGAACAGATGTATATTACGACTATGAAAAGATCTTAAAAAAATGTATGTTTCAATAGATGTATATTACGACTATGAATAGATCTTAAAAAATAAAAAATGAAACGCTTCAGATCTGAAATAATAAAAAAAAAGATGTGTGAAAAAATAAAAAGCTTTAGATCAGATGTATAGATTTATGAAAAAAACGTATGAACAGATGTATGAAATAAGCATGAAAAAAAAGCTTTAGATATCGGTTTTGATCTAAATATGTTTTGATCTAAAAAAAATAAGCATGAACAGATCTAAATATGAAATAAGCATGAAAAAAAAAGCATGAACAGATGTATGAATTGATGTCGTATGAACAGATGTATAGATGTATAGATCTAAGAAAAAAAATCATGAAAAAAAATCTTCAGATCGGAGAGGGAGATGAACAGACTTACAAAATGGGAGAGGGAGATGGGACCTATTCTCGCCGGCGGCGGTGGTACCTGTTCGCGACGGAGATGGGAGAGGGAGAGAGCGAGAGCGAGTGGCTGAGGCTGTGAAGAAAAGAAAATAAAGAAATGGGAGAGGGTTAGGGCGTGCGTACCGATTTAGGGTCTTAACCTAAAGTGTGGTGTATGTTTATTTTAAATATTATATATATTATATTTTATAATAAGAGCGATTTGGTTCGGTTCTAACCGGGCCCTATAAGGTCTAAACCGAACCGAAGATATCGGTTTTCTTTATACTTAAACCGAACCGACACGACCATATAAAAAACCGACGCGATTTCATCGGTTCGGTTTGGTTTTGTCAGTTCAGCAGTTCGGTCAGTTTTTCTGCACACCCCAAGGTGAGATGATCGTCAATATTTCAACGGTCGAAAATGCATATTTATACAATTTTTTTACATATCCCCTCATCTCAATAGTTTTTTTATTTAATTTTTTGATGAAAAAAATTGGAGATGATTTTTTCACCATGGAGATCATATCCATGAAGTTTCATCAAAAAAATCATTTCTTTATTATTTTAAAAAAATGGTATGCTGCACCATAAGGAGCCCTTATAGGAGGGGACCTATCTATATAATAAGGAGTAAAACTAATGTATGTCATAAAATGAAACTATGATGTCATCTATATGAGTCATTCCAGCACTTCCTATTTTTCCCCTCAAGTCTTTGATTTCCCCCTCTTTCGACTCAGTATAATTTATTTCCCCCTTCTCTTTAAAATTCAAAAACAAGGATAAAAGAGTAAACTGCCACAATCCAAAAGCTCTCTGATATCTCTTATCAGTTCCCCACGTCAACAATACACGCTTCTCCCAATTTTCTTTTTTGTTTCCCCAAATTTTTCTAAAGTTTTCCTCTCACCTCACCTCATTTCCTTTCACTTTACGTATCCACACCCACTCTCACCTCACCTATACACCTTCGATTAGCTCCCACCCCCATAAACCCTCCCATCTCCAATCACCTGCTCACCTCTAACCTCCAAACGTCTCTATTTATCTTTCTCGGTGCTCCCCTGTCAAGGTTAGGGTTTGTGTTTCGTGGCCTTGGGTTTCGTTAATTTTCATTGATTTCGTGGCTTTCTCTGAGGTTTTATTAGTTTCGTGTCTTTTCAAACTCAGGCATATGGTCCGTATTTTTTTAGATCTCAGGTATACTCTCTATCACCATATGCTTCTAGGTTGAGATTTCTTGGTTCAAAATTAGGGTTTTGTTTCAATGATCTTGAGATTTGGTTCAAATATATAGACTTTTTGGTTGATCTCTTTTTGATTGTGGTGTTTTGTTGTTTAAAATTCATGAATTCTAGATCTTGCATTGTATTATAACATGTTGGGTTCGACTTTTTGGTTGCTCGGGTTCGGAATCTTTGATGTCTCAGGTAAACTCTCTCTCTAATTTGTATTTTAGATTTTGGGCATTTTGGGTCTGATAATTTAGGTTTTAAATCTATATTAGAGACTAAAGTTTTCCAATTCAACCTTTAGGGTTCAATTTTCTGTTTGTGTTGGTTCATAAGGTACTAAATAGGCGACTCTAATGGTTTGGATTTTTGGTGTTCAACATAAATTAGGTATACTCTCTCTCTCTCTCTCTCTCTCTCTCTCTCTGTGTGTGTGTGTGTGTGTGTGTGTGTGTGTGTGTGCGTGTGTGTATAATTTAGGGTTTGAATAGATTTACCACTTCTCAAACCAGTAAACTGCATAGTCCCATCGACTCAGAATATGGAATAATTGAGTTCAGTTCACAAAGTGTTATGTTCCGGTGCTGATTTGAAGGACCGAAAGACAATGAATCCATTTGAGGTGCGGGCTTTTGTTAATTCTTTGCAATCTACATTCTAATTCTTTGAGGCGCTTCAAATCCCAACTATAACTGTTATTTAAGGTGCAACAATGGGTAGAGAACTGGAAATGTCAACTACTATCATTTATCATTTGGGCCTTCAAGGTACCCACATTTTTATATAGTAAGATTTTTTAATCAAATTAATTTACTTTTGGGACTCGAAATGTGAATTATTATAGTATTATAAGGAAAGATGCACTGAACAATAAATGGTCTTATGGAGTATTTGTTAAATTACCTTTAAGAACACACTATATATTGACTTACTTGAGTCTACATATATTGGAGTTCCAACTAGTTTGGATATATAGACAAAATAGATTAAATTTTTATGAGAACTCCATCTCCTCAAAGGTACAAGCACAAAGAAGAAATCATGTCCAAGAGAATCTTCAAGATCAACATAAAGGGAAGTTATTTCTGAACTTAAAACCATAAATAGGACACTTTCATTGCATCATACATATCACCTATTTTCATTAATGGTTCTTCAATACTTCAAGTCGTTTTAAAATCAATTTAATTCAATTCAAATCATTTTATATAATTTTTAAATGATTTTTGACTTAATTAAAAAATGGTTTTAAAGTATTGTGGGTAATATTTGAATTTCAGAAAGTTATTTTCATTATTGATTGTTTACCTGGGTAGAATCCAAAAGCGCTAGAGAATTGAAGGTGTGCTTTGTAATTATTTTCAAACATGCGTTTTGCCTTCATCTGGTTCGTACACGTGTTGGTAGACTAGCGATTAGATTTGTGCTTTCTCGTAGCTTATTCTGTATAACTAATATCAACCCTTGGATCAACCTTATCAACGTACTGTATGTGTTTAGAGTCAATCCTCGTGAACCCAGTTTAAACCAATCACCAAATGTTTAACCCACCCCTTGCGATAAACTGTTGGATTAAAGTCAATCAGTCAAGATTCAATCCCATCCATTGGATTGATTTCGAGGTTCTGGATCCTTCTTCGTTCAGTATAAAAGGACCCAAGCCTCAGCATTTAGAGACTTTTGCCATTTTGTAAAATCTAAGAGAAAATAGAGAGTAGAGAGATAAAGGAGAAGAGAGGGAAAGAAAAGAGAGAGATTACAAAGAAAAAACCCTAGCTTCTTCGTGGTTCAACCTCTAAGTGATTTCTCCCAAACCAAACACTAAAAAATCCTCAATGTCTCATACACCAGAAAACCCATTCTTGAGAGTTAGACATTTTTAGGGTTTTTGTGTTTTTGGTGTTGAGTTTTTGTTTGAAGACCTCTTCAAGTTCTTGATTCTCTCAGAACTCATCTCTAAGAGAGACTTAAGTTTCATTGTTGAAATAGAGTTTTTCTAAAATAGAAAATTTCATGAATTGTTTTTTGTTTTCTCCTTTTAGATCTGGTATTTTAGATCTATTCTGTTTCAACAAATTTTGAAATAGAAACTTTTAAATTTCAAAGTATTTTTCAGATCTAATGAGTTATTTGCGTTTATGGGTTTCTATTTCATGTTTTATGAAATATGTGCTTATAAAAATAAAAAGAACACAAAGAACTTTAGTTAAAGATTTTTAAGGCATAACCGTAGATCTGAGAAAAGACGTTTTAAGTCAAAATATGTTCAATCAGTCTCTGCATGTTAAGTCTAAATCTGTTATAAAAAAGTAGACCTATAGTCTAGTTTGGATCTTAATTGGAGGTTTACAATTTCAAAAATATTTTCAAAATACTGAAAGTATTTAAGACCTTAAATCGTCTTATGAGAAAGGTATCCTTGAGATCTGTGGATAAATAAAAAGATCAAGAAGTCTTGTCTTGAAAAATTAGATTCAGAAATAACCTATCATTTTAGAAATGTTGTAATTTGTTAGGAAAGTTTGTATAAATTTTGAGAGGGTGAGTAGAATGTTTGCATGTAGTAGTACATCGCAAACACTATCTCACATGAACACTTAGAAACTATGATTCTGTCTGAGAATCTTGGATTTTGAAAGAGTTGCTGGAATTAGAATTAATAGAGAATGAGATCAAGGAAAAAGCAAAGAAGCAACAAGAAAAGATCAGTCCAATTAAGATTACCTTTGGAGTGGAGAATCTCAAGTAGGTATATTCTGAACTTAGGTTAGGATCTTTGTGGTTTGCTTAAGTGTTGTAACTTGATTCTTTATTCTAGTGAATTTTTTTTGGGTCGTAGAGGGCACCGTGGATGTTTCCCTTGTTTAAGGTTTTTACCACGTTAAAATTCGTGTGTCTATTTCTTTTAATGTTCTTAACTGTTGTTATTAGGACTGCATGGTAACTTTAGTAGATATTTATTAAAAATAAAAAAAAAGGTAATCAACTATCAAATTCAAACCATACATTCAGAAAGTCTTTTATAACACATCTTGTGTTTTTTCGAAAAGAGTTTTGCCCAAAAATTTTATTCGGAGTTTACACAACTTATAACAATTTGTTATTAATCTTGTAAATAATCTTTTAACCCTAAAGCTTTTATTCAACCTCTCCCACTGTATTATCTTTCTTCCTTTTTTTAGTATTTATGATTGTATTCCTGTGATAAATAATGAGCTTCTATTATTCTAAATTGTCCATAGTAGTGGTTTAATTTTATAAAGAAGAAAATCTGATTAGTTTAATTCTATAGAATTCAGGTGCAAAAATTTTATTCCAAGGGAGATTTCAAGTTGAATACCTAAAGTGATATGCACGTACGTCTTATGTCTCCATCTAAACCCCACTTTATCACACTATCAAGCTTCCAACCAATCCACATCTTTCCATGTACGTCTCACTCTCTCTCTCTCATTACCGGCTGCTACGAACCAAAATGGTCGAACCTGAATTTTAATTTGGTCACACTGATCTGTTATTCATGAAATCAAACGCACAAGAACATGTATTATTTTGTTTTGCTCTCATCAAACGCACCGGAACCCATATGACATCAAATGCACCGGAGCATTTTTTTAAATCAATCGTGTCAGAACAGCTATACACATCTGTTGATACCAAAATTAATATGCTGATATGGACGAATCACAAGAAGACACGTGTCAGTCTACGTGGCACATTAGCAACGAGGAAGTTTATTTCCCCGACCAAGTCAGACATTCTGAGCAACAAGTGTACCCCGAGGAACTTCATTACTCCGAGGAACTCCACTGCTCCGAGAAACTTCTGAACGTCGGTCAACTAAGGAGGTCCGAGCTGCATCTCGACCAGAGCATTAATTTCCAGATAATCAACAGTTCAACTATTCATTGAATGCTCATCATACGGACGTATACACTTAAGGGGCATTAATTATTTACTCTTTCACATGTACAGCCTAAGGGCTATAAATACATTATATCATCCTCATTCAAGGGGACCGGAATTTCTTGATAGAATCACAGATCGAGAATTCTAAAACATTTGGTAATAACAGAAACAGTGGACGTAGACCATTCTTATAAGGCTGAACCACTTTAAAATTCTTTGTCATATTTAAATTTATTTGTGATTAAATAATTAGAGGCAATCTAATTTTTTACATCAACAGATTGGCGCCGCCTGTGGGAAACGACTGTTAGTATCGTTTTTCACCAAAAACAATTCATCATCAATGGTTGATAATCCTGAATCCAGCAATCAAAACGCTGAAAACGTTGGAAATCCTCCAAATCCCTCTGTACCATCAACTGTTCCAGATCTGGCTGGAATAATGACAAATCTGGCCCAGGGTCAGACCGCCATGCAAGAAACCATGCGACAACTCATCCAAACCCTTCATGGCGGTGCACCTGCCCATTCAGGACAGCGAAGTGGTCAAAGACAAACCCATTTACGTTCTTCACGATCCAGGCGTACTGATTCATATCATAATGAGGAATCAGATGATTTCTCTTATCAACCTGGACGAACTTCGTCCATACGGGCCACAGATACTGAACAACGTATTACTCACTCTCCAGAGAGGACCAGTGCCTTGGAAAGATTGAGCAGGGTGTCTCCTTTCAGTCGATTAGGCCCCAGGAGGAATAAAAGTCCACCCAAGGCCATGTCGAGGAGTTTTCGATAAACATCAGATCTAAGAGAAGGATCAGCACAATCGCGACCAGTTGCTCGTCAAGATAAATCTCAGGAGGCCACATCAGCTTGATCAATTGCTTGAACCAATAGGCCCGAGGAAGGAAACGATGCGTGGAAAGGCTCTATTCAGAGATTAGAGGATAGATTGGGAGAAATGTCTAAGGCGAGGAACCCATTACAACGAACTTTTGTTCAAGGGACACCTTTTGTCCAGGCCATTGTGGATTTTCCCACACCGTCAAAGTTCAAAGCACCTGTGGTGACCCCCAAATATGATGGAAAGATATATCATGTTCTTCACATAGAGCAATATCAAACCGCCGCCGATATCTATGCTGTCCCCGACGAGATGAGATGCAGAGCATTCTCGGGAACTCTTACTAGATCTGCCCAGATATGGTACAACAATCTTCCTCGGGGTAAGATTTCAACTGGCCGAGTTATTCATTGGGAATTTTTGTTTTGGGGCAAAGCCAGTAAAACGAGTAGCGCATTTGTTAAGCGTTAGACAAAAAGCTGGTGAGAATACTAGAGACTACATAACTCGTTTCAATAACGAGAAGCTAGAAGTCATAGATTATGAAGAGAAGACAGCGATCACCGCCTTGATGAGTGGGTTGTTGCCCAATAAGTTGTATTACACTTTGGCTAAAGATCCACCTACAACCATGTCAGAGTTGATGGAAAAAGTAGCCAAAATCATGAATGCCGAGGAGGCTATGGCTGCGAAGAAGAATATGGATAAAAAAACCAAGATGGAAGTCGACAAAGCTAAGAAGAAAGAGCATAAGGGCAATGGTGGTGACAAACAATCTAAGAATAAGTCGTTATGGGAAGTCCTGAAGAAATTTTATAATTATACTCCTTTGAAGATGGGTATCAACCATGTCTTGGAAGAAATCAAGAACAAAGAGGAGTTAAAATGGCCAAAGAAAATGAAGGCAGACCCTGATAGAAGGAATAGAGATAAATATTGCGAATTTCACAAAGATCATGGTCATATGACTAAAAATTGCATAGCCCTCCAGAATGAGATCGAAACACTCATTAGACGAGGAAAATTGTCAAAGTATATTGATCGTAGAAATGAAAGAGGAAACGAGGACCGAACAAGAGAGAGATCCAGATATCCTCGTCGGGCAGAAGAGAACAGGAAAAGAGATCATGAAGATGATACAGAGGATGACCTCGATCTTCCTAAAAGGCCAAGGCAACCGGAACGTGAGGTATTTTCAATACGTTTTGGGTCATTTGATTGTAATGTTATTACAGGTGGAGATGCAGGTGGAGGAGATCTTACTGCAGAAAGAAAAGCTTACCTCTGTGAGGCTCAAGCTTGCTCATATATTCAACGGATAAATTTGGCCGAGGAGGATCGTCCGAGAAAGGTAAACAAAGAGAAGCTGGTCATTGGTTTTTCAAAAAAAGACCTCGCAGGTGTTCTATACCCTCACGATGATCCTTTGGTGATCAAAATGAGGATGAAAGAAGTAATGATTTCAAGAGTTCTGGTAGACAATGGTAGCTCGGCAGACATCATGTTCTACTCGTGCTTTGACAGTTTAAACTTAAAGTTATCTCAACTGGAGCCTTATCACAGACCTCTCCTGGGTTTTGCTGGCGAGAAAGTTTTTCCACTTGGAACGATCAAGTTGGATATATTCATTGGAACATGGCCTGCTTGTCGAACAGAAAGAATACGCTTCTTTGTGATGGATAAGAATAACCAGTCAGCTTACAATATTATCATGGGAAGGGTTGGTTTGAAGAAGTTCGAAGCGGTTCCATCTACAGTACATCAGTGTTTAAAATTCCCAACAAACTTTGGAGTAGGAGTTGTGAAAGGTGATCAAAAGTAGCTCAGGAATGCTATTATTCATCTGCCGAGCAAGAGGAGCTTGAGGAATCAAGGAAAAAGACTACTACCTATCAAGTGGATGAAGGTACATAAATTGAAACAATGGATCCTAGAGATGAATCTCAACTTGTAAAAGGACATGTGGTGGAAGCTACAGAGAATGTCAGTCTGGACGATGAACACCCTGAATGAACAACTCAAATAGGTTCGTCGTTGAATGCCTCAATAAAACAGGAGTTGATAATTTTCCTGAGAAGTAGAAAGAAAACTTTTGCATGGAGTCATGAAGACATGCCGGGTATAGATCCAAACTTCTTATGTCATGAGCTTAATGTGAATAAGGAGATCAAGCCTGTAAAGCAGAGAAGAAGAGTATTTAATTCCCGAGAAGAATCAAGCTATACAAGAAGAGGTCGAGAAACTCCAGAAAGCACGATTCATTGAAGATGTTAAATATCCAGACTGGTTAGCAAATGTGGTGATGGTAAAGAAGAAAAATAATAAATGGAGAATGTGTATTGATTTCACCGATCTCAACAAGGCATGCCCAAATGATCACTTTCCATTGCCCCGAATTGATCAATTGGTGGATGCTACCCCGGGACACGAGCTACTCAGCTTCATGGATGCTTACTCTGGTTACAACCAGATCAAGATGAAACCTGAAGATAGGGAAAGTACTTCCTCCATTACCCCTAGGGGAACTTATTGTTATAATGTTATGCCTTTTGGTTTGAAAAATGCAGGTGCGACATACCAGCGACTGATGAACAAGGTCTTTGCCGAACAAATCAGTGGTAACATGGAAGTTTATATCGATGATATGCTGACAAAAAGCAAGAGAACTGCCGATCATCTAGTTGACTTAGGTCAGACCTTTGATCAACTGGATAAATATCAAATGAAGTTGAACCCGACGAAGTGCATATTTGGAGTACGAGAAGGAATGTTCCTCGGGTACATCGTCAATCAGCGAGGCATTGAAGCAAATCCAGAAAAGATCAAAGCTCTTTTAGGGCTGCGATCTCCAACGACGAAGAAAGAAGTGCAAAGCCTTACAGGACGAGTTGCAGCGCTCAACAGATTTGTATCCCGAGCAATTGATAGATGCCTCCCATTCTTCAAAACACTCCGAAAAACTTTCGAGTGGAATGATGAATGCGAGAAGTCCTTTCAAGACTTGAAGAAGTATTTGGGAGCACCTCCACTGTTGTCCAGGCCAGTAATGGGAGAAAAATTGTACTTGTACCTGGCAGTATCAGAGAATGCAGTTAGCTCGGCATTGATCAGAATGGAGAATGGAATCCAGAAGTCAATTTATTACACAAGTAAGGCTTTCTGAGGTGCAGAGATCAGGTATCCAAAGCTGTAAAAATTGGCATTGGCATTAATTGAGGCAAGTAGAAGAATGAGGCTATATTTACAGGCCCATACCATAGTCGTATACACCGACATGCCATTGAGACAAGCCCTTCATAAGTCAGGAAAATCAGGGAAATTGATGTACTGGGCAATAGAGCTCGGTGAATATGATATAATTTATGAACCCAGGTCATCGCTTAAAGGGCAAGAAATTGCATATTTCATAGCAGAATTCACCTATCCTGATACCCCCGAGCAGCAAAAGCAGCTCATTGATCAACCTGTGGATGTTACAGGATCAACAAACACTGGCTCAGACCAACTTAGGTTGGTAAAAGGGCAAGTGGATGTTACAGGATCAACAGACACTGGCTCAGACCAACTTAGTTTGGTAAAAGGGCAAGTGGATGTGACAGGATCATCAAATTCGAGCTCAAACCAACTCAGGTTGGTAAAAGGGCAAGAAAAGATGGTCGACAAAGAAATATCAGGGGATACTGAAAAGAAGAAACAAATATTTCATCGAGAAACTCTGTCAGATCAAAAATTAGAGGACGAGTTGCCTATATGGAAGTTGTATGTAGATGGCTCATCTTGCACTACAGGTTGTGGAGCATGGATCATTTTGAACAGCCCAGACGAAGTCGACATGGAATATGCACTGCGATTTCAATTCAAAGCCTCCAATAATGAGGCTGAGTATGAGGCCATGATAGCAGGTCTTAATTTGGCAAAAACTATGGAAGCGCAACAAGTGATGGTCTTCAATGATTCTCAATTAATTGTGAATCAGATGTTGGGAACATATGCAACTAAAGGAGAATTAATGGTAATGTATCATGCAAAGGTGATGGAGTTGGTAGCAGAATTTATTGCCATTCAATTGATCAAAATACCGAGAATGGAGAATGCACGAGCAGACGCATTGGCCCGACTAGCATCAGCTACTCGTACCGAGCTGCGAAGAACGATACCGATTGAAGTGTTAGAAAGTCAAAGCATAGATGAAGACCTGATAATGAATTTTATTACCCTTGACTTAGGACCATCTTGGATGGATCCCATCAGGGCATATATTGAGGAGAGAGAATTACCAGTGGATAAGCTCGCTGCCAAGAAATTGAAGTTCAAAGCTACTCGGTATGTACTAACTAATGGTGTTTTGTACAGACAAGGAATCATGGCAGGATTGCAAAGATGTGTACATCCCTCCGAGGTGAAATAATTGATTAAAGAGATCCATGAAGGGTCCTGTGGAGCTCATGTAGCAGGTCATACTCTTTTACAAAGGGTGGTGACACAGGGATACTACTGGCCAACGATGAGGGCTGATTGTATAGCCTATGCTAAGAAATGTGATAAGTGCCAGCGTTTTTCCACCATCCGAATAACTCCACAAGCATTGTTGACGCCTATCACTTCCGCTTGGCCATTTGCCATGTGGGAGATTGATTTAGTAGGTCCATTGCCAACGACCAGGGGAAGGTTTAAATACCTCGTCGTCGCAGTGGATTATTTTACTAAGTGGGTAGAAGCTGAGCCTCTCGTCGACATGACTTACGAGAAGGTATATAAATTTGTCTGGAAAAACATCATTTGCAGGTATGGTCTTCCTCATGCATTCATCACTGACCATGGAACGCAATTTGATAATGAGGAATTTGTTGCCTACTACCATCAGTCCAACATTTTGAAGCTCCATTCAGCATCGGGTCATCCCCAAAGTAATGGACAGACTGAAGTGACGAACAGGACATTGTTAAATGGTTTGAAGAAAAGACTAAATGAGGCTAAAGAAAATTGGATTAACGAGCTACAATCAGTACTGTGGGCTTATCGTACTACTCCCCGAGCAGCAACTGAAGAATCACCATATATGCTGGCATTTGGAAGTGAAGTTGTAATACCTGCCGAGTTGGGTCTCCCAACACACAGAGTGTTGAATTTCAATTCTCCAGTCAGCGACTTAATGAGAAGATTGGATTTGGACAGGCTCGAGGAGGTTAAAGAAGAGGCAGCCATTAGGAATGCCGCTTACCAGCAACAAACAACTCTTTTCTACAATAAGAGGGTGAAGAAATGCGACCTAAAAGAAGGAGATCACGTGCTAAAGAAGGTCATTCAAAAGCACAATAAGTTGGAGGCAAACTGGCATGGACCATACCGAGTTACAGAAGTTGTTCGACCAGGAACTTACCGAATAGCAACTTTAGAAGGAGAAGACTTTAAGAATGCATGGAATGCTGAACACCTACGCAAGTACTATCAGTGATGTAAAATGTAATGCAGTTCCATCAGTATGAATAAAATGATGATATTTGGCCAGCCTCTTTCCTTTTATTGAAAGTTTTTCGGGGAATACTAGTGTTACACACTACGCTGCTCAGCAGTAAAAACAACATTCCTAAAAATTCCAACTCGTTTGGTTAGGAGGCAAAAATATCCCTAAAAATGCCGACCTCGGTTGGTAAGGGAACGACATTCCTAAAAATGCCAGCTCCGGTTGGTTAGGAAACCATACTCCTTTGGTTAGGAGGCAAAAATATCCCTAAAAATGCCAACTTGTTTTGGTTAGGGAAAAACATTCCTAAAAATGCCAGCTCCGGTTGGTTAGGAAACCATACTCCTTTTGTTAGGAGGCAGACACTAGCTCAGACTAATTTAGTTTGGTAAAAGGGCAAGTGGACATGACAGAATCATCAAATTCGAGCTCAGACCAACTTAGGTTGGTAAAAGGGCAAGAAAGGATGTGTTACTTGTGACTTTTAATTAGTCGAGAACCAATTTAGTTTGGTAAAAGGGCAAGTGGACATGACAGGATCATCAAATTCTAGCTCAGACCAACTTAGGTTGGTAAAAGAGCAAGAAAGGATGTGTTACTTGTGACTTTTAATTAGTCGAGAAGCAAAACATCATTATTTTTGGGTCAACCACATGATTGTTACAAATTTAAGCTAGTCGACAACAGGTTTGAATCAACTACAATTGGTCGACAAAATACAAAATGTTATCTTTTATACAGTCAAGCCAGTCGACAATCAGTTGGTCGACAAAACACAAAACGTTGTTATCTTTTTAACAGAGATACATACACAAATGAAAAGTATTTTACAACTGTAAAATAATAGCAATCAACATTTGCAAACAAAATTATATGTATTTCATTGAATCCAAAAATGAAGTACAAAAATGAATACATTGGTTATGAAATGTATAAACAATTATTACATTAAGAACCCTATTCTATTGGTCTCTTTCCTTGTGCTTTTGAAACAGGCTCCTCGCCAGCAGGAGGATCTTCCAAGCAAAGGGGAGAGTTAATGAAGTTAGGGTCTTGAAGCATTATGACGTTCATTATAGAAGTTGTGTCTAGTAGATGCTCGGGACGAGATAATTCTGCCTGTGAATGAAGGTTATAGTCACCAAGGTACTTTGAGATCAAGCACCGAGGAATGGCCCGAGAAGGGATCCAACTCATGTCAAGTTTGAAAGGCGGAACTGGTAGATCGAGCAGTCTAGGGGCATGGTAATTCCATAAATAATGACCTTGCTCTAGTTTCAGACTGTTTATAGCCTTTATTGTTAGCATTCTCAATACGAGCATCCAAGTGACAGAGGGCTTCGTTGTAGCCTGCCATCTAGAATTCACGAGGTTGTTTATGGAATTAGAAAGTTAGTCTCTCTAATTGCTCGTGAAGGTTTCTGGCAAAAATATCCTTATGCTCCAAGGCAAACTTCTGTGTAGCAAGTTCCCCCTCCAAACTTTGGATTTTCTCAGACATTTCAGACAAGGCTTGGTTTTTTGCCACCAATTGGAATGCCTAGTTTTCCAACGCTGCTTGAGTATGAGCTTCTTCAATGGTAGGATGAAGAACTCTTGGTCGTCCCCGAGCAGGTTGAGTACCTTGTTCCTTGATAGAAACTCTTACTCGTCCCCGAGAACCTCTTCCTCATCCCCGAACAGTAGTAGAAGGGCCAGCTCTTCTCAAAGCCTCCAATTCTTCTCGCAACTTGGCATTCTCAACTTCTAAAAAGGAGAATCCTTCGTCGGTGACAGGTACCAAGGCAGTTGAAGATGAAGCAGCAGACCTCAACTGAGCTAATTCCTTTTGCAGATTGTTATTCTCCTGCTCCAGTAGCTCAGCGATTTGCCTGTACTCTTCAATCTCTGTCTTCAACGTTCTCTCTCTCACTTCATAGCCAACAAGCATCTTGTCATAGCCTTTCTCAGCACTGAGTTGTTTGATTTTCTTTTCATACCCTTCGTGCAAAAGAGCTGAGGATTCTTTGTATTGCTGCAGAAGTTCATCGAGAGTAACTTGCAAGTCTTCAATCATTTTGTAATAAGCCACATTATTGGCTACAGCACGATCAAGAAGACATTTCAAGTACTGGTAGTCCTCAACTGCCTATTCTGAAACATCTCGGACAAGAATGTCTATAATCTGGGATTTGCCCAAGTCAGTATGACCAGCTTTAAAATATTCATTGCATTGCCTGAGCAGAGTTGTGTCATGAGCAGACAGAAATTCCATTCTGGCCATAAACTAATAAAGAGGAGAGGGCAAGAGTTAATAAGAGTGCAGATAAACTGTCAACAACATAGATGAACAAAAAGGCAAATTTTATTACATTATAAGAAGAAGAGTACAATGTTCAGAGTACAGATGATAAAAGAAAATAAAACAAATATCGAATAACTTCACACCTTTTCCTTGTCTCCCAAGACTTTCTCGGGAGGCTGGGATGAGGAGCTCGGTTGCTCGGTGGGAATAATAAGTTGGTCGGCTGGAGCTGGAAGTTGTTCAGATGGAGCAGGCAGAGATGAAAGCTCCTCATTGACTGGCTGAATAGGTTGTGGGGCAAGGATTTGATCACCCACTACCATTGAGGACTCCTCGGAGGCAACTTCGTCCTCTTCTTCATCTTCAATATTTGGAGGGGGACCAGGAAGATGCTGTTGAAACAGTTCAGAGCCCTCATCAAACTTCAACTCCCGCAAGGCAGTGACCCAACCATCTCGGAAGTACTTGAGACTCCCATACTACACCTGGGACATCATTGTTGCTACCCCCTTGTTCCATCCTTTGTCCCAGCCAGTGCTAAAGGACTTATTCACTGCTATTTTCCTTTTTATTTTCTCCGAGGAGAGCTTCTAGGATAGAAGATCCTCGGTGGCCTTCAACTTAACTTCCATCTCCTCCTTCTGGCGATTTACTTCTCGCAGAAGGGTTAGTTCTTCCTCAACCAATTTAAGTTTATTTTCAAGCTCCCCAAAGTTCTTGAGCTTCTGGTCAAACTTTTTGTTCTCTCCCTCTAAATCCTTCACTTTACTCTCCAACCCCTTGGAGACCTCAGCAAGCTGCACCTTCTCTGCCTCGATCAAGGTCAGTTTCTTCTCCCAATCAGCCTTGTCCTCGTCATACTTTTGACGGGAATCCTTCAAAGATTGGGTCAAACCCATTAAAGCATCCTCTACATCGGACGAGGAGCTGGAAGCCTTGATTGCTTCATCCTTCTTTACAATTGTGTTAAAGAAGCTCACCAACTGAAATAAGGAAATAACGACAAGTCAGAACAGAGATATATGTAATAAGGAAAGTGCAGAACAAGAGAAACTTACTGAAGCAATGTGGCGAGTAGCCAGAGAGGTAAGCATATCCCGAGGAAGATTCTCTTCAATTCCTTGGACCTCGGGAATGATCCAAGTCTTCACCAAGCTCATAGCAGAGCTTGGAGGAATAATAGTAGGGACACCAGCACCACTAACTGGGAGCTGGGAGATGGTTTCAGAGGAGCTTTTCTTCAGCCTCCTCAGTGGCACTGCAACAGCTTCAACCAAGGAAGAGCTCTTAGTCAGTGATATGGTGATTACTTCCTTGGGAGCATCACTCTTGCTTGAAGCCACTGGGGGCTTCTCGGCAGCCTTCTGAGGTGCAACAAAAGGAGCAACATCTACTTTCTTTGTCCCCTTTGGGACATCAGGCTTGTTTATTTTTCCCTCTCCAGCAGAGGCAGCCTCCTCGAAGATAGCAGGAACTCTTCTTTTACCCATCTTCTTACTCAAGGGAATGTGAGATTCTGGAGAAGAGTCCTCAGGAATTGGCACTGGTTCACTAGTGTTGATCACAGGGCGAGCAGTGAAAGAGGATGTGTAGCTCTTGTATTGCAACAAGTATGAAGCAGACATAATGTGCTCGTCTGCAACTTTCTGATGTAAACCCCAGATAAGTTTCAAATGCTTGATATTAACTTCAGCTTCTTTTGGAGTCTTTCTCTTGCTATCAACTGCAAATAAATACACATTGAAATATCAGTCACACATTTTATCAAACATAATGAAAGCATAATTTCAGAAATAATAAAATAAAAATAACCTATCCCATTGCCATAGGGAGGGCATCTGGGACGCTGGTATACTTCGTCTCTAACTAAAGGGGCATGTTGCCAGTTTTTAATAACTACGCCATGTTCAAAATAATCCCTATTGGCATCAGGGAGGTTGACTACTAAAGCCCTATTCAAAAATCTGGTTTTTAAATAAAAAATATTATCCAGAACGGCCATCTATAACAAAACATAATCTCAGGAATTCCTATACGAGTTCCATGAGTTAGATTTAACCTATGCACCCCCATTAACTATTCTCCATGTGTTGGGGGCTATTTTTGCAGGAACAGCATCGAAATATTGACAGAATTCTAAGCACAAGGGGTTTGGTGGAAAAGAAAATCCACACTCAGCAATAAAGAGACTGGGGAACCAATGTTCCTCAACCAAGCGAAAATAATCTGAAGGCTCAGAAAGCTCCTCCAGAATTACCCAAGAAGGGATAGAAAAATCAAAACGAAATTACTCAAGAGATTAAATAGGATAAACCATGGTGAATAAAAGAAATGAAGAAGAAGGAAGAAGATCTTACAGAAAAAAGGAGATATGTTGACAACGAACGGAGGAAAAGATGAACGCACAAGAGAGAGAAAGACAATGGAAAACTCGAAAGCAAAAATTGGAAAAGGTAGAAGACGATGGGATTGTCTATGAAGCTTAAATACTTTGCCTCAGGAAACAGTGAAGGAAATGATTACAAAAAGAAACTATTACGCTACCGGCGGCTAAAAGGATAAAAAGTGCACGAAGATCGAAGCGTTTATAAAAATTCAAAAAAACCAGGAGGGTCATTTAATATTGCCATATACAGAGAAAGAATGTTCCATACTCCTCAAATTTCGAACTATGAAACATTGGGGGCTTCTGTTGATACCAAAATTAATATGCTGATATGGACGAATCACAAGAAGACACGTGTCAGTCTACGTGGCACATTAGCAACGAGGAAGTTTATTTCCCCGACCAAGTCAGATATTCCGAGCAACAAGTGTACCCCGAGGAACATCATTGCTCCGAGGAACTACACTACTCCGAGAAACTTCTGAACGTCGGTCAACCAAGGCAGTCTGAGATGTATCTCGACCAGAGCATTAATTGCCAGATAATCAACAGTTCAACTATTCATTGAATGCTCATCATACAGACGTATACACTTAAGGGGCATTAATTGTTTACTCTTTCACATGTACAGCCTAAGGGCTATAAATACATTGTATCATCCTCATTCAAGGGGACCGTAATTTCTTGATAGAATCACAGATCGAGAATTCTAAAACATTTGGTAATAACAGAATCAATGGACGTATGCCATTCTTATAAGGATGAACCACATTAAAATTCTTTGTCTTATTTAAATTTATCTGTGATTAAATAATTAGAGGCAATCTAATTTTTTACATCAACAACATCGATCGTTTTTTCAAATCAATCGTTTTATTCAATTACGTCGGGACAGGTATGTAGATCTTCTTTCTTAGGGATTTCTATATGTGGATTTGGGTTTTTTGTTATTTTCGTGTATATTTTTGTAGATCTGCTCATATTATTGTTGGTTTTGGATTTTGTTGTGGAATAAGATTGTTGGGATGTTTTGGATCTCAGATTCGTCGTTGTGCTGGTTGTCCAATCGTACATGTGCATGTTTTATTTCAATGGACCTTTTTTTGTTCAACAGTTGCACGGTTCTTTTGTTAACTCATTTTATATTCCTTTTGTAGGTTTTATTTACAACATCAAAGATCGATTCACTACAAATCAAGTCGAATTTACAACTGGTATTTCTCTTGGATATCTGGGTGTTATTTTTTATGTTGACTGATTTGGGGGCTTACATGCTATACAAATGATTGTGTTCATTTTCTTTATTTTTTCCCTCAAAGCTATGTATGATTTTTTTAAAACCGTTGCATTTTGATTTATACATTGGTGAGCAGTCTATGAAACACATGGCAGGTGACGTGACCACAAATATGTCTAATGTGAGTACTATGTACGCTCAAGTGCAAGCATGTCACTTAAGTAATACCCCGATAAGTAGGGTATTAATCCTCAGGGAAAAAGGATGAACGAAGTCGTGATGACATTGGAAAGATAAAGGAATCCTAACTTTGACTCTGAAAGAAATGATAAGATGATTTGGGGGATGAAACAACTACGACTAGATGCAAATTTTAGAATAACAACTAATGAAAATAAGAACTATCAATATGCAACTATGATAATTAAAAAAAATGTTGATGATAAATAGATCAAGGATTTAAATATGAGATGAGAACAAGAGGTTGGGTTACAATCCCCCACACCCTAGTAATTCACTTCATAGGATACTAGATTCGGAAATAAGATTTTAAATGAACCCAGTCTTTATTAATCCTAAGCATTCCATATATGAGGGATCGTATCCCGCACCATATGCAATCAAGGGAAAGAACAAAGCGATGTAGTACTAACCGATACTCGCGTCACATTCTTAAGCATCCCGGTTACCTAGGGAAAATGAGATCAAAAGTCCTACGACGGTTGCAATAGTTACGCAACAAGATTCATCTAAGATTTTAATTCAAAAGTCTATTTCCCATTATGGTTAATTACATCGGGTGGGGTTCATGCACCCTAACCCATAAAAACTTAGCCGGACATGTTGAATCTAATGAAAAACATAAAATCTAATGTGCATGGGCGCATTATTATAGAGAGAACAGACCTAAGCATGCAAACAATTCTTGGAATATCAGGAAATAAGAAAAACATTCAAAGAAAAGTTAACCTAAAAGAATAGAGATACATAATACAAATTTTGGAAACAAAACCTTAAATTAATAGCTTAGAACTTGAATATTTGTTGAAGAAAGTGAAACCTTAGAGTTCTTGGGTGCAAGAACCCTCTAAAACTCTCAAAAACCTAGCTCTCTAATGTATGGTCTCTAAAATAACTGAATACATCACGTCTTATTTTTGTTATTCATCCATGCACAACTTTATTTTTAAAATAAAATAAATTAGAATTTTGGCCCGTGCCGAACCGGTTTGGATTTTCTATGCTTTACTGGGGCGAACCGGTTCGCTTTTCCAGTATTGCCAGGAAATTTTGAGCTAGAAATTTTTCTAAGTCTTTTCTTATCTTTTTGCTTCTTTTTCTATGATTTCTTTCCAACTTCAAACCTTCATAACTTTTCACTCGTAGCTTGGATTTGGACACCGTTTCTTCCTGTGCGGTCATGGGACTACGACTTCAACTTCTTCATGCGGATCCATGTTCAGTTCTGAGTGTAAAATTTCAAAATTTCCCCTCAACTTTCCTTCTCTTACTTTTCATCTTTATTTCTCGACTTTGAGTTTTCTCCTTTCTTCTCTTGAATGAATCTCCTGCAAAATGTATGAGAAATACACAAAACTTGAAGAACTGCATAGAAAATGTTATTAGCACTAATATAAAATAAATCAATGGATTTTACGTTACACGAGGTGATTAAAACTTCTAAATTATGGGGATAAATACACAATATTTATGCCTAATCAGACTCCCCTGAAGTAGAACTTTGATCATCTCGAGCAATGTAAAAGAATATAAATATGTGTGAATACCTAACCAACACGGGACATGGATAGAGTACCACTTTTGCGGGCAAGCGATTGCATTTAGCGTATGCAATAAGCCTTTAAACCCCGAGGTTACCCTAGTAGGATGAGTTGTGTCTCGTGAGGGTTTGCAGTGAATATATCCACAAAATTCATTGTTGACTCAAAGAAATTTAAAATCCACGAAGATTGTATAACTTAAACTTTCCGAAAAATAGTCAGCATAAATTTGCATTCGTAAGTCTCAATTTTTCGTGTACGTGTGAAGCCAAAAATTAAACCTTAGATTTCCACTGATTGCTCATCCCGTTACTTTCTGAGAATTTATTTTGATTGAAATGCTCACGGGATACTCTCAAAAATGAAACACTCGGAATGTGGCTATTTCTCTTGGTGTGTGTGGTTTATAAGAGTAAATATAATAGAACGTAATTTGACGCACACGAATATGAAGGACGGACTATTTGAGGTGGAGGGATCTCGTCAACGGGTTATGATTATTGGGAAACCGAAAACATTATCTCTAATACACACATTTAATCTCTTTTAGTATCTTTTTCCTTAACTCTCCACGCGGTAACCAATTTCGCAATTCAGGCTGGGTTAGGACTTTTTCGGGTTATAAGGTGTATTGGATAAAATAGGAATGGTTGGGAACTTCGGAATTGGCAAATTTTCTTTGTGTCCGTGTGTGATTTTTCCGGGCTATTACACGATTTCTCTTCTTTTTCTATTTTTTTTCTTGCTATTTTTGTTGAGTATTCTTCTATATTTTTTTTTCTTGACCCTTTTTATGCACTTTTCATACTTTATTTGATGAATATTCGATTTTCACAATTCCGAGCTAATTAGGTGTTTCGGGTTTGTCAAACGAAGGGGGAAATTTCATTTGGCTCAATTTGGGAGACAAAAAGGGATAAATTTTTCACAACTTTTTCTTGGCAATATTTTTGGGTATCAAACGAGGGCCTACTTCATATCCTGAATCACTAATTGCATTACCATATGCGTCTCGAGGTGAATGAAGTTTAGAAATTTATTTAGCGCATTTTTCAAAACAATATTCCATTTCCCATAATCAATCAAAGAGAAGGAATTGGGATCCCGACGACTTATTTTAACCGCTAAAATGAACTTTGAGTTAACAATTAACTCGGATTGATTTAAAAACTCACAAAAAACGATAGGCTCGAAATCTCATCGGATTCGTTAATCTCCATATTTATTCATTAAGTCGTCAATTCACGCTCAATTTTCATCCTTAGTCACTTTTGGCTTTGTGTGTTTGATTTTTTTCAAATTCGAGACTTTAAATAAATTGAAGGTGATATTTTCGAAAAGTTTAAACTCCAATTTTTATTTATTATGAAGAAAAAATATTTTTGAATTTTTGATTTTTTTTTTGGCATTTTTGGACTTCGTGATTGATAAAAGCGTAGCGTACCCCCCCTAACTTAGGCATTTGCATCGTCCCGAAGAAAAATAGACGACAAAATTAAAGTAAGGAGAGGATACAAGAAAGGAACAACGTACAAAAATGAAAAAATGGAAAGAAAGCACAACACACACCATTGAAACAAATCAATTTCCATTTATTGATATAGTAAGCATGTAGTACTGTGGAAATAGGAAAGAAGAAAACCATTACATAACCAATTTCAAAACAATCAACCTAAGGGGTGGGTGGGTGGGTTGGATGGGCAGGGAACATTGGGGCCATATGGATCATAAAAATAGGTAGGTAGAGAGACATTTGGGCCCACTTGCAAACGATATAATTCCTCTTGGATGAAGATCATCATAATGGTATCACGACGGTAGTCGTTCACGAACCCATCAAATCGCCCCTCTAGTCGGGCCATCCGCCAATTGAGGTTGTCCCCTTCCGAATCATAGTCGGGATCCTCTTCCTCATTGTACTCCTCCTCCTGGTTCCTCATTTAAACAACTTCGACCCCTGGTGGTGGGTTCAACACCTCCATTTGGCGCACTCTTCGAGTGATTGACTCTGGTTCAATAGGCTTGGGAAGACGGGGTTATGATGTCAGTGGATGAATTCCGACGGTCTTGAGGAATGAGGTGATGAACATAGCATATGGTAGATCCATTTTGCCTTTTTTATCCATGGCTGCAGCGATGATTTCCGAGTAAAAGATACGCGGGAGATTGATGGTACTCGGGTTGCTAAGAAGGTGGTAGAGGAAATTTTCATGGCAGATGCGAATGGCAGAATTGTTGGAGGTTTGGAGAATAGCCCCACAAGTGATAATAAATGCGAAATGGGATCAAGGTTTCCGACCGCAAAAGTGTCGCGCTCCTAAATGTGGTTGGGTGATATACGTTCGATGCATTGGTGATTCGGTATTGGGTTACCATAGGTGGGATAGTCAAAGTTGGGTGGAAATGGAACATTATCGGTGCTCATGATTTGGGCGATCATGGAGAGAGAAAATGGGATGGGTACCCCGTCCACATAAGATTGATATGCATTTTCAGAACTGTGGACGAGAGTGCCATAAAAAGACCGCACCTCGTTCATCCACACCTCCTCACCGGGATTGGCTAGGAATTAACGCCACCATTGGCGGCGGAAGAGGGCACTCACGTCTTGGGGTAGCCCCTCCCAATTAATGGATCGCTCAATGTGGATAGTGCGAGAACATGAGAAAAATTCCTCCACCCATCGACTTTCTGGAAGTGAGTAGTAGCCATGATCTCCCTCATGAAGGATTTCGATGGAATTGTATTTGACGGGAAATTAGTCGTTGGCCATTGGAGTGGTTGAATGGGGAAGAAGGATTTTAGAAGAGTATGGAGGTGTGAGAGGAATGGGGGTAAAGGGTGTGTATTTATAGGTGGGATGGGGGGTAATTGGAGGGAAAAAGGGTGAGGGGAGAAGGATTTAGAGGGAAAGGGTGGGGGGAGTGTATGGGAAAGGGGGAAGTATGGGGAAGAGTTATATGGGGACTGTCGATTTTCTACACCTGACTGGGCGAATTGGTTCGGGTCTAGGGCGAACCGGTTTGACTAAATTAATTTTTTATTCGAACCCAGGGGAGAACCGATTCGGCCCTGATAGCTAGGAAAGGGAGAACCGATTCGAATTTCAAGTGTGCCTTCAACTATGACATCCTAAAAAAAACTAAGTGTTGGAACTCCAAAAATCCCATTTTTCCAAAAAATTCCAAAACACTCTTCCTAATACCTGATCTTATAATACACCGAAAACTCTCCTGGCCTCGCATGGAATTCTTCTAAAATGCACGTTTGTGCTTTTCCTCAGACTCGACATGGACCCTAATCAATTCTAACTAACATAGCTTATACAAACCTATTATACACAAGATTCACCCCATATGCGTCGGGGGTGTGACAACCTCTCGAATTCGACTCACTCTACCCCATAAACGGGGTCTGACAACCAAATGGTGTCGACTTCTTCCACATACGCCTTTAAGTATGGTTTTAGGTGTTGTCCATTGACCTTGAACATACTTCCTCCTTTTGGATCTTCCAACTCCACGGCTCAGTGTGGGAATGTGTTCTTTACAACGAATGGGTCAGTCCATCGGGACCGCAATTTTCTCTAAAATAGATGAAGCCGAGAGTTATAAAGGAGCACTTTTCTCCCGGGAAGAAACTCTTTTCATCGAATAATTTTATCGTGTAAGAGTTTCATCCGTTCTTTGGAAATCTTAGCGTTCTCATACGCGTCATCATGTATCTGCTCTAACTCATTCAATTGAAGCTTGCGAGCTTCACCGGATTTGTCCATGTTGTAATTGATCCTCTTAATGGCCCAATATGCTTTGTGTTTCAACTCAACGGGAAGATGGAAAGGTTTTCCATACACAAATCGGAATGGGGACATTCCGAGTGGGTTCTTGTATGCGGTCTGGTAGGCCCATTGAGAATTGTTCAATCGAAGGGACCAATCTTTCTAGTTAGGATCGGCGGTCTTCTCAAGTATATTTTTTATCTCACGGTTCGCCAACTCAGCCTGCCCATTCATTTGTGGGTGATAGGTCATTCCACCCTTGTGAACAACACCATACTTTCTCATAAGCTTCCCAAACGGCTTGTTGCAAAAGTGCATGCCATTATGACTAATTATTGCTTTTGGTGCACCAAAACGAGAAAGTATGTGTTCTTGCAAGAACCTAATCACCACTTTGTTGTCATTAGTCTTGGTAGATATAGATTCCACCCATTCAGAAACATAATCTACCGCGACTAGGATGTATAGGTAGCCAAAAGATGGGGGACAAGGCCCATAAAGTCAATACCCCAACAGTCGAAAACCTCAATGATAAGAATCGGGGATAATGGCATCATGTCTCATTGGGTAATATCCCCCATCTGTTGACACCTGTTGAAATATTTGCAATAATTGTTTACATCTCGGAACATTATGGGCCAGTACAAGCCGCTTTGAAGAATTTTAGCGGTTGTCTTTTTCACATATAATTGGCCTCCACATGACTTTGAATGACAGAATTGGATGAACTTTGGAATCTCGTCATCCGGTACGCATCGTCGGATGATTTGGTCGGTGCAATATTTAAAAAGAAGTGGATCGTCAAAGAAAAACATGCATGACCAAGTAATGAACCTCTTCTTATCTTGCGGTGTCCACTCGGGAGGGACGACTCCAGTGACAAGATAGTTCACTATATCCGCAAACCAGAGCAAAGAAGAGGTGGCAAAGAGTTGCTCATCCGAGAAGTACTCATCTATGGGTGTAGGATCACTAGTTACGTCGGACGAAAGTCATGATAAGTGATCGGCTACGACATTTTCTAATCATTTTTGTCTCTAATGGAGAGATTAAAGTCTTGTAGGAGTAGGATCCACCTTATGAGGCGTGGCTTTTCGTCTTTCTTTGCAAGGAGATATTTTAAATCCACGTGGTCGGTGAAATAGGTGATGGGGGAACCAATGAGATAGGACCAAAATTTATCTAGAGAAAAGACTACCACTAACAATTCCTTCTCCGTTGTGGAGTAGTTGAGTTGTGGTCTGGTAAGAGTCTGGCTAGCGTAGTAGATGACATGAGCCTTTCTGTCTTTCCTTTGGCCCAAAACAGCCCCTATCGCAAAATCGCTAGCATCACACATGAGCTCGAATGGTAAGGACCAATCCGGAGCTTGCATGATGGGAGCGGAAACAAACATGCTATTTAATTTTTCAAAAGAAGCTTAGCATGCATCATTCCACTCGAATGGGGTGTCTTTCATAAGAAGGTTGCTTAAGGGTCTAGCAATGGCGCTAAAGTCCTTAATGAACCTTCAATAAAACCCCGCGTGGCCCAAGAAAGAGCGCACGTCTTTTAACGATTTTGGTTGGGGTAGGTCAGCTATGACATCAATTTTTTCTCTATCCACCTCGATCCCTTTGGATGACACTATATGTCACGAACCCGACCCAAAATAGTATTAGGGAATGAGTGTCTTGACATGCCACCAAGGCAACAAATATTCCGATTTAATTGTTTACTTAAATAAATGCAACGGATATATTATCACATGGTTATGAATCGTAAAATACTGAAAGTAAAGGAATTACGTCATCAGAGCTTTCTAAAGGAAACTTCATATATATTAAAAGTAACAACGAGTTACAACTTAAGAAAAATTTTAAACCTTATTACAAGAGAGCCAGACATGCTCTAAATAAACATTTTACAAAAAGAGCTCTAAAAGCTAAATCTTCAATATAGTCCATTTTCGTTCCGTCCGTGAGCCTAAACGTTTCCTGAAAAATGGTTATTTATACAACATCAGCTAAAAGCCGAATGAGGTTCAATCTCCAAACATTCCAGGGTTTTCAGAAAATAGATACCTATTCAAGTCAAAAGAGAAGGAATATACATATATGGAGAGGAACTTGCAGTAAATAGATATAATTTTGAAATGAAATTATATATATCACAATTGGATAGCTCATAATAAGACAAATGCAACAAATCAAATGTGATATCTTTTTCTTTCAATCATATCATTTTTATGGCCAAGTACACTCTAATACCATATTCTTCTACCGTATTATACCCCGGTAGTTGAGGGTCAATCGAACTAGTTCATCACAACGCCTTATTTAGGGCACACCAGCGATAACCCAGCTGGGAAGGTCAGTCAGTAAAGAGGTCCCTTAGGCCAAATCATAATTTCAATATTCAATATCCTTTTCAATAATCATTTTAATCGGTATGTTTATATGGACAAATATAAACATATCACAATTGAATCAGTCATCGGTATCACATGAATTTTGAGAATAAAAGAAGTTCACAAAATATATATAGTTTGCATAATATCATATAATCAAAATACACAAGGAATGTCAGAGTACTCACCCAAAATGGAGGTCAAATTTACTGGTATTGAGTCTTCGATCACACGTTAATCTAATAAAGATTTAAGTACACGTTCTAAGGTCCAGTTTATACTATACTTTAATAATAACTTCCTCTTTTAAAGGATTACTGAATCCCCATTTGTTAACTTTTAAAACTCCTTGATCATAATTGAAGATTTCAATTCATAGTCTTTCCTCATTAGTCGGTTCCCAGTAGAGATGGAGGGTCACATGGGCACCACTTAAATACCATCTCATCTAGACAGAACATTTCCGGATTCATTCCCAGTAGAGATGGAGGATCACAGGGGCACCACTTAAATACCATCTCATCTAGACAGAACTTCACCGGGCCTGACTTTGGAATTACTTAAATGGGATTCTATAATAACGAGCAATTTCTTTAAAAAGAATCATTTTTAAAAGCGTATAATTTCAAACAAGTTTATAAAATCAACTTGGATTTGTTCTAAATTTTAAGTTTTGATTAGTGAATTCTTTATTGTATTTTACCAGCATAACTACTAAGTAAATCTATAAAACAATAAATTAAAACTATAAAGATGCATTATAACATTAAGATTACCTTAAGATGAATATCCCTAAGAACTTCTTCTTAAACTTTCTCACACTTTCTCTCTCTATTTCTTTCTATAATTCTCAAGGAATTGGTGTGAGTTTCAAATGATCCCCTAAAGGCCCTATTTATAGTTTTCCAAAGATATCCCGGGGTTAACACATGTCCATGCTGACCAAGCTTTTACAATGGGAGTCAGCGTTGACGTGTCGCGTAACGGAGGCGTCTTGCAGTCTTATTTCACCGGACTGCGACACGTGTTTTAGCTTTTCCTCTAATGACGACACGTGTTTTGGCTTCTCCTCTAACGACGACACGTGTATGGTGGAGGTGTCAAAACCGAGCACGAGGTGTCGAGCACAAGGTGGATAGGTATTAAGGGTATAAGGGTCATTTCGGACCTGAAGGGCATTTTGATAATTTCACACCATATATTTTCAATATTTCTTATAGGTTCCTGAAAATATTTTATTTATGAAAATGCCCCTTTTTATTTTTCATTTTGGTCCCTGAAACTTTCTTTATTAAAACCAAGTCCCTAAAGTTTCATAAAATTACATTTTTTACCCCAAAACTTATCACGTAGCTTAGGATGTGTCATAAAATCTCAATCTGACCCATTTTACCGTTGATTCTTCAAATTTAAAAATGGGATCTGTCATATTAAGAACTCGGAATATCATATATATAATAATATATCATTATTAGAAAGTAAGTATGACAAAATTGAAAGAAGACAATTATATATTGGCATAAGAAAATGGGGTCATTACATACTACCCTCCTTATAAAAAGTTTGGTCCCCAAACTTTACTTACATTAATTTCCAAAAAGGTGTGGATATCGCTCTTTTATTTCATCTTCCCGCTCCCATGTTGCTTCTTCAACAGAATGATTCCTCCATAATACTTTGACTAGTGGAATAACCTTGGTTCGTAATATTTGATCTTTATGGTCCAAGATTTCCACTTGGTGCTCAATGTATGTCAAATCTTCTCTAACTTGAAGAGGCTCATGACTTAAGATATATGCTGGATCAGGGATGTATTTCTTCATCATTGAAACATGAAACACATTATGCACACTAGAGAGTTCAGGGGGTAAGTCTATTCTATACGCAACAACACCTATCCTTTCAAGGATTTCAAAAGGTCATATGTACCTTGGACTAAACTTTCCTTTCTTCCCAAATCAGACTACTCCCTTTGTCGGTGATACTCGTAAGAAAACATAGTATCCTCTTTGGAATTCTAACGGTCGGTGCCGATTGTTAGCATAACTCTTTTGCCTGCTTTGAGCAATTTGAAGTCGGTCTTGTATCAATTTCACTTTCTCTGTTGTGACCTGAATCAATTCTGGTCCCAATAATTTTCTTTCTCCAACTTCTACCCAACATGCATGAGAATAACACCTTCTACCATAGAGTGCCTCATACGGAGCCATTTGAATACTTGCTTGATAGCTATTATTATAGACAAATTCCACTAACGATAAATGATCATCCCAATTCCCCTTCAAATCAAGTACACATGCCCTAAGCATATCCTCTAAGGTTTGGATAGTTTTCTCAGATTGTCCGTCTGTTTAAGGATGAAAAGCAGTGCTGAAATTCAATTTTCTTCCCATGGCTACTTGTAGGCTTTTCCTAAAGCGAGACACGAATCTAGGGTCACGATCAGAAACAATTGAAATTGGGGTTCCATGAAGCTTAATAATTTCTCGTATATACCATTTAGCTAGCTTTTCTAAAGAATGGGTAATCTTAATGGCAAGAAAATGAGCAGATTTAGTTAACCTATCAATAATTACCCAAATGGAACCATTACTATTGGAACTCCTTGGTAGTCCTGTCACAAAATCCATGGTAATATGTTCCCACTTCCACTCAGGGATTGGTAAAGGTTGTAATAATCCTGATGGTTTCTGATGTTCAGCTTTTACTTGTTAACAGATCAAACACTGAGATACAAACTCTGCTATCTCCCTTTTCATGTTATTCCACCAAAACACTTCTTGGAGATCTCTGTACATCTTGGTGTTTTCGGGATGAACTGTGAATCTCGAGTAATGACTTTCCTCCAAAATTTGCCTCTTTAGTTGGGCATCACCAGGTATACAGACTCTATTTCCAAACCTTAATATATCATCTCGTATCGTAAATTCGATTCTCTTCCCTTCAATAACCTCTTCTTTAATCTTCCTCAGTTGTGGGTCATTTACTTGTGCAACTTTAATTCTTTCCATCAACGTGGGTTGTATTTGTAAGTTTGCGATTATTCCTCCTTCGCCATAAATACCTACATCTATTTCCATACTTCTCAAATCTTTCAATAGAGCTTCCTGGCTGGTAATAAGACATGCTAAATTTGGTGTAGACTTTCTACTCAATGCGTCGGCAACTACATTAGCTTTCCCCGGGTGATAGTGAATATTTACATCATAATCCTTCATCAATTCTAACCACCTCCTTTGTCTCATGTTCAATTCCTTCTGAGTAAAGATATATTTCAAACTCTTATGATCGGTATAAATCTCACAAGTCTCACTATACAAATAATGTCTCTAAATCTTAAGAGCAAAAATTACCGCTGCTAATTCTAAGTCATGGGTTGGATAATTTTGCTCATGTGGTTTTAACTGTCTCGAGGCATAAGCTACTACTTTTCCATTTTGCATTATCACACATCCCAAACCATTTTTATAAGCATCACTATAAATCACAAATCCTCCTGTACCGGAAGGAATAGTCAAAATTGGGGCAGTTACTAATCGATTCTTAAGTTCTCGAAAACTATTCTCAACTTCCTCAGACCATTCATATTTCACCGTCTTTTGTGTTAACATAGACAGAGGTTTGGCAATACTAGAAAATCCTTCAAAAAATCTTCGATAATAACCTGCTAATCCTAGGAAACTACAAATCTCCGTTACATTAGTTGGTCTTGTCCAATCTAGTATAGCCTCGACCTTTTGAGGATCAACCGACACTCCCTCCTTCGATATGACATGTCCTAGAAAAGAAACACTCGGCAACCAAAATTCACACTTCTTTAATTTCACATATAATTTCTCTTTCATAAGGATTTGTAATACTATCTCTAAATGGTTCTCGTGTTCTTCAATACCTTTGGAATAAATAAGGATGTCATCAATGAAAACAACCACACACTGATCCAGATATTTCCTAAACACTCTATTCATCATATCCATAAAAGCGGCTGGTGCATTAGTTAATCCAAATGGCATCACAAGAAATTCATATTGACCATATCTAGTACGAAAAGCTGATTTCGAAATATCCTCTTCCTTAATCTTCAATTGGTGATAGCCTGACCTAAGGTCAATCTTCGAAAATACTTGCGCACCTTGTAGTTGGTCAAACAAATCATCTATACGAGGTAAGGGGTATTTATTCTTAATGGTCACCTTATTTAGTTCATGATAATCTATACATAACCTCATCGTTCCATCCTTCTTTTTAACAAATAACACTGGAGCACTCCAAGGGGATATACTAGGTCTAATAAAACCCTTGTCTAATAAATTTTGTAATTGAACTTTTAATTCCCTTAATTCTAAAGGTGCCATGTGATAAGGTGGTTTTGAGATTGGTGTGGTTCCAGGAACAAGGTCAATGGTAAATTCTACTTCTCTACTAGGAGGTAGACTGGGCAAATCATCTGGAAAAACATCTGGAAGAAGCCTAGCTATAGGAATATCTTCTAAACTAGGCTCTTTTGTTTGCAAATCAATAACACTGGCAAGGAATCCTTGACATCCCTTCTTAAGCAAATTACAAGCTTGTATTGCAGAGATAATACGCATGGGAGATAAGATGCTAGTTCCTTCAAAACTGAATTCTGGTTGGTTAGGAATTTGGAAAATAACTCTCTTCTCAAAACAATCCACCCTAACATGATATGATGCTAACCAATCTATCCCCAAAATGACTTCAAAATCTCCTATGTCTAAAACTATCAAATCAGCGAATAGTTTATGACTACTGACATTTATAGGGCAAGACTTATATACTAATGTTCCCGTCAATAACTCACCCGAAGGAGTAGAAACGTGTATGATATGATTCAATGATTCAGGAATATTAGGAAAGCGATTAACAAAATGCACAGACACAAATGAATGGGTAGAACCAGGATCAATTAAAACCTGAAAAGGTTGTGCACATATAGAAAGTGTACCTGACACTACTGCATTAGAAGGCTTTGCATCGAAAAGATTAAAGACTCTACCGTGTCTTCCCTGATCTTTATTGTCATTAGAAGTCTTTGTTGTCGCCTTCCCTTTATTAGGACAATCTCGCATTTTATGCCCCTTTTGGCCACACCCAAAGCAACTCCCCGTCTCCAGGTAACACAGTCGCCCTCTATGAATATTACTACAACATTGGCATTTATCAACATTAAAGGGTTTGTTTACTAAAGGTTGCCCTATATTAGGTATAATCCTAAAGGGTTTGTTATTGGGGTTCCTTCCTCTTTGTTCTCCAAACTTCCTCTTCCCCTCTCTAACCTGATTATATTCTTCACTATCCTTCTCAACTATTGTTGCCCTAACCACCACGTCATTATATGATGTCAACTTTAGGATGGAAATTCGGCTACGAATATTCAACCTTAACCCACGTTCAAACTTCTTGGCTCTTAAAACATCGGTTATCACAACATGAGGTGCAAAATGGGATAACTCAGTAAACTTTACCTCATATTGACTAACCGTCATATTTCCTTGAACCTGACCTATGAAGTCAGCTGCTTTTTGGTCTTGCACCGTTTCGGGAAAGTATTTCTCGTAGAAGATCACTAAGAAGTCATTCCAACCTATGGGATTATTTCTTTCCCCATGCATTCTCTTAGGCATTCTCCACTAATGTTCGGCTTCACCTTCTAACATAAATGTTCCAAATAAAACACGTTGTTCATCTGTACACTTAAGAACATCGAACATCTTTTCCATTTGCATCACCCAGTTTTCTGCTTCAGTGGGGTTAGGAGTCCCTTTAAAAGACGGAGGATTCAACTTCTTGAACTGTTCAATAGTACAACTACTTAGTTCAAGATTCCTTGGTGCTCCATTATTCACCTGATGCTCCACAATTCTTGCTAGACTTTCAATTGCCTTGTATGTACCTTCCAGTCCTTCCATACTCGAACCACTAGTCCCCGGAGTTGATCTTGCCTTGGTCATTTTCTACAGTCATGGCCAAACGTAAGATGTATTATACTAGCCCAAGATTGCATTTTAGAAGAACAATGATATATAAACAATTATATGTAGACTATAAGAAATATGGAGGGTTATCACATAAGTCGGATATTTAATCCTATAACTTATGTATGGAGACTTAAAATCGATAACATTCTAAACTTAAGTTCAGTAGTCTACGGGTTCATAACCTATGCTCTGATACCACCTCTGCCACGACCCCGACTCAAAATAATATTAGGGAACGAGTGTCTTGACATGCCACCAAGGCAACAAATATTCCGATTTAATTGTTTCCTTAAATAAATGCAACGGATATATTATCACATGGTTATGAATCGTAAAATACTGGAAGTAAAGGAATTACGTCATCAGAGCTTTCTAAAGGAAACTTCATATATATTAAAAGTAACAACGAGTTACAACTTAAGAAAAATTTTAAACCTTATTACAAGAGAGCCAGACATGCTCTAAATAAACATTTTACAAAAAGAGCTCTAAAAGCTAAATCTTCAATATAGTCCATTTTCGTTCCGTCCGTGAGCCTAAAAGTTTCCTAAAAAATGGTTATTTATACAACATTAGCTAAAAGCCGAATGAGGTTCAATCTCCAAACATTTCAGGGTTTTCAGAAAATAGATACCTATTCAAGTCAAAAGAGAAGGAATATACATATATGGAGAGGAACTTGCAGTAAATAGATATAATTTTGAAATGAAATTATATATATCACAATTGGATAGCTCAGAATAAGACGAATGCAACAAATCAAATGTGATATCTTTTCCTTTCAATCATATCATTTTGATGGCCAAGTACACTCTAATACTGTATTCTTCTACCGTATTATACCCCGATAGTTGAGGGTCAATCGAACTAGTTCGTCACAACGCCTTATTTAGGGCACACCAGCGATAACCTAGGTCGGAAGGTCAGTCAGTAAAGAGGTCCCTTAGGCCGAATCATAATTTTAATATTCAATATCCTTTTCAATAATCATTTTAATTGGTATGTTTATATGGACAAATATAAACATATCACAATTGAATCAGTCATCGGTATCACATGAATTTTGAGAATAAAAGAAGTTCACAAAATATATATAGTTTGCATAATATCATATAATCAAAATACACAAGGAATGTCAGAGTACTCACCCAAAATGGAGGTCAAATTTACTGGTATTGAGTCTTCGATCACACGTTAATCTGATAAAGATTTAAGTACACGTTCTAAGGTCCAGTTTATACTATACTTTAATAATAACTTCCTCTTTTAAAGGATTACTGAATCCCCATTTGTTAACTTTTAAAACTCCTTGATCTTAATTGAAGAATTCAATTCATAGTCTTTCCTCATCAGTTGGTTCCCAGTAGAGATGGAGGGTCACAGGGGCACCACTTAAATACCATCTCATCTAGACAGATTATTTCCGGATTCATTCCCAGTAGAGATGGAGGGTCACAAGGGCACCACTTAAATACCATATCATCTAGACAGAAATTCACCGGGCCTGACTTTGGAATTACTTAAATGGGATTCTATAATAACGAGCAATTTCTTTAAAAAGAATCATTTTTAAAAGCGTATAATTTCAAACAAGTTTATAAAATCAACTTGGATTTGTTCTAAATTTTTATCTTTGATTAGTGAATTCTTTATTGTATTTTACCAGCATAACTACTAAGTAAAGCTATAAAACAATAAATTAAAACTATAAAGATGCATTATAACATTAAGATTACCTTAAGATGAATATCCCTAAGAACTTCTTCTTAAACTTTCTCACACTTTCTCTCACTATTTCTTTCTATCATTCTCAAGGAATTGATGTGAGTTTCAAATGATCCCCTAAAGGCCCTATTTATAGTTTTCCAAAGATATCCCGAGGTTGACACATGTCCATGCTGACCAAGCTTTTACAATGGGAGTCAGCATTGACGTGTCGCGTAACGGAGGCGTCTTGCAGTCTTATTTCACCGGACTGCGACACGTGTTTTAGCTTCTCCTTTAACGACGACACGTGTTTTGGCTTCTCCTCTAACGATGACACGTGTATGGTGGAGGTGTCAAAATCGAGCACGATGTGTCGAGCACGAGGCGGATAGGTATTAAGGGTATAAGGGTCATTTCGGACCTGAAGGGCATTTTGGTAATTTCACACCATATATTTTCAATATTTCTTATAGGTCCCTAAAAATATTTTATTTACGAAAATGCCCCTTTTTATTTTTCATTTTGGTCCCTGAAACTCTCTTTATTAAAACCAAGTCCCTAAAGTTTCATAAAATTACATTTTCTACCCCAAAACTTATCACTTAGCTTAGGATGTGACATAAAATCTCAATCTGACCCATTTTACCGTTGATTCTTCAAATTTAAAAATGGGATCTGTCATATTAAGAACTCGGAATATCATATATGTAATAATATATCATTATTAGATAGTAAGTATGGCGAAATTGAAAGAAGACAATTATATATTGGCATAAGAAAATGGGGTCATTACACTATGTGGCCAAAAAATATGCCCTCAGTTACCATGAATTACCATTTCTCCCAATTCAACACTAAGTTCATTTCCACACACTGGGTTAGTACTTTCTCAATATTGGCTAAACATAGATCGAAAGTGGTGCCAAAAAAACTAAAGTCATCCATGAACTCCTCCATCCCTCTCTTAATCATATCACTGAATAAGCTCAACATGCACCTTTGAAAGGTCGCTGGTGCATTACACAAGTCGAATGGCATACGTTTGTAAGCAAACGTACCAAAGGGGAAAGTAAAAGTTGTCTTTTCCTGATCATGTACATCTACCTCAATCTGGTTATATCCGGAATAACAATCAAGGAAGAAATAATATGGGTGGCCCGCTATTCTTTCAAGCATTTGATCGATAAATGGCCAGGGGAAATGGTCTTTCCTAGTCCCTGCATTGAGTTTCCGGTAATAAATGCAAATGCGCCATCCAAAGGTGGTACGTTGGGGAACTAGATCTCCCTTGGTATTTTCAATCACTGTCATGCCCGACTTTTTTGGGACAACTTGAATGGGGCTCACCCACTTGCTATCCGACATTGGGTAGATAATCCCGGCATCCAACAATTTGATGATTTTGGCCCTCACCACTTCTTTCCTAGTGGGATTTAGCCTTCTTTTCATTTCTCTCGAGGGTTTCACATCCTCCTCGAGGTGAATCTTGTGAGTGCAAATTAGAGGGATTATCCCCTTTAGATCATCTATACACTAATCAAAATCACCTTGGTGCTTCCTCAAGATCTTTAATAGCTTACACTCCTGCTCTTCATCTAAGCTAGAGGAGACAACAACAGGAAATGTCCCACCCTCTCCTAGGAAAGCATATTTAACGTTGGAGGGTAGTTTCTTCAACTCGAGAGTTGGGAATGTGTGGATAAAGGGCACTATGTGTGGCTCCCATAGCGGTAACTCTTCAAATTGAGAAACCCAACTTACGTCTACGGCATCCTTGTCCGACGCTCTCTCATCAAGTATCTCACGTAACTCCTCAACCTCTCTCGCAAACTTGGTATAAGTTCCCTCGCTCTCATGACTAGACATTAAGAAATCTTCTAAGGCATCTCAATAGAAATTTTCCTCAATGTGCTTTTCTACGATCTCATCAATTAAACTCACCGCATGAAGATCAGCTTCTTCCTCTGCCTGTTGGGCTATATTGAAGATGTTAGTCTCTAATGTCATGTTCCCAAAGGTGAGTTGCATCTGCCCATTTCGAGTACTAATTATTAGGTTAGCCGTAGCTAAGAATGGGCCCCCAAGAATAATGGGGACATGGTTACTCGAGGCGAAGGAGAGCTCTGTGTCCCAGATGACAAAATCTACAGGGAAGTAGAAAGTGTCTACCTAGACTATCACATCCTCGACTATGCCTCTCAGTATCATCACGGTTCGATCCTCCAATTGGAGAGTGATCCTTGTGGGCTTAAGGTCGCCCAAATCAAGTTTCTTATAAATTGAATTGGGGAGGATTCTTGCCCCCAAGTCAAGTAAGGCCTTTTCAATTTTATTCTCTCCAGTGGTGCAGGAAATGGTGGGTGCACCGGAATCTTTAAATTTAGGTGGGAGATCGTTAAGAAGAACTGAGCTCAAGTTCTGTGGTAGAAACACGTTTTTCTTACCTTCATCCTCCTCTTGACTGTCAGTAAGTCTTTTATGACTTTTTCATAAGATGAAATTTTCCTTATTGCATCGAGGAAAGGTAAGTTTAATTTCACATTTTTAAGCACTTCTAGCACTTCATCAAGGGGGGTCCCTTTTTAGGGAGGAACCAATCTTTGAGGGAATGGCACGGCGGAGGGTGGCTTGATAATTATCGCGATCTCACTAGTGTCTTCTTTGTCACTCTCATTCAAGGGGATATCTTTGGCCACTTTCATGTCGGGCGAAGTCTCCTTGTCTTGTGATTCGTCGTGTGGGGCAGGTGATAAATCAACAACTCTCCTACTACAAAGAGTGGTTACAGTTTGACAATGCTCTTGATGTTCTGTAGAGGTGGATCTAACACTAGGTTGACCTTGGGGAGGTCTTTGGCCCTGGGCAGGAAACTTTCCCCTCTCTTGGATAATCAATGAAGATTGCAACTTTGAGATGTTCGCGTTCAAGTCGTCGAGAATGTGATCATATCTAGCATTGGTTTCACTCTGAGAGTTGATAAACTGGTTTATTGTATCCTCGAGGTTCCTCCGCGGTGGAGTAATATATGGAGTTGGAGGAGGTGGTGATTCCTGAAATTGAGGAGGGGGTGGAGGTGGGGCAACCTGTGAATATGGGTTTATTATAGCTTGTGGTTTTCCGTAGTTAAAACCACGGTGGTTTCTTCACGAGGGGTTATATGAGTTCCCATGCAGGGCATTAAAATTTCCCTTGCACTCTCATATAGCATCAACCTTCTCGGTGTGAATATCTTTATAGGTGGAAATCGCCGGGCATACCTTTGTGGAATGACCCACCTCACAAATAGCACACACCTTTTCTTTTGCGACACGGCTAGATCCGGAGATATCTCTCAACCGTCTATCAAGTAAATCTTCCATATCTCTCTGAAACTGATTGAATCGACGATCTATTAAGGTATTAATATCCAATTGGTATAGATCGGATGCAGTCGGAGCGATAGATGCTTGTCTAGGCCGAACTTAGGTATTAGGATCAGATGTGTCCCATTCTTGAGTAGTCTCTACAACATACTTAAGATGGGACTCAGCATCATTAGAGTTTAATTCCCAGAATGATCGTTCACACATAGTTTGCACAAGTTGTTTGGAAGTCACTGTCAACCCATTATGGAAGAAAGAGATCAAGTGTCATTTTTCAAATCCATGATGGGGTCATGCGCTTACCAACTCTTAAAATCGTTCCCAACTCCTATCAAAAGTCTCATTATCTTTTTGTCGAAAAACTTGGATTTGAGTTTTGACAGAGTTGGTCGTAAATTGGTGGGTAGAATTTTGAGAGAAATTTGGATTGCACATCCTTCCAGGAAATAATAGAGTTCGGGGGTAAAGACCATATTCAAGTCTTATATTTATCCTTTAAGGAAAAAGGGAAAAGCTTTAGGCGAACGACATCCTGCGTGCAAGCCTGGTCACTAAATGTCTCACACGCCTCTTCGAACTCTCTTATGTGAAGGTATGGTTTCTTTGAATCCATGCCATGGAAAGTAGGGAGAATATGTATCATCCCATTGTGGAAGTGGAACTGGACGTCATTATATGGAAGTAAAGTGCAACCAGGGGTGACAGTTCATTCAGGAAAGAGTAAGTCTTTTATGGGATGATAGGGTGCATTTCCCTCTTCAGTGTCGAAACTAGCGGCATCAAACATCGCTCTCTCTTCAAATAACTCGGAATCCTCACTCGGTGTCCTAGATGTGTGACTCAAGGAATAACTCAGGGTGTAACTAGAAAGAGAGTTCTCAGGAGTAGGAAGTAGAACCCAAAACTGTGGAACGCGAGGCATGTGGGGACTGTTAGAATTACACTCAACAATTGGATTTTCGTAAATTCTGGTTGGAGTATTTTGAGGAGTTTGAGTATGTTCAGGATTTTTCTTTAAAGGCTTTTGAGAGATGATTTTAATTTTTTTTTTCTAAGCTTCAGATTGACTCGATCTAACCTAAGTCTACCTAATTCCCCGGTAACGGCGCCAGAAACTTAACGTGACCACAAATGTGTCTAAAGTGTGTACTATGTAGGCTCAAGTGCAAGTATGTCACTCAAGTAATATCCCGATAATTCGGGTATCGATCATCAGAGAAAAAGGATGAACGAAGTCGTGACGACGTTGGAAAGATGAAGAAATCCTAAGTTTGACTCTGAAAGAAACGAAAAGATGATTTGGGGGATGAAACAACTACGACTAGATATAAATTTTAGAATAACAACTAATTAAACTAAGAAATATCAATATGCAACTATGTTAATTAAATAAAATGCTGATGATATATGGATCAAGGATTTAACTATGAGAAGAGAACAAGAGGTTGGGTTACAATCCCCCACACCCTAGTAATTCACTTCATAGGATACTAGATTCAGAAGTAATATTTTAAATGAACTTAGTCTTTATTAATCCTAAGCATTCGATATATGAGGGATCGTATCCCGCACCATATGAAATCAAAGGCAAGAACAAATCGGTGTCACATTAACCGATACACATGTCATATTCTTAAGCATCCCGGTTACCTAGGGCAAATGAGATCAAAATTCCTACGACGATTGCAATAGTTACGCTACACAATTCATATAAGATTTTAACTCAAAAGTCTATTTCCCATTATGGTGAATTACATCGGGTGGGGTTCATGCACGCCAACCCTTAAAAACTTAGCCGGACATGTTGAATCTAGTGAAACACATAAAATCTAATGTGCATAAGTGCATTATTATAAAGATAACAGACCTAAACATGCAAACAATGCTTGGAATATCAGGAAATAAGAAAAACATGCAAAGAAAAGTTAACCTAAAATAATAGAGATGAAGAATACAAACTTTGGAAAAAAAACCTTGAGTTAATAGCTTAGAACTTGAGTATTTGTTGAAGAAAGTGAAACCCTAGAGTTATTGGGTGCAAGACCCCTCTAAAACTCTCAAAAACTGAGATCTATAATGTCTAGTCTCTAAAATAATTGAATACATCACGTCTTAATTTTGTTATTCATCCATGCACAACTCAATTTTTAAAATAAAAAAAATAGAATTTTGACCCGCCGGATCGGTTCAGATTTTCTATGCTTTATTAGAGCGAACCGGTTCACTTTTCTAGTATTGCCAGGAACTTTTGAGCTGGAATTTTTTCTAAGTCTTTTCTTCTCTTTTTGATTCTTTTTCCATGATTTCTACCCAACTTCTAACCTTTATAACTTTTCGCTCGTACCTTGGATTTGGACACCGTTTCTTCCTGTGCGCTCATGGGACTACGAACTTCAACTTATTTATGGGAGTCCGTGTTCAGTTCTGAGTGTAAAATTATGAAATTTCCCCTCAACTTTCCTTCTCTTGCTTTTCATCTTTCTTTGTCAACTTTGAGTTTTCTCCTTTCTTCTCTTGAATGAATTTCCTGCAAAATGTATGAGAAATACACCAAACTCGATGCACTGCATAGAAAAGGTTAGTAGCACTAACATAACAGAAATCAATGGATTTTACGTAATCTTCTAAATTAAGGGGATAAATATACAATATATATGCCTAATCAGTAGGGAGGTCAGATTACTTGAAAAAATAATTTGTTTTGTTTTTTTCTTCAAAGAAAAAATTTTAGTTTTGGAACCTTTTGGATTTTCACTCCCTAGCATGTTTACTATTTGAAAAAATGACAAGGTGTAGTTAGTTTGTTATACTTTTTATTCAATTATTTATGTCTCTTACTTTAGCTCATTAATATTTTGGTTTGGTGTGTAGATTTGTCAACCAATAGTACTCATGAGATCTTAAAAAGTACTACTTCTAGCAAAGAGAAGAATAAGAATGCACATCTTCATGAGTTTCTGCAATTAAGTGATAAAATAGGACTAAACTTGCAAGCCTGAACTATGAGTCTGTCATCTTATAGAGCATGTACAAGTATGCATGAAAATCGGTTTGGTCTTTATATTTTTTTTAGATGGGATGCAACAGGCCACGAATATGTTGCGGTCTTTGAGGAGGGAATCTTAGTTGTCCTCATGAGAAGCCTGCTGAAGACGAGCTCGAAAGGCTCTTTTATTTCTTTTTCTCCCTTTTGAAGACTCAGAAGGGAAATAACTTCTTATTGCCACAAAAATATTAGAAGAAACTCACTATGTTCTTCATCCCAATGGTTCGGCTAAATTAAACTATCTTTTGTCTGTAAAACAAAGAATTAGAGGATTTCGCACTACACTCTTGTAACACCCCGCTTAATTAAATACCAAATGATCAGTCCCATACCAAATTAAATCAGAATATACAGTTGGATCATTCTTAGCATCGCTGTTGAAAACATTTTATAATCACCTAATACTTAATTACAAATGTGTTAAAAACTTTCCAATTTTAATTTAATAAAATTTCACTTTTAAAACATAAACCATTTAACACAATCCATTCACAAATTGAATAACAACTTAATAAATATCACAACTGAACTAAATGCAAATGAACAAAAATCTCCAGTTTAAAATCTCAATACAGTAATTCAAGGAAAACGAAATGTAATCAACTCCGATACAAGTAAATCAACTGACTGAGATGGAAAGATTATAATCCTTTGGGCGACAATCCCTAAATGAAATCAACTACTACAGATGTAGGAATCAAGAAGATGAAGTGTCTAATACAATGTGACACCCCGCCTAATAAAATACCGGGTGATCAATCTTATACCAAATTAAAATAGGAGTCTCATATGGTTCATTCTCAGCATTACTGTCGAAAACCAATTTAATTACTAATAACCTATTAGGCAGACGTAAAAATTTTATTTAACTAATATTTTTAACCAAACCAACCAAGTAAATCACACAGTTTATATATGCAAAACTGAAATGAAATAAAATAACCGAACACTCGGTTTAACATAATACAACCAAATCGAATACCGCACAAAAAGGCGGTAAGAGAATAAATGAATACAGTTGGGCTATCGACCCGAATGTTTCTACAATACCTCTTATTTAGATCTCAAGGATAGAAGCGTCTAAAATAAACCTGCATGCATCCGCAGCTGCTGTAGCAAACGCCTGACTCGAAAGAATCATCATCCAGGTATCCCTGTGTATGGACACCTAATATATATATATATATATATATATATATATATATATATATATATATATAAAGAGAGGAAAATAGAGAAACAGTTCAGAGCCCGAGTTTAAAAATATTTAGCAAGTACATAAATGCCATATTTTAAAAATGTGAAATCTATCATATTTAAATTGTTATCTCACTCTCATGTGATACCCCTCACCCCTCTTCTAATAGTGCACACCTATCGCATACCTTTTAGACAACCTAGTTGTTGATACCAAATTTAATCTGCTGACATGGACCAATCATATAAGTACACGTGTCAACTTATATGGTTGATATAAAGGCTTTCGACGCGCAACATACTTAGCGTGCTGAGATACCTAAACGGCCCGAGCTACTCAAAAGGTCAGAACCACTTAAGCGGTCCGAGTAACCTAAGTGGTCCGAGCAATTTAATCGGTCCGAGCAACTCAAATACGTATGGCGTACGCATCAAGAAAACCGAAAGATAAGTGTGCATTAAATGTGTATTATTACTGTTGAAACAATGGGTTGAACCTTAACTCCAAACAACTTGTTGAAACAATGGGAAGTGGTCCATTTGTCGATTTAGATGCCCACGATGCTGAGCTTCACCTGAGGTATGTCGCCGAGACTACCCAATCTTGGGATACTTCTGATCCCAACGCTCAAAATAGAAATTGACAAGTGACTACCACTCCGTCGGCGTCCGACCTATTCCACGTAGATAAAAATTCTATGACTGACAGTCGATTGGAGACGCTTGAGAAAGGATTTCGAGATTTATGCGATATATGTGGAAAAGGACCAGCTGAATCCATTCCGAACCCCGTCGTGAAGGTGTGTACTATTTGTGAGGCGGGCCATTCAACTGAGGAATGCCCGACGATACCCTCCTACAAAGTTATGCTTCAGGAGCAAGTTAGTGGGATAGGAGGTTTTAAGGGTAATTTCGGTGCCCCACACGGGAATTCATATAACCCTTCATGGAAAAACCATCCCGGTTTTAGCTATGGGCAACAACATGCCACAATGAACCCTCCTTCACATGTTGCCCCTCCTCCACCACAACACTTTCAACAAACTCCACACATGCATGGACATGTGCAAGCACCACCACCTCAAGGAGCGTATATTCCGCCACCGCGGAGAACTCTCGAGGATACCATGAATCAATTCATTGCAAGCCAGATCGCAACCAATGCCAAATATGATCGTCTGATTGGTGACATAAATGTGAATTTGTCAAAGATACAATCCTTGCTGAATGTCCAAGAGAAGGGCAAGTTTCCTGCCCAAGGCCAAAGACCTCCCCTAGGTCAAACTAGTGTTAGCTCCACATCTAATGAACAACAGGAGCAATGTCAAGCTGTGACCACTCTTCGTAGTGGGAGAGTCGTTGATTTATCACCTCCCCCACACGACACGATCAAAGACAAGGATAGTTCGCCCGGCATGAAAGAGGCTAAAGATGTCCCCTTGGATGAGAGTGATAAGGAAGACGCGAGTGAGCCAGAGGTGGTAGTGAAACCACCCTCCACGGCACCATTTCCTCAAAGGTTGATTCCCTCCTAAAAAGGAAACCCACGTGAAGACGGGCTAGAAGTGCTTAAGCAAGTAAAGCAGAATTTACCTTTCCTCGATGCCATCAAGCAAATTCCAGCTTATGCTAAAGTCATCAAAGACCTATTGACGGTTAAGAGAAAGATGAAGGTGAAGAAGAACGTCTTTCTAGCACAAAACGTGAGCTCTATTCTACTAAATGAACTCCCACCTAAATTCAAAGATCCCAGTGCACCCACCATATCATGCATTATTGGAGAGAATAAAGTAGAAAAAGCCTTACTTGATTTGGGAGAAAGCGTAAATATCCTCCCTTACTCCATCTATGGGAAACTTGATTTGGGCGACCTCAAGCCCACAAAAGTCACTCTCCAATTAGCAGATCGAACTGTGAAAATCCCACGAGGCATAGTCGAGGACGTGATCATCCAAGTTGACACTTTCTACTTCCCGGTAAATTTTGTCATTTGGGACACGGAGCCCTCCTTTAACTCGAGCAATCATGTTCCCATCATCCTTGGGCATCCATTCTTAGCCACGGCTAATGCAATCATCAATACTCGAAATGGGTGAATGCAACTTACTTTTGGGAACATGAGCTCAACATCTTCCACATAGACCAACATACGGGGGAGGAAGATGATTTTCACGCTGTGAGTCTCATACATGAGATCGTAGAAGAGTACTTTGAGGAAAACTACTGTGGAGATGCTTTAGAATCCTGTTTAGCGGGGAGAGATGAGAGTGAGGGGACGTACACCGACTTCGAGAGAGGTTGGGGAGTTGAGTGAGTTACTCGATGATAATGCATCGGACGAGGAAGCGAGAGATGTTAATTGGGTTTCTAGATTCGAGGAGTTACCTCCGAGGGATACACGCATGGTTCCCTCCAGTGACAAATTTCTAACCCTCGAATTAAAGAAACTCCCCTCCCATATTAAATATGCATACCTAGGAGAGGATGAGACATTTCCCGTTGTTGTCTCCTCTAGCCTAGACGAAGGGCAGGAGGGTAAATTGTTAAAAATTCTGAGGAAGCATCAAAATGCTTTTGGTTGGTGTATTGTTGATTTGAAGGGGATAAGTCCATTGATTTTCACTCACAAGATCCATCTCGAAGAGGATGTCAAGCCCTCTAGAGAAATGCAAAGAAGACTAAATCCCAACATGAAAGAAGTTGTGAGAACCGAGATTATCAAATTATTAGATGTCGGGATTATCTACCCAATCTCGGATAGCAAGTGGGTGAGCCCCATCCAAGTCGTCCCGAAGAAGTCGGGTATGACTGTGATTGAGAATGCCAAGGGAGAGCTAGTTCCCCAACATACCACCACCGGGTGGCGCGTTTGCATTGATTACCGGAAACTCAATGCGGGAACTAGGAAAGACCATTTCCCCTTGACATTTATTGATCAAATTCTTGAGAGAGTAGCGGGACACCCTTACTCTTCCTTGACGGTTATTCTGGATATAACTAAATTGAGGTGGATGTACTTGACCAGGAGAAGACTACCTTCACTTGCCCTTTTGGTACGTTTGCCTACAAACGTATGCCATTTGGCTTGTGTAATACACATGCGACCTTTCAAAGGTGCATATTGAGCTTATTTAGCGACATGGTCGAGAGAGGACTCGAAGTGTTCATGGACGATTTCAGCGTTTTTGGTACATCATTCGATCATTGTTTGGAAAAGCTGGAAAAAGTACTCGCCCGGTGTGTGGAAAAGAACTTAGTGCTGAATTGGGAAAAATGCCATTTCATGGTCACCGAGGGAATAGTTCTTGTCCACATAGTATCATCCAAGGGAATAGAGGTTGATAGGGAAAAAATAGATGTTATAGCTGATCTTCCCCCACCAAAATTGCTTAAAGACGTGCGCTCATTCTTGGGGCACGCGGGGTTTTATCGAAGGTTCATTAAGGACTTTAGCGCCATCACTAGACCCTTAAGAAACCTACTCATGAAGGACACCCCATTCGAGTGGACGGAAGCATGTCAAAGCTCTTTTGAAACATTGAAAAACATGCTAGTGTCCTCTCCCATAATGCAAGTTTCGGATTGGTCCATGCCATTCGAACTTATGTGTGATGCTAGCGATTATGCAATCGGGGCTGTTTTGGGCCAACGAAAAGATAAGCAATCTCATGTCATCTACTACGCTAGCCGGACACTTACCGGACCTCAACTCAACTACTCTACCACAGAGAAGGAGTTGCTAGCGGTAGTCTTTGCCCTTGATAAATTCCGATCATATCTCATTGGTTCTCCCATTACTTGTTTCACCGACCACGCGGCCTTGAAATACCTACTTGCGAAGAAAGATGCCAATCCGCGCCTCGTAAGGTGGATCCTACTCCTAAAAGAGTTCAATATCTCCATCAAAGATAAGAAAGGAGTAGAAAACGTCGTCGCCAACCTCTTATCTCGGCTTTCGTCCGATGTACCTAGTGATCCCGTACCCATAGACGAATACTTTCCGAATGAATAACTTTTTGCTACCTCATCTTTGCCCTAGTTTGCAGATATAGTGAACTACCTTGTCACGGGAGTCGTCCCTCCCGATTGGACACCGCAATACAAGAAGAGGTTTATTACTTGGTCGCGCATGTTCTTTTACAATGATCCGACCAAATCATCCGACAATGCGTACCGGATGACGAGATTCCAAAAGTCATCCAGTTTTGTCATTCGGAAGCTTGTGGAGGCCACTTTTTGACGAAACAGATGGCCGCAAAAATTCTTCAATGCGGCCTCTATTGGCCCACAATATTCCGGGATGTGAACGTAGCATGCAAAGCTTGCAATAGGTGCCAACGGATGGGGTCCATTACCCGACGAGACATGATGCCTCTTACCCCTATACTCATTATTGAGATATTCGACTGTTGGGGTATTGACTTCATGGGCCCTTTCCCCCCGTCCTTTGGTTTCCTATACATCCTAGTCGTGGTAGACTACATTTCTAAATGGGTGGAAGCTATAGCTACCAAGACAAATGACAATAAGGTGGTGATAAAATTCCTGCAGGAACACATACTTTCCCGCTTCGGTGCACCGAAAGCGATAATTAGTGATATTGGCACGCACTTTTGCAATAGGCCATTCGCGAAGCTAATGAGAAAGTATGGCGTCGTTCACAAGGTTGGAACGACTTATCACCCACAAACGAATGGGCGGGACAAACTAACGAATAGGGAAATCAAGACCATTCTTGAAAAGACCGTCAATCCTACCCGAAAAGATTGGTCCCTTCGATTGAACGATTCGTTATGGGCTTATCGTACCGCATATAAGAACCAACTCGGCATGTCCCCTTTCCTCTTTGTGTATGTCAAACCTTGCCATCTTCCCGTTGAGCTCAAACACAAGGCGTATTGGGCGATTAAGCAATTGAATTATGCCATGGACAAGGCCGGTGAAGCCCGCAAGATTCAGTTGAATGAGTTAGAAGAACTACGCAATGATGCGTATGAGAATGCCAAAATTTCAAAATAAAGAATGAAACTCGCTCATGATAGCATCATCCGAAGAAAAGAGTTTCTTCTCGGGCAAAAAGTTCTTCTCTACAACTCTCGGCTTCACCTCTTTCTGAGCAAGTTGTGGTCACGATGGTCTGGCCCATTCGTCGTGAAGAATGTTTTCCCCCATGGAGCTGTTGAACTAGATGATTTAAAAGGGATAAATACGTTAAAAGTGAATGGACAACACCTAAAGCCATACCTAGAGGCGTGTGCGGAAGAAGTCGACACCGTTTGGTTGTCGAACCCCATTTACGGGTTCAATTGAGTTGAAATAGTGAGCTCGTCGTACCCCCGATGCGTATGGGGTAAGAGTCGTGTGTGTGAGAGTCGTGTGCTTTGAGAGTTGTTAGGAATAGGTTTCGTTTGGGAGAAGCATTCGTGTGTTTCGAGAATTTTGAGTAAAAAGGGTGTTGACCAGTGCAATTGAGAGGGTTTTAGTCCAGATTGATAGAGAGTATGTTGGGAAAGTGAAATTTTTTGAAGAAGAGAGCTCGAAACCAAGTTCGAAGAATTCCAACCCAAAATTCCTAGGGCTGGACCGGTTCCTTTTTAAGGCCGGACCGGTCCGCCCCCGAATCGGTTCCTTTTATTTTAAAAGGAACCGGTCCGCCTGGCAAGTGTTTGAAAAGTCAAAGGGCCGGACCGGTCCGCCTTCTGCAGGTCTATTTTCTCCCCTCCCCAAGATTCACCCCCTTCTTCCCCAATCCCATTCATTCCCTCCAATCAATTTTTCCTCTTCCCAACCCCAACCTTTCCCTCCCAAATCCATCCCCTTTTCCCTCCAAACCCATTCCCTCCAAAACCAACCCCTTCCCTCACCCTTTACACTATAAATACACCCCCTCCCTCCCCTTCTCCTCACACCTTCAACCCAAATACTCTCTTCTTCCTCTCTAGTGTTTCAAGCAACAAATCCCTGCTGTTTCCATGGCCCCCCGTGTTGCCCCCACCAAATATGAATCCACCGTGATCCAACCCTCCGGTCACGGTGAATTCCGCTCCCGCTAAGAGGAGCGGTGGTGCACTCAATACTTTGGTTTGGGCCACAAACTCCATATGGAGCGCGCTATCTAATGGGAAGCCCTGCCCAACTCCATCACTGCCCTATTCATGGCTCAGGGTTGGTGTCGATTCCTCAACCAACCTCACGAAGCGGTTTAAGCAACCGAAGTCCGCTAATTCTATGGCACCCTAGTCCAGACGGGCCAATTCGAGGCCGAAGCTTACGTGGATGGGACTCCCATCCCATTTTCCTTGGCCTATCTCAGGGCCAAGTTGGCCGAGTATGACATCCCGGACGTCCAAGAATTCACATATCCCCGAAACGTCCCCCCGGTCAATAAGGACATTGTCATGGCCCGCATCGCACCAAATGTGGCTTGGACGGGGCAAACCGTCGCCGTTGGACTCCTCAACGAGAAGGCGCATCTCACATTGCAGATTGTGTGCGCCAACATTTTACAAATATCCAACGACTTCGTCATGCGGCCCCGATAAGCCACCTTGACGTACCACCTCTTCGACCCCCAAACCTCCATCCATTTGGGCCTAACCTTATACGCGGACATCATTAACGCGTCCTTGGATGAGAAGGGCACCAGCCCCCTCCCCTATGCCCGATTGATCACTTCTATCCTTAAGGATGCTGGCATAGCGGCGCCGAGCGACCATACGCGCATCCCCGGTCCTTTCTGCCAAGGGACCCGCACCAAAAGCGCCAAACAGCTAGTTGTCCTCTAGGCTAGGCAGGGAGGTGATAGTGACGAAGAGGCTGCCTTGAGCGATAGCGACGATGAAGTAGAACCAGCCGGTGAGGATGTCGAGATGGGAGACATCGGTCCGGATGAAGAGTCGGCGGACGAGGAGGACGACCCCGATTTCGAGTGGGTGGGAACCAACCTATCAGCCCGCATGTCGGCGCTTGAGACCAACTTCAGCACTTTTCAAACCAACTACGAGCGCGACATGGGCGTAGTCCTCCGCTTCCAAGCGGACATCTATCGCCGCCTCGGGGATCCGAATGAGCCACTACCTTCCTACTACCATAACCCCTATGACCCCGACGCGCCCGGTTCCTCCCATCCCCCACCCCGGTGAAGCGTTTATATGGTGCTGGTGGCTTTTTATTTTTTTCCTGTTCACAGTTGTATGCTTTTTCCTGCACATGTAACACAGTCCTGTTGTAATAAAATCTGCATTTTGCCATTTGTTTGTTTTATTTATCGCACTTATTATTTTTCCTTATTTAGATTTTAGTCCTTTTTGCTTGAGGACAATGCAAAAATCTAAGTTAGGGGGGGTCACAAGTGTGTATGTCTAAAATTTCACAAATTTTCAAAAATGCCCAAAAATCTCAAAAAAATCATAAAATTTTGAAAAATCCAAAAATATTTTTTTGTTCAAAATAAATAAAAATTGGAATTCAAATTTTTCAAAAATATCATTAAAAGTCAGTTTAAAGTCTCAAATTGTGAAAATTCAACATACACAAGCCGAAATTGACCAAAGATGGAAATTGAGCGAAAATTGACGACTTAACGAATAAGTTTGGAGATTAACAAACCCGGTGACATTCGAGCCTATTACTTTTTGCGAGTTTTTAAATCAATCCGAGTTAATTGTTAATTCAAAGTTCTTTTCAGCGCCTAAAAAAGTTGTCGAGGATCTCAATTCTTTCATTTTGATCGGTTTTGAAAAAGGTGTGTATTATTGCTTTGAAAAATGTGCCAAATTGATCTTTAAACTAAAATTCATCTCAAAACGCATATGGTATTTTGGACAATGAAGTAGGCCCTCGTTTGTCACCCAAAAAAATTTTGGCCATAAAAAGTCGTGAAAAATCACCCCTTTTGCAAACCAAATTGAGCTGAATAGATTTTCCCTTTCGTTTAACAACCCGAAAAACCCAAATAGCCCGGAATTATGAAAAATGGAAAAATTCATAATTTCAGTCCAAAAAGTGCATATAAAGGGGCAAAAAAATAGATATGCTCAACAAAAATAGCAAAAAAAGAAAAGAAGTGAAAAACAAAAAAAAATAGAAAAAAATGAGCAATAGCCCGGAAAAACCACAAATGGACCTCATAAATGACTTTTCCAATTCCATTCTTTCCTACCATTTTCATTTTACCCCATATACCTTAAAACCCGAAAAGTCCTAACCGAGTCTAGATTGCGAAATTGGTTACCGCATGGAGAGCTAATACACCAAAAGATAATAAAAGAGATTGAATGTTCGAAAAAGAGGCAATGTTCCCGTTTTTAAAATCGTAATCCGTTGATGAGATCCTTTCACCATGAAATTTTCGTCTTTCTAATTGTATGCGTGATTTTGCGTCCATTATATTTACTCTTTATATCATGCATACCGAGAGAATATCCACATTCCGAGTGATTCGTTTGAGAGAGCATTCCGTGAGAATTGGAAATCAAAACGAATTTTCGGATAAGCAACGTAATGTTCAATCGTTGAAAATTAGCGGTTATATATCCGGCTTCGCACACACGCACTATGATTTGAGACCATTGAACATGACTTGATGATGATTATTTTCTGGAAAAGTTTGAACTATACAATTTTTACGTATTTTGAATGTTCTTTGAGTCGAATTTTGTGGGTATATTCTCTGCAAACCCTCACGAGACACAACTCGTCCTGCTAGGGTAGAGGCTTAAAGGCTTATTGCATATGCTAAATGCAATCGCTTGCCCTCGAAAAAGGTATTCTATCCCAATAAAATGTTTTTAAGAATTGAGCCTGGCTAGGATTCTTTTACATTGCTCGAGACACGCAAAGTTCTAAGTTAGGGGGGTTTGATTAGGCATAAATTCTTCCTAATTTATCCCTTGATTTAGTCACTTTTAGCACCTCGAACAACGTAATTAAGTTGACTTTATCTCATAATCTTGCTACTGACCGATCCTAATGAGTACACTGAGTTTCTGGTATTTCGTAGTGATTTTACTGGTATTTAATGTCAAGAAACGGAAGAAGGAAGCCGGAAGAATCAAGGAAGTGCGAAGGAAAGTCAAAAGGGCAAAAGAGTAATTTCCACCCAGAATTCGGATGAGGTACCTAAAGAGAAGTTGAAGAGATATCATTCACAAGCACATAGGAAGAAATGTCACCTCAATTGGAGTCCCGAAACAAAAGATGTGATCAGTCAAAGTTGAGCCAGAAAGTCAAATAGCCGGACCGTTCCGCCTCTACCCCGGACCACAAGCAAACCGAAGAAGGCAAAAATAAAAGGAACCGGTCCGCCCCAAAAATAAAAGAACCGATCCACCTAGAAAGCAGACCGATCCGCCTTAGGCCCGGACCGGTCTGACCTTCGAGATTTGCAAATCTTTTCTGTATCAAAGGAGAATCCTAGTGCAGCTGAAATTCCTAAATTCATGGAGGGTATAAAAACCCGATTTGTTATTGTTATTAGGACAGATTTTTAGATAGGAAGTAGTTAGTTTTTCTTTTCCTTCCAAAATCCCTAGTTTAGATAAACATTCCCAGTTTTAATTCATAAATTGAAGATTGATTCAGAGATTAGTGGTTTACCAGTTTCATTCATTGTTGCAGTTATTACTTGGGTAATTTTAGTGAGTATTTCTTATTTCCAATTCTTTTCTACATCTAATTGCGATTTTCCTTAGAGTAATTATGAATTCCTGCATCTCAATCCCTGTTTTCATCACTTTCATTATGTTAGGCTAGATTCTCTAAGGCCAGGATACATGAACCCAGCCTGATGTGTTAATTGTATGTTTATAATGTTAGTCCTCTGAATTTGGTGATTAAAGACGACCGTATTACGTAGGAACATAACAATTGTAGGTCTTTATATCTCGTTTGCCCCTGGGTAACCGTGATGATTTAGAATGCAATTCGAGTGTACGATCGCGATACCGATTTACTCGTCCTCAGATTAGGTATAACGCGGGCTTGAACCTCGTATACATAATGCTTGGGAGTACTAAATTCTGGGTCGGATTTAATCAGGTAAATTTACGATTAGTATTATAACTGCAGTTCACTAGGGTTGGGGGATTGTATTCCCGTCCTATTTTTCCCATCACTTAGTCAAAAGTTTTAATCCAAGTTTTCATTCATATTTTAGGTAAATTTGTGTAGTTGCATTTTTCATAATTTCATCATTGCATTTAGTTGTAATCGATCCTCAAAACCAAATCATTTTCCTTTTTCTTTTTTGAGTCAGAGTTAGGGTTCCTCCGTCTTTTCCCATCGTCACAACTTCGTTGTCCTTTTTCCCTATGGATACGATTCCGTCTTATCGGGTTTATTACTAACGCGACAGGCTTGCTCTTGAGCCTAGAGTGAACGCACATTAGAGACACATTCTGAGTCGCGTCAATAGACCCAGCTTTCCTGTGTCACAAGCTCAATGTGAACAAAGAAATCAAGCTAGTAAAGCAGCGAAGAAGAGTGTTCAGCCCTGAAAAAAACCAAGCTATACAGGAAGAGGTCGAGAAACTTCAAAAAGCCTTTTTTATTGAGGATGTTAGATATCCAGATTGGCTAGCAAATGTGGTGATGGTAAAAAAGAAGAACAACAAATGGAGGATGTGTGTAGACTTCATGAATTTTAATAAAGCCTACCCAAAGGATCATTTTCCTTTACCTCGCATCGATCAGCTCGTGGATGCTACTTCGGGGCATGAATTGTTAAGTTTCATGGATGCTTACTCTTGTTACAACCAGATCAAAATGAAGCCTGAGGACAGGGAAAGTACTTCTTTCATCACCCCAAGAGGAACTTATTGCTATAATGTTATGCCTTTCGGTCTTAAAAATGCAGGAGCAACATATCAGCGACTGGTGAATAAGGTGTTTGCAGAGAAAATCGGTCACAACATGGAGGTTTATGTTGAAGATATGCTGATGAAGATCAAGAAAGATGTTGATCATTTAGCTGACCTAGGTCGGACCTTTCATCAACTAGAAAAGTATCAAATGAAGTTGAATCCCACTAAGTGCATATTCGGAGGGGGAGAAGGAATGTTCCTTGGATATATTGTCAACCAACGTGGTATTGAAGCAAATCTTGAGAAGATCAAGGCCTTATTAGAGCTAAGATCTCCAACCACGAAGAAGGAGGTGCAAAGTCTCACAGGGCGAGTAGCAGCACTCAACATATATGTGTCACGAACAACAGACAGATGTCTCCCATTCTTCAAAACACTCCGAAAAACTTTTGAGTGGAATGATGAATGCGAGGAGGCCTTTCAAGAACTGAAGAAATATCTGGGAACACCTCCCTTATTATCTAGACCAGTGATGGGAGAAAGACTATACGTGTATCTGGCAGTTTCGGAGAACGTAATTAGCTCGGCATTGATAAGAATGGAGAATGGAATGCAGAAACCAGTCTGTAGAAGGATGTTATAAACAGAAAAAAGCAAAATAAAATAAATATGATTTTTTTATTAAATAACATCCGAGAGGTACCCGCGAGGTCACCCAGAAGTCCAAAAGCCACCGCAAGTGTCAGCGCCGCGGCGAGTCCCTACGCCACCGCAAGGGTCAGCGCTACCTCAGGCGTCAGCGCCACTTCAAGCGTCGGCGCCCCGACAAGGGTCGGCGCCGCCTCACATGTCAGCGCCGATTCAAGCATCAGCACTACCTCAGGCGTCAGCATCACTTCAAGCGTCAGCACCACTTCGAGCGTCGGCGCCCCGACGAGGGTCGGCGCCACCTCACATGTCAACGCCAATTCAAGCATCAGCGCTACCCCAGGCGTCAGCGCCACTTTGAGCGTCGGCGCCCCGACAAGGGTCGGCGCCGCCTCACATGTCAGCGCAGATTCAAGCAGCAGCGTTACCTCAGGTGTCAGCGCCATTTCAAACGTCAACGCTACTTCAAGTGTCGGCGACGTTGCAAGCATCGGGACCGCGTTACGTGTCGACGCCACTGCAAGTGTCGGCGCCACTTCAAACACCAGCGCCGATGCAAGGGTCCGCGCCGCCGCAAGGGTCCGCGCCAAGTGCCAGCGCCGCTTCAAGGGCCACTGCAGTAATGACAGATTGAGAGAGTCGGCGTCGCCACAAGACTCAGTGCCACTGCAAGGGTCACCGCAGAAATATTATTCGAGAAGTGCTGCTACAGGGGTTTTCATCATGAAACAGCAGTCTATAAATGAACAACAGCACTAACACTTTACTATCTTGCACTGGTTGCCTAGTCGAGCAAGCAGGGCTCGAACAGGCGCGTCGGGACCTCCTGGGAGTTTTGGCTTGGCGGCTGAGGGACAAGGTATGTTGAGCAAGCTCAACCACTTAGCACTATAGGATTGAGAGAATACTAGTAAGAAGACCCAGAAGTCACTCGGGACCGCACACACTGCACACTTGGTCACAAGTGAAGTGAGCAGCCAAAGAGCTGGCTACTCACAAGAAGTAAACTCTTTACAAGAAAATGACTTTTCCAGAAAAGGGGGTCCTCGAGGTCCCTCTCAAGAAAAATAACACTTTTAGAGGGGAGGAGGCCTTAAGGTCTCCTCTCTCAAAGATTTGCAAAATTGCACCACAAGTTACCATTTCAAAAGATAACTACCAAAATCTGCTATTTTGTCTCCATTAGGGGACATATGTGCGTTTTTAGTTTTGGTCGGCGCCAGGTGGCGCCTGCGGAGGGGACAGGCAGGCTGCCTACAGGTAGGGACAAATGGTACACTTCAGACATTGTTCCCCACCAACTCTCTCAATTTTGGCGCCCAAAATCGCCAGCTCACCCCTTACGCCCATGTATAAATAGACCTCTGGGCAAGGTCAAAAGAGATACAAGAAAAATTGCACTGTTACTCTGCTAAAATATCACCAGACCTACCTAGTATTCTCTCCCTGCTCATTCTCTTAAGTGTTGAGTGCCTTGTTCCTTCACTCCCCACTGACAGCCATCACTCTCAGGTGTTTCCCTTGAGAAAATTGCTATTTTTGCTATGAAAGTTCATCTTCTTGCAGGGAGTGAGTTGAAGCTTGAGTTCCATTGTTACCAGAAGGAGAAGTTTTCTTCAGAAGTTGCACCAGGAGACCTTGAAGACTTGCAGACAGTGTCCATTGGAGTGGGTCACGCCTAGGGGTGTTCACGGGTCGGTTCGGGTCGATTTTGGACCCTAGTTCAAACCGAACCAATCGGTTCGGTTTTGGAAAAGGTCAGACCGAAACCGAACCGACTATGAAAAAACCCGTCGTTTTCGGTTCACGTCGGTTTCGGTTCGGTTCGGTTCGGTTTCGGGTCGGTTTTCGACGGTTTCATGTTTGGGCCGGTTTTTTTAAGGGCGGTTTTCGGTTTGGGTCGGTTTTTAAAGGTGGGTAATGGTTTTTGGATATAAAAATATAAGTTATTTAGTTTTTTTTTAATATATATATTGGTTCGGGTCGGGTCGGTTTGAGTCGGTTTTTTCCACGTATAAACCGACAACCGAACCGACATGGTCGGTTTTTTATATCCGTAAACCGTAGGCCGAACCGGGCTAAAAAAAACCGGCGGTTTCGGTTCGGTTCGAGCCGGTTAGGTTCGGTTTTCGGGTCGGGCAGTTTTTTTGAACACCCCTAGTCACGCCTCACCCTTTCCAGTTATTCATAGACCCCAGTCTCACTACCCTCTTACATTTGGCGACTCTGCTGGGGAGGTATTCTCATTTCCATGGACAAAGAAGGTTTCAATGTCTCCAAGCAGTTGGTTTTTTAGGACATTCCATCTGGTAATGGAGCTCACAGTGACCAGACTACTCAGGAAGAAGTGGTGGTGATCGGAGCCAAGGCGCCAGCGCCTCAGGGAGGCCAGACCAGTTCGCCGGAAGTGGCTCCAATGGCAGGTATGAACCTTATGGCAATGTTTTTTGACTTTTTAAAGCAAAACAACGTGGATCTATCAAACTTGGGTCAAGGTTGTGTGACACCTGCTGCTGCCCCTTCTGGAGGGGTAGCCACTCCCATTACGATTCCGGCAGAGACGATTCCGTCTCGGAAGGCGGGGCCGGAGCAGGTCCTGGCGCCAACAGGTTCTCCAGTTCCTAAAACCACATGTTTGGAGGAATCACCCTCCAAGGCTGTTACTATGGAAGAAGTGAGGAAGCTCTTCTCCTCCTCTCAAAGAGAGGGTTCCTATCTATACGAGGAGTTACAAGACCCCTATCCACAGGAAGTAAGTGAGAACCCATACCCTGAGGGGTATATCCCACCAAAATTTATCAAGTTTGGCGGTAGGGGGAGAACCCTCGAGAACACGTGAAGAGGTTCGTCGAGTACCTGGGAGTACACGCTGGCGACAAGAACCTGAGATTGAGGGAGTTCTCTAAAACTCTCACTGGGAAAGCTTATACATGGTATTCTCGCTTGGCGCCTAACAGCGTCCCTACTTGGGAAGAGATGCACAGACAGTTCCTTCAGAAGTTTTTTGTAGCGGAGGATGAATTTACACTGAGGCACCTGGCGCAAGAGGTCCAGAAGCCAGGAGAAGAGTTGATGCACTACATCAAGAGATTTTGTGAGAGGGCCTTAGATGTTCACGAGGACGTGGTGGAGGCCAGGTTGCTGCATATATGTGTGGAAGGACTCCTGGAAGAATACAAGCTGCATTTGATCAACGAAACTAGAGACGAAACTTTCAGAGAATTCACCCGGGCCGCCAGCAACATAGCTACGATAATCAAACCAAGAGCCCCGGGTTGGAGGACACAAGTTCCACTGACTCCCGGGAGGTTTCAAGTTGCGAGAAGGCAAGCGGTTAACTATGTGGACGGGAGTAACAAAGGGAAGAAAGGAGGCCCCGGGGCCAAGACTGACAGTCCCGGCAACAAGAGAAAGTTTGGGGAGGATGTCCCGCCGCCACTACCGTGCAGCGTAGCGGAGGCCATGGATTGTTACCGCACCTTGGTGCGAGAAGGCGTAGCAGGACCCCCCAACCTAAAAGGAGAGACCCCCACTGCAGCTGACAAGGCTAATCCGAAGTACTGCGAATTGCACCAACGAGTGCAGCACTCTACCAAGGATTGTTACTACTTGAGAAGGATCATTGGTGAGCAGATGGCCAGCGGTACCTTGAAGATACCCCCCGTGGACGTTAACGAGAACCCACTCCCTACGCATCATTTTGGAACTTACAACATGGTAGTTGCCTACGACGAAGAAGCTACGAGAAGTCTTGTGAAGCGGGAGAATGGCGAGCAGTTATGCGAGGAGTTAGAAAATCTGTCACTAAGCAGACTTCAGCTAGAAAGAAATCGAGAGGAGTGGTTCTTCACTCCGGAGTATGAAAGTGGGAGTGGTGAAGCTGAGGAAGTCGCTCTCTCAGAAGGCGAGGTAGACGTCATCCTCGCTCTAGACGAGGGAGGGACCTCTGAAGCGGAGTATGTTTGCAGTGCCCAGACGTACGAGGTAGACTTAGATTCTGAATGTGAGGCCATAGCGAGGAGCCCCAAGTTCAAGTGGTTTTTCGACCAGATAGGGGTGAAGTACGACACGAGGGTGTCCATCATGAGGAAAGTCTTGGAGGCGGTGCAGCAGCAGGGAGACCCTTCGCTAAATTGGCAGGGGCCAATCGGAAGGATGATTAAGAAGTATACCTCAGAAGTGGTGTTTTCAGAAGCGGATAGGGCAGTGCCCTACTTCCACAACCGCCCGTTGTACGTCACAGCCATAATTAATGGAGTCTCATTTCCTAGGGCGTTGATGGATGGAGGAGCATCCATTAACATCATGCCCATCAGCACATTATATGAAACGGGAATTGACCAAGAGAAGTTGGTTCCGGTACCGCTAGTAATTTCTGGATTCGACAACGCCGGAATGCAGTCAATCGGATACGTGAATGTGGGAATTAAGTTGGGAAATTTCACCTCCCACATCAAATTTCACGTTATTAACGCTGACACCAGCTACCAATTACTCATTGGAAGGGTGTGGATGCACACTCATGGCGTAGTGCCTTCCACCTACCATCAGTGCGCGAAGGCAAATATTAGAGGTACAGAGATAGTGATCAAGGCCACGCAGAGACCCTTCGCCGTTGAGGAGGACCACCTGGTAGATCCTGCCTTTTACACCGAGTTGGACGAGGAAAGAAAGGTCTCAACAAGAAAGCTAGCAGGAAGCAAGATAGCTGAGGGAAGGGCCCCACAGAAAAAATCCGTTCATGATCGTTTAGGGGAAAGAATAATTCCTCACATAGAAAAAGGTAAGAGGAAGGTAGAAGAGGTAGCTAGACCTCCTCGAACTTGCAAGAAAGTGGTTTTGCCCAATGGAAAGGTCATCTACCGTTTATAACGGTCTGCGCGGGCGATGTTCTGGGACGAGAGCATCGACCCGGCGCCCGAATGTTTTATTGTTGATGAATCCCATATTGTTGAGCATGTGGAAGAACCAGAAGAGGCGCCGGAGTGCATGCAAGACGGACCCAGAGAGCAGCTGCAGGAGTTAGAGGAAATCAAGTTGGGGTCAGAAGAGGGCGAGAGTAGACCCATCCTAATTTCCAAGTGCCTGGAACCGAAGCAGAAGGAAGATCTCATTGAGCTACTTAAGGAGTTCACTGATGTATTTGCTTGGAAGTACACGGAGATGCCAGGAATAGACGCAGAAGTGAGCTCTCATAGATTGAACATCCTTCCCAACGCCCTTCCGGTAAGGCAAGCCACACGCACATATAAAGCAGACCTTCATTTAAAAATAAAGGCCGAGGTGGAGAAGTTGTTAGCGGCAGGGTTCATCAAGCCTATTCAGCACCCCATATGGCTGTCCAGCATAGTGCCAGTGGCAAAGAAAGACAAGACCCAAATCAGAATCTGTGTAGACTTTCGTGACTTGAACAGGGTGTGTCCTAAGGATGAATTCCCACTACCCAGCATAGACAGCTTAGTGGATTCCACCGCGGGACATGAGATGTATAGCTTCATAGACAGGTATGTTGGATATAACCAGATTAAAATGGACCCCGCCGACGCAGAGAAGACTGCCTTCCGCACACCGTTAGGGAACTTTCACTATACAGTCATGCCCTTCGGATTGAAGAACGCTGGGGCCACATACCAGCGGACTATGATGGCAATTTTTCACGACTTATTTCATGATATACTAGAATTCTATGTGGATGATTTGGTGGTGAAGTCTAGGAAAGAAAACAAGCACATTCAGGATCTCAGGAGAGTATTCGAGAGGTGTCGTCGGTATAAGATGAGAATGAACCCCTCAAAGTGTGCCTTTGGGGTTACTGCAGGGAAATTCTTAGGTTTTGTGGTAAATAGACAAGGAGTGCAAGTGGATGCAGAGAAGATGAAAGCCATTGTGATGATGCCACCGCCCAAGAGTCAGAGACAACTTAAGAGCTTCCTGGGAAAGGTATCCTACCTGAGGAGGTTTATACCTGCATTGGCAGAAGTAACTCATCTGTTCGCACCTCTACTAAAAGACAAAGCCAAGTGGGTTTGGGGAGAGAGGCAAGAGAGTGCGTTCAATAAGATTAAGGAAATCCTAGCCTCTCCGTCCACGATGATTCCCCCTGAAGCCGGAGCGCCACTGCTTCTCTACCTCACTTCTACAGAGAGGTCGATAGGGGCCCTCTTGGCGCAAGAGAAGGAAGGAATGGAAAGTCCGGTCTATTACCTATCAAGAGTAATATCTGGGACAGAATCGAGATACACCAGCGTTGAGAGGCACTGCCTGGCGCTGGTATTTGTAGCCCAGAAGTTGAGACACTACCTTCTAGCCTTCACCATTCACATAATCACCAAGTGTGATCCCATCAAGTACCTCCTCGCGCGGACTATACTCGTGGGACGAGCAGCAAGGTGGTTTTTGATCTTGTCAGAATATGATCTAAAGTGTGTAGTGCCTAAAGCCATTAAGAGCCAGGCGGTAGCAGATCTGCTGGCCCACTTCCCGAGTGGGGTTTTCGAACCACCTAATGAAGAGCTACCCGGAGAAAGTTTCCAAGCATGCATGGCGGAGGAGGTGAAGAAGTGGTTTATGGAATTTGATGGTTCTAGCGCCCAAGGAACAGGTGGGGCTGGCGTCATACTGTCAGATGGGAAGGAGAAGATTACCCTCTCCTTCAAGTTAGATTTTAAATGCTCAAATAATGAAGCTGAGTACGAAGCCCTCATTCTAGGGATGTTGGAAGCGCTCAGAAGAGGGATCAGAGTACTGTGTATACGAGGAGACTCCAATATGGTGGTAAGGCAGGTCAATGGAGAGTTTTCCCTTAAACATGCCAACTTAGCGCCATACAGACACATCATCCAACGACTGCTGAGACAGTTCTTGGAAGTAACTGTGGAGAGGCAGGCGCGAACGATGAACAGGCACCCTGACGCGATCGCCACCATAGCACAAAAGTTGGACATGGAGGAGTCAGAAGCAACCATCACAGTTAGGCGGAGAACGGTGCCTACTACCGTAAAGTCCTTATTCCCAAGTGACGACCCGGAAGACTGGAGGCGTCTGGTGGAGAGGCAACTTGAAACCAGGGAAGGGCCAATGAAAATATTGGAGTTAGCCAACTATCATGTGCTGCAGGGAACTCTCTATTTCAAGAGTCCCGGAGGGTTTCTGGCACGGTGCGTAGGGGAGCAAGAAGCCAAGGAGAGGTTAATAGAAATGCACCAGAGGCACTGTGGAGATACAAATATCCCACTTTACAGAAGACTGCAGCAAAGCGGGTATTTTTGGCCCTCCATGAGCGTAGAAGCGGCCCGCCTGCAACAAAGTTGTTTAAAGTGCCAAGCTAATTTTGATCAGCCGATGGAGGCTAACTTCGTGGAAGCCTTCAAAGATTGGAGACAGCCGTACCTAGCATATCTGAGGAATGGGGAGCTGCCCGCCGAGAGAGCGGAGGAAATTTACCTTAGAAAAAGGGTAGCACGTTTTTACTTGGTCAAAGGAGAGTTGTATAGGAAAGGGTATAATGAGAAGGCGCTAAGGTGCGTAGCCAAGGAGGAAGTGGAAAGGGTGCTGAAAGAAGCTCACGAGCCCTCTCACATGGGAGGCGCCAAGCTGTATCAGCTGATGACGTTGGGATACTACTGGCCGACCATGGAGGCTGACTCCATTGGATACGTGAAAAAGTGTAGAGCATGCCAGGTGCACGGAAACATGGTGCACTCTCCCTCCGTCAGCCTACAAAGCTTGGCAACCCCTATCCCTTCCACACATGGGCGTTCGACCTGGTGGGTAAGATCGCCCCAGCATCTCATGGCAAGACCTTTATCATTGTGGCTATAGAATTGTATACCAAATGGGCGGAGGCCATTCCTTTAAGGAGGGTCACTGCCCAAGTGGTAACCCAGTTTATAAAGGAGTATATCATATGTAGGTTTGGTATACCCAAAGTGATCCTAACGGATAATGGGAAGCAATTTGTATGCAAAGAGATGGCCCTCCTCACGGACAAGTATAAGATTGTGCATAATAGCTCAACCATATCCTACCCCAAGGGCAATGGCCAAGCAGAAGCTACTAATAAGACCCTGATAAATATTCTGAAAAAGATGCTAGAAGACATGCCGGGAGCATGGGATGAGAAGTTGCCGATGGTGTTATGGGCCTACCGTACTTCGAAAAGAAAGCCAACGGGGTTCACTCCCTTCTCTCTAGTATATGGGACCGAAGTTGTCCTACCAGTGGAACTGGCGGTACCTTCAGCCATAATTTCTCTTAGCAATGGGCTCATCCCAGACCCAAGGCATGTGCAACTGGAGGCACTAGATGAGCACAGGGATAAGGCGAGAGAGAATTTCAATGTCTACACTCAGCAACTGTCCAGGGCTTATGAAAATTTGGTTAAGCCTAGGGAATTCCAGGTGGGAGATCTAGTCCTGCGAGCATCAACCCACCATCTTCGTAGCATGTCGGCGTCAAAATTCAAATCTAACTGGGAAGGCCCTTTTGTTGTCAGAGGAGTGGGGAAGTCGGGCTACTGCCAGATATCAGAACCTGAGAGTGATTGCCTCCAGTCCATCAACTGCAAGTGGCTGAAGAGGTACTATGCTTAGTAATAACTAACAAGTTTTGTTTGTATTTTGCATGTCGGCAACGGATGTCAAGGATTGCTTCTACACTAGAAAAGTTTTTTTTTTTTTTGAAGCAATACTACACTGTAAACGGTAGACAAAAGTAAAAGAAATGAAATAGCAACACTTTTGGTCATTTTGACGTTTACTTTGCTTACTCATTTATATATACATTTACGCTCCCTATTAAGTTAGAAGAGAGTAAAAAAAAGAGGTCGGGAACTTTGCTCACTACACTTGGGAGGTAAGTCCATCCTAAGAGAAAGTATACTGAGCAAAGTCCCCTAGACATAAATTAATATAGTTTTATAACAAAATCAGGCTTCCGGAAAGAGGCGGGGGTCACCCTCCTCTCCAGCCCAGCCTCTACGACTATAAGCAGTAATATGTAGGAATACCCCCACAGACAGGAGGGGCAACCCAAGAAAGTCACAGCTAGAAGAGGTGCATTTTCAAAAAAAAAATGTGTACAATATAATAATACATAACTTTTCATATCAATGCAAATACCCCGCAGTATATAGGGTAGCCACCAGTAGACTAAAGGCTCACAGAAATTAGAGCAAGTCATGTAAAACAAACACCCACAGCATAAAGGGAGAACAAAAGAAAAAGAAAGTGCAGAAGAAACAAAGTGTCTCATACAGGAATGATAAGTGATGTACACATAGAATTCTGAACACTACAAAGCAAGAAGTAGCCTATCGGCTAGAAACCACAAAAAATAAATCATCGCGCGCGATGGCGCCAGCATATGATGGACCAGCCTCCCGTAGAAACTCTTCCTCCAACCTGACGGATTTAGCATCATCCTCCTCATCGCCAGACTCAAGTCTAGCAAGCTTCACCTACAGTAGGGCGATCTGATTCTAGATCCTCGTAACCTCAGCGTGTCGTTGCTCAACCCTGGACTGCCGGGACAAGTGAAACCTCACTATCTTCCGGAAAGGAACACTCAGGAAGGGGCGAACCCCTGCATCAAGCCAATCCAAACGAAAATGATAGAACTGCTGTAAGTCGCGGAGAGCATCCAAGAATAGCAAGATAGAAGAGCTAGTCAGCTTAGCAGGGGAGGTAGCGAAGAACTCGTGAACATGGCTGGCAAGAGCCCTCAGGTTGAAGGCCGTAAGACTGTCAACCTGGAGTATACTCTGAGAAGTGAACGTCTCGGGATGGTGCTCCAAGATGAGATCCAAGAGCTGACGCTCATGTACCCTGAAGCGGCCTAGTAACTCCTCACGCCATAGCCTACTAGAAATAGTCGCAGCGTCCTCTGTTTCATCATCACCCTCGGAGTGGCGAGACCCCGCCTCAGAGGGAAGAAAAGAAGACTCCCCACCAGAATCAGCATCACCGACTAAAGGAGTGAACTCAGAACTGTGATCTCCCTCCGCAGTTGCCCCACTACCAGTCTCCACAGTTATCGGAGTATCCTCATACACCTAGAAACAATGAGACAAGGGTGTTATAGGAATGCTTGCACAGTATACGCAAGAAGAAAAAAGGGGAATAGTAAAAAGAGGGGGGTATGCCAGTCTAATACCTCTCTCACAGCTGCACCGCTGCCAGACTCCACAGTTATCGGAGTATCCTCATACACCTAGAAACAATGAGACAAGGGTGTTATAGGAATGCTTGCACAGTATACGCAAGAAGAAAAAAGGGGAATAGTAAAAAGAGGGGGGTATGCCAGTCTTATACCTCTCTCAAAGCTGCCCCACTGCCAGACTCCACAGTTATCGGAGTATCCTCATACACCTGGAAACAATGAGACAAGGGTGTTATAGGAATGCTTGCACAGTATACGCAAGAAGAAAAAAGGGGAATAGTAAAAAGAGGGGGGTATGCCAGTCTAATACCTCTCTCACAGCTGCCCCGCTGCCAGACTCCACAGTTATCGGAGTATCCTCATACATCTGGAAACAATGAGACAAGGGTGTTATGGGAATGCTTGCACAGTATACGCAAGAAGAAAAAAAAGGGGGAATAGTAAAAAGAGGGGGTATGCCAGTCTAATACCTCTCTCACAGATGCCCCGCTGCCAGACTCCACAGTCACCGGAGTATCCTCATACACCTGGAAACAATGAGACAAGGGTGTTATGGGAATGCTTGCACAGTACACGCAAGAAGAAAGTAGGGGAAAAGTAAAAAAGTGGGGGGTATGCCAGTCTAATACCTCTCTCACAGCGGCCCCACTGCCAGCCTCCATAGTCATCAGAGTACTCTCGTGCACCTGGAAACAATGAGACAAGGGTGAAATGAGAATGCTTGCACAGTATATGCAAGAAGGAGGAAAGTAGATACTCTTATACATGGTACCTGAACAATGCCCTCCATAACGGTCATAGAAGGAGGAGCAGGGGCCCCCGTAGGGGCAACAACACTGATCGATGCTCCAGAAGAGGTTGCCTCAGTGACCAATACTTCCGAAGAAGCTACCTCAACCTCAAGCACCGTAGGGATATCTACCTGAAGAGGCGCAACGACAGGACAAACCAACCCTTGTATAGGGGCTGCTGAAACGGCAGTGGCAGGAGCCGCACTCGAAACAGCGCCAAGAGATAACTGCGACAAAGTAAAATAGGGCTACGATATATGCAGGCTGGACAGATAAGAAAATAGAACTAAGAAAATAAAAGAATACCTGAACCCCATCCAAGGGGGAAGCGCGAAAAAAGACGGTCGGCGCAGTAGGGGCTGTACTGATAGCCTGCAAGGAATGAAAATATGTTGTTTATTGCATGTTCGAGGAAAAGGAGATCCCATTGCTTCGACAGAAAAGACCGACCTGAAGTGTGGGCTCACTGGTTGAGGCCACGGTAAATATGGGGCCCCGAGAAATCGCCTGAACCAAAGGTCTACCGTCCATAGATACGCGGACCCTAGGGATGGAAATCCTCCCCGAAGAGGATAAACTCGGGGCGATAACGCCAGCTAAGGGAGGAGCCCCTCCCTGAGAAGAAAGTCCAAGAGCCATTAGGACTCCTGTTAAGAGGAAACAAATATTCAAAAATAAAATAAAAATAAATGCATACCTCAGATGAAGAGGCCTCCAGGGGCTTAACTGCAGAAGTACCCACCGCCGAGACAAGAGAGGACGATGTGGCAACGCCCGAGGACACAACTCTCTACGCATGATAAATGGGTAAATAAGAAGAAGGAGTACAAAAGGAAATGACGCAATGAAAAGTTTTGAAAATAATGAGGCATACCTGAGGAGAAGGGGAAGCCACAGGGTTAGTCCGGGTGACAGTAAAATGCACGGACGAAAGCTGCAGGAAATGACAGTATGCGCAACCAAAAGGCAGTTAGAAGACGAATAAACTACAACAGATGTTAAACGAATTAAGGAAACAACAAAACTCTCTAAACAGGCCCCGGGAGGAAATGAGCATGGAGTTCCTCTCCCGCTGAAAGGGCGTCGGACGTAATGGGGGAAGAGGAGAACTACCTGCCTCGATAGAAGTGGCCTGCACAAATATAACAAAATGCTTTGAATGAAAATATATATATATATATATATATATATGATGAGAGGAAGAAAGAAAATCATATAAAAAAAATAAAAAAAAATAAGACAAGTAAAGGGAGAACGCTTACAGTAACAGGGCACGTAGTCTGGCTATAAGGGAGATGGGTGGGGCTGACCCTCCCAGAAGAACGAGAGGCCTCATCATCGCTAGAAGACTCTCTGGAGACTGATAACAAAGCATAAGTGTCAGTAGTACTTTCGCTGTGGAAACCCCGGCCGCCCATATCATCCGAAGAAGAACTATGGTCGTCATAGGAAGGGGTGCTTCCATAATCAACTAGTTCCTCTTCCAATGAAGGGGAGGGAGATGAAGGAACCCCGTGAGAACTGGTTCCACTAAGTAAAAAATGTTGTGATATAGTACCTTCTGCAATAGGAATAGACGCGACCCGCGTCTCCTGGGAAGTAAGGCTCGGTGAGGAGTAACCATTTCCTGTCACTACTTGGGAAGTCCCCCCTGCACCAAGGTCACCAGTATTGGACTCTTGATCCACCGTAGATGAAGCAGCTATGCCGGCGCCACCTCCTTTCTTTTTCTTCGCAGCCCGGGTCCTCACGGGAGAAGAAGGAGGAGAAGCAGTAGTAGCAGGAATAAAATCGGAGACGTCGGCGTCAGGGTGTTTCCTTTTGCTGGTAGTAGAGGTGCCCGCCTTCCCTTTGCTTTTTGGTTGGCTTTTAGACTTCGCAGGGGGAAGATCAGTCGACGGAGGCGGAAGTGACTCGTCAAGGAGAGGTTTCACTAAAATAGGGATGGCCTGCTCCAAGGGTGGCGTAGAAGTGGTGCTGAGAAACCAAGGATCTTTCTGCGTCCGCCTGACCAAAAATTGAGCTCTGGTATATTTAGTGGGGTTAGTCTCATGCGGAGGGCCAACTGCACATTCTCGAATAAGACGAACCTGCTGCTGCCAAAGAAGAAACCAGGATGAAGTGAACGAAGGGTGATAATCACTGGGAGGCACATAGAGACCGCCCAAACCACTGACTCTGCGGAATAACCCCTGAAGAGTAAAGCTAGCACACGCCTCAGAGAATGCCTCAGAATGACTGCCGTAGGTAGGAAGAGGAGGAGTATGAACGCCCTGATCATAGCCAAACTGTCGTCTTGCCCTCTCGGAATGATAAAATTCAGCACGGGGACCTAACTCGGTCCAAGAAGGAAGGTGACACGGTAAGAGCATCGTCACCACATTAATATGAGGACACGTGGAAACTGACCCCACTGCTGAAGGGCAATAGAAGGTCCCCCCGTCGTCAGGAAAAGAAAGCCAGCTGAAAGTACCCCCAGGGCGCCTGGTGTAAGGACGAAACTGAAATTCCTTGATATCATCAATCAACATCCCCAGAGACTGCTTGGGAGTTTTCTTATGCCACTGAAGAAGTCTCGCAGCGTCGCTATGACAAGCGTGAGCCCCTGAAGTAAGGTGGGGGAAATGATCAAACAAAAAGGCCATCAGGAGAGGGGCGTTGACATGATTAGCAACATCATACCGACCGCAGGACCTCTCTACATCTATGTGTGCTCGGTCTATCCAGGTGTAAAGAGAACCCAAAGTCAGGGCAGCCATGGGTACCGGTCTACCGCGAGACAATCGTACAGCCAATCTAAAAAGAAGTTCGCGAGGACAGTCTTCAGGCTTACCTGGAAGAAGGAACCGAGTCAGGAACGTAACGAGAAAAGCGGCTAAATGTGCAGGAGAGTGAAGCTTAGGACCATCCTGGGATCTGGGGGCTGCACGGGAAGTCTCCCCCTTTGGAAACTGCTCAAAGTCCCTGAACCAGTATCTTTGCCATTTGGCAAAGGAATGCTTGGAATGACCCGTTACATTTATGGCCACATACCTCGAGCACTCTCCGAGAGCTGACCGTAACTCCCCCACCAACTCCTGCTCTAGGGAGTCCTCGCAGTCATCAGAAAAGACCTGTTGCCCAAAGAAAGGAAGGGCGTACAACTCACATATATCTTCGAGAGTAACAGTAAATTCCCCCCAGCCCGTGACAAAGGTGTGAGACTCCATACTCCACCGAGACAATAAGAGATTGAGCGAAGAACCGTGTTTAAAGATGGTACAGGACTTCAGACTGCTGACGGGGTGAAGAGCCCCACCTCCCTAAGAATAGCCACGTAATCAGGAACGCTTAGAACATAGTCAACCCAACTGGCCCACTCCTCTGTAGGTCCACCGGGGGTTTTAACCTCAACATTGGAATAAGGAAAGTCGCCTCGGTCAACTCGGACTCAGAGAATGGAATCCGGAGAAATAGTAGGAAGATCAGCAGACTCAGTTAACCCCACATGAGACCGATCGAGAACAGCACTCGAAAATTTTTCCCCAAAATCAGAAAGTGAAACCATGAAACTATCAGCAGGGCCGAAAAAGGGAGCACAACGATAAATACCGAAGTCCCGCCCTTGACGAATGTGCATATAATCCTTCCATGCCTGAGAGGAAGTTGGCGTAGCTGGTGAACCACCCAGAGCCAGTGGCTCAAGAAAAGAACTCACCCCAGTGGGGACTCCGAGCGAGAGACCCCCGGGGTCCCCTCTCGTAAAAAAAGAGGTGGAGGCAGAAACCCCATCATAATCATAGGAAGAGCCCCTGGGCAGTGGCATGCTCTCCGTACCACCAATAGTCGTCGAGATACCCTGGGTCACGGAACCCCTGAAGTGACAAAAGGTAGAAACACCCCCTTCCACAAACGAGAGACCTGTGGATGCGAGACCAAGTCTTGAGGCGCCATAAGTGGAAGTACCCATTTCAGAAACAGTCAAAGGCGTCGAGACACCCGAGGGCGAAGTGATGGCGTCCGCACTAATACTTGTCGAGACCCCACGCTCCTCGCGCACAATGAAATCGGGCGCGAGACCCTTAGCTGTCAAAATATCCTCGGTCAGAACCTCACGCTCCTCGCGCACAATGAAATCGGGCGCGAGACCCTTAGCTATCAAAAAATCCTCGGTCAGGACCTCGCGTTCCTCGCGCACAATAAAAACAAGCGCGAGACCCTTAGCTACCAGAAAATTTTCAGTCGAGACCTCGCGCTCCTCACGGACATTACGAACGGGCGCGAGCCCCTCAGATGACGAAAGGTCTCCGCGCGAGACCCCTCGTGCCGTGGAAGATTGCCTCTCGAGACCCCCGCAGGTGGCGACTGGAAGGGCGAGGAACCCGTGAGGGTTCTCGGCCCGAAATCTGCAGAAACAGGTACCGCGGGCTGCGCGGCAGCACTAGTGAATCTTGGCGCGAGACCCTCGGCGGTCGGAACAGCCCCAGCCGAGACCCCACGCTCCTCGTGCGCAATAAAATGGGGCGCGAGACCCTTAGACATCAGAAAACTCCCAGCCGAGACCTCGCGCTCCTCGCGGACACTAAGAACGGGTGCACGCCCTGTAGATGGTGGAAGATCATCGCACGAGACCCCTCGTAGCACGGAGGACGCAAGTTCGAGACCCCCTGCAGGCGGTGACGGGAAGGGCGAGGAACCCATGAGGGTTCTCGACCCGAAATCTATAAAAGCAGGTACCGCGCATAAGGCGGCGGCACCGGTGGCCATACCCGGTAAATCGGCGTCGGCGACAGCTATGAAGGTCACGGAAGTGATAGGAACGACGGATGGAGACGGTAAAGGGTGTAGAACCATGGGGGTTTTAGAGTTGCTTACATTGGGAGATACATTCTTTGGCTGGGAATCCATGGATGAGAGGGTATGATAGTTGGGAAGGTTAGAGCAAAAAAAGAGATGGGTGGCTATGGGGTTTTAAAAAAAAAAATATCCCTCTTTCACTTTCTCTCACTACAAACCCAAAGATGCTTAGGTTTTGGTTGAAGAAGATGAAGGACCCCAAGATAAGGGGCTTATGCTTTTTGCACCAAAATGGGAAAACGTGCAGGAAGGCAAAAAAAGTTGATGATTTTTTTCCCAAATGATGAGATGACAGTTCCCACACTGACGCGTGGGTTTTCAAAAAATTAAATACCTCGGATAAAGGGCCATAGAATTTAATGATCCTAGGATCCCTCAGAAAATATATATATATATAATTGTTGAAACCAGATTTATAGCGTACAAAGTTTTTTTAGTCTACCCAACCAAAAAATCTTTGCACGAGGGGCTAATGTAGAAGGGTGTTATAAACAGAAAAAAGCAAAATAAAATAAATATGCTTTTTTATTAAATAACATCCGAGAGGTACCCGCGAGGTCACCCAGAAGTTCAAAAGCCACCGCAAGTGTCAGCGCCGCGGCGAGTCCCTACGCCACCGCAAGGGTCAGCGCTACCTCAGGCGTCAGCGCCACTTCAAGCGTCGGCGCCCCGACAAGGGTCGGCCCCGCCTCACATGTCAGCGCCGATTCAAGCATCAGCGCTACCTCAGGCGTCAGCATCAATTCAAGCGTCAGCACCATTTCGAGCGTCGGCACCACTTCGAGCGTCGGCGCCCCGACGAGGGTCGGTGCCACCTCACATGTCAACGCCGATTCAAGCATCAGCGGTACACCAGGCGTCAGCGCCACTTTGAGCGTCGGCACCCCGACAAGGGTCGGCGCCGCCTCACATGTCAGCGCAGATTCAAGCAGCAGCGTTACCTCAGGTGTCAGCGCCATTTCAAACGTCAACGCCACTTCAAGTGTCGGCGCCGTTGCAAGCATCGGGACCGCGTTACGTGTCGACGCCACTGCAAGTGTCGGCGCCACTTCAAACACCAGCGCCGATGCAAGGGTCCGCGCCGCCGCAAGGGTCCGCGCCAAGTGCCAGCGCCGCTTCAAGGGCCACTGCAATAATGACAGATTGAGAGAGTCGGTGTCGCCACAAGACTCAGCACCACTGCAAGGGTCACCGCAGAAATATTATTCGAGAAGTGCTGCTACAGGGGTTTTCATCATGAAATAGCAGTCTCTAAATGAACAACAGCACTAACACTTTACTTTCTTGCACAGGTTGCCTAGTCGAGCAAGCAGGGCTCGAACAGGCGCGTCGGGACCTCCTGGGAGTTTTGGCTTGGCGGCTGAGGGACAAGGTATGTTGAGCAAGCTCAACCACTTAGCACTATAGGATTGAGAGAATACTAGTAGGAAGACCCAGAAGTCACTCGGGACCGCACACACTGCACACTTGGTCACAAGTGAAGTGAGCAGCCAAAGAGCTGGCTACTCACAAGAAGTAAACTCTTTACAAGAAAATGACTTTTCCAGAAAAGGGGGTCCTCGAGGTCCCTCTCAAGAAAAATAACACTTTTAGAGGGGAGGAGGCCTTAAGGTCTCCTCTCTCAAAGATTTGCAAAATTGCACCACAAGTTACCATTTCAAAATATAACTACCAAAATCTGCTATTTTGTCTCCATTAGGGGACATATGTGCTTTTTTAGTTTTGGTCGGCGCCAGGTGGCGCCTGCGGAGGGGACAGGCAGGCTGCCTACAGGTAGGGACAAATGGTACACTTCAGAAATTGTTCCCCACCAACTCTCTCAATTTTGGCGCCCAAAATCGCCAGCTCACCCCTTACGCCCATGTATAAATAGACCTCTGGGCAAGGTCAAAAGAGATACAAGAAAAATTGCACTGTTACTCTGCTAAAATATCACCAGACCTACCTAGTATTCTCTCCCTGCTCATTCTCTTAAGTGTTGAGTGCCTTGTTCCTTCACTCCCCACTGACAGCCATCACTCTCAGGTGTTTCCCTTGAGAAAATTGCTATTTTTGCTGTGAAAGTTCATCTTCTTGCAGGGAGTGAGTTGAAGCTTGAGTTCCATTGTTACCAGAAGGAGAAGTTTTCTTCAGAAGTTGCACCAGGAGACCTTGAAGACTTGCAGACAGTGTCCATTGGAGTGGGTCACGCCTCACCCTTTCCAGTTATTCATAGACCCCAGTCTCACTACCCTCTTACACAGTCTATTACACCAGCAAGGCCTTTCGAGGAGTAGAGATTAAATATCCAAGACTGGAGAAGTTACCGCTGGCACTAATCGAAGCAAGAAAAAGAATGAGACCATACTTCCAAGCCCATACTATAGTGGTGTATACTGATATGCCATTAAGACAAGCTCTGCATAAACCAGAGAAATCGGAAAGATTGATGTACTGGGTAGTAGAGCTTGGTGAATATGATATAGTTTATGAGCCTAGGTTATCACTGAAGTGGCAGGCAGTAGCAGATTTTATAACAGAGTTCACTCACTCTGGCACATCCAAAGAACAGGAGATTAATACCAACCAACCCATGGACGTTACGGGATCATCAAAGATAAGACCCGACCCGACCAACTTCCATCAGAGGATGAACAAGAAAAGATGATCAATGAGCAACGTGAAGTGGTGGAGGAAAATCAAAGAAAACATCAGATATTCCATCAAGGAACTCTTTCAGACCAAGAATTTGATAATGAAATACATATATGGAACTTATATGTGGATGGTTCTTCATATACCACAGGTAGTGGAGCAAGAATAGTATTAAACAGTCCAAATGAGATTGACATAGAGTATGCTCTCTGTTTTCAATTTAAAGCATCTAATAATGAGGCTGAATATGAGGCCATGGTCGTGGGTCTAAGTCTGGCCAAATCCATGAAGGCAGAACAGGTTGTAATATTCAGTGATTCACAGTTAGTCGTGAATCAAATCCTAGGGGTGTATACAGCAAAAGGAGAGCTAATGGTCAGATATCATGCAAAATATATGGAGATTGTCTCAACTTTCACCGTAGTGTAGTTGATCAGAATACCGAGATTAGAGAATGCAAGAGTCGATGCTCTAGATCGTCTAGCATCAGCAACACGTATCGAGCTACGAAGAACCATACCAATAGAGATTCTGGCAGATCGGAGCATAGACGAAGATTTGATAATGAATTTCATTCACTATACCAAAATGGGCAAATTATCACCTTTCAGCCGGCCAGCCTTGTCAAGGTCAATGACCGTGATAAAAAAACACGCGTTTTATGTCACTTTCATTGACCTTGACATGACCGTGACAACTAATTGTCACGGTCATTGACCGTGACAAGCCCGTGACAAATTTACTTGTCACGGACTTGTCACGGTCATTGACCGTGACAATAATATGAATACTTGTCACGGTCAAACACCTTGACACGACGGTGACAATGTTCGCAGCAAAAACCCTATCCCCCCCTCTTTTTTCCCTCCGCGCCGTTCCCTCCCTCTCTCTCTCTCTCTCTCGACGCTGCTCTCTCTCTCTCAGGTCGGTTTTCTCTCTCTCTCTCTCTTCCATTTATATATATATATTTGTGTGTATATTTATGTGTGTATGTGTATATATATATGTGTGTATGTGTGTGCGTGTGTGGGGGTGGGGCGGGGTGGGGGTAGGGGGTGGGGCAGGGTGGGAGTAGGGGGTGGGGCGTGGTGGAGGGGGGCAAGGGGTGGGGTGGGGTGGGGTGTGTGTGTGTGTGTGGTGGGGTGTGGTGGGGAAGGGGTGGGGTGGGGGGTGTGTGTGTGGTGGTGTGTGGTGGGGGAAGGGGTGGGGGAGGGGGCAGGGGGTGGGGTGGGGTGGGGTATACACAACACTAAAAGTAGACATCAATTTTAAAAATAATTGATAATAGTTGGATAATAATTGGATAATAAACATCGGGAGGGGGAGGGGGAGGGGGTGGGGGTGGGTGGGGTTTTGAATATTATTTACATTCAAAATAAATAATTGATAATAGTTGGATAATAATTGGATAATAATTGTTTTTATACCTATAAAACAGCTTAGATAGTGTGTGTGTGTGTGTGTGTGTGTATGTGGTCAATACATGAATTTATTTTTGTATTTGAATTAACCCATGAATTTATTTTTGTATTTGAATTAACCCATTATATGAAACATACTTGAAATTAAATATAGTGCGCATAGATACTAGCATTCTAGTTCTTATGCGTACTCATTCAATAACCCTTAGACCCGTTCGAGAGTCATTACCCCTGTAATGAGATCTCTCGAATTGTCCCGTTTGGACAGTTTGAGACTGTATAATTTCTGTATAATATTCTTATTGGCTTAAAGTTGTTACTTTTGGAGGAAGTTTTGCAGTCGTATCTTAATGTTCTCTGGGTACATACTAGATTGACAAGTGTGACTGTTATTTTAATTGACCAATTGAAATAACACTCACACCTGCCAATCTACGTCGTGTACTTGGAGAACTAAGGGGATATGCTGTCGAATTTTTTTCAAATCGTAACAATGTGCATGAGTTGTTAAGTATATTACAGAAAAATGCATTCTTGAATGGGATAGGACCACTTACCCTTTAATAGGATAATTAATTGATGGGATAATTAAATAAAACATACTATAAATCTAAGTTTTGTGTACCTTTAATAGGTGTTTAGTTGTGGTAGCTGTGATGGGATATCCGAAATACAAAGAGTGGATGGGTGAGACTAATAGAATGGGGGATGTGTTTCGCAGAGGTGCTAACGAATTTGTGAAATATGCAAAGAGATGTCGTAATGATGAAGAGTTTCCGTGTCCGTGTGCTAGGTGTAAGAATGGTAAGGTGTTTGAGTGGAAAACAGTTGAACTACATTTGTTAAGATCGGGTATGCAAGATAGTTATCGATTTTGGAGTTTTCACGGTGAATTGAAAGTTCCATTTGTCCCTGACCAACTTTCACAACAATCTTCAGCAAGTAGAATAGATGAAGAAGGGGACGACGTGGATCATAATATGTTAGAGGATTTAGTTGATGATGCGTACGGAGTTTATGAAGCTGAGGAGAATGAGGTTACTGATGATGTAGAAGATTCAAGTGCTCGTGAAGATAACACGATAAAACTTGACGATGACTACCAAAGTTTAAAATTTAAGGCGACCCAACCGTTATACTCTGGCTGTGAGAAAGATCAAACAACTTTACATGTCGTGGTTGGTTTGCACAGTTTGAAGACGCAGTACGGTTTGTCTGGCAATAGCGTGACGGGAATTCTGAAATGGGTGAAGGGCTTATTACCCAAGGTGAATAAACTTCCAAATAGCTATCCTGTTATGAAGAACAGTTTGAAAGGTTTGGGAATGAAGTATAAATTGATTCATGCTTGTGTGTATGACTGCATACTATACCGAAAGGAGTATGAAAATCTCGATCGTTGTCCGGTATGTGATGAACCTAGATATGTCCAATCTACTAGTAAGGAAGGCACAAGCTCAAAAGTGCCTCAAAAAGTATTGAAATATTTTCCCGTTGGGCCTAGATTAAAGCAATTTTTCACAGTACCATGGATTGCAGAGGCAATGACTTGGCATGCTAGGGCAGAAGTAGGGGGTAATATCATGCGTCATCCTATTGATTCTACTGCCTGGCGGAGGATGAATTATGAGTATCCCGATTTTGCTCGAGAACAACGCAACATTCGTTTGGCTATATCAACAGATGGTTTCAATCCATTTGGAAATCTAAGCACCAATCAAAGTGTATGGCCAGTGATCCTAGCCCCACTCAACCTCCCTCCTTCACAGTGTATGAGACCTGAATTTTCGATGATGGCTTTATTGATACCTGGGCTAAAGGCACCAAGTGAAGACATTGATATCTACTTGGCTCCTTTGGTAGAAGAATTAAATGAGTTGTGGGAAAAGGGTGTGCAATCATTTGACTCTTTTAGAAAAGAAGAGTTTACGCTGAAAGCTATGTTGATGTGGGCAATTCATGATTTTCCAGCTTATGGGACATTATCCGGATGTGTAGTACATGGTTATTTTGGGTGTCCTATTTGTGGAGAGGAGACTGAATCTCTTCGTCTATCCTCCAGCTTAAAAAATGTATACCATTGCCACGGGAGGTTTTTACCCCCAGCTCATAGTTTCAGATTTGAGAAAGCTTCCAATTTTTTATTGGGCGGAGCTGAACATAGGCTACCGCCGAGACAACTTTCGAAGAATGGAAAAAGTAAGTTTCGAATATTATAATGTTTAACATTATTTTAGATTATTTTATACATGATTAATTTTGTAATATGCAGTAAATATGAAGCCTGTGAGAACAATAAAAGACGAAAAACAGTGGTACAATCAGACAGCGAATTTAGGCTATGGTTGACACAAGAGGTAATTACATTGAAAACAGTCGTTATATAACGTTACATTACACTCAAATTTTACCACTAATATAATTAATTTATCTATATTCTCAGCTCCTAAAGATGGGTGATGCGACATCAAGGCTTGCTCGTCTAGCCACTGGACCCTTGTTCGTGGCACAAGAGTACAAAAAATATCGATTGAACGGTTACATTTTCGGCGCTAAAGTGTACGAGGAAAGTACAAATGTACAGAACTCGGGAATTTCATACAAGGCTCTTACTTTCTTTCGAGCGAGCACAAAAGATAAAAACCTCGTTGAAGCTGAAATGACTTACTATGGTGTAATCCAAAATATATTTGAATTGGATTATATAAGCTTCAAAGAGGTTGTATTTTACTGTGAATGGTTAAGAGTTGAGGATAAAAATGCTTGTAAAGTTGATCATGTCACCAATTTGATCATGGTTGACTTGTCCAAGTTGAAGAGCAACGACCACGTGAGCGATGAGCCGTTTGTTTGTGCATTTCAAAAGGTTAAGCAAGTGTTTTACTCGGAGTATATCAACAACGAGCCGTGGTCAATTGTCCAACACGCGCCAAGGCGTCTAAATAGTAGTGTGGATGACTTGGCTGCTCCTACCGAATATCAATCCATTTTTTATGATAACCCGAATTTGAAATAATTTTTCAATTTGTAATAAATATTTCAATTTGCACCGAAACATCCATTTTTAATGCTTTTACTTGATCTGCACATTATCATTTTCACTCTTGTGTAGTGTGCGTGTGTGGAGAGGAGATTAATACATAAATATTCCAACTACATCTAAGTTTTGTTTATACTAATCCATGAATATACGCTTCTTACCTTTAATAGGTGATTAGTACATAGTTATTTGGGGTGTCCTATTTGTGGAGAGGAGACTGAATCTCTTCGTCTATCCGAACACTAAGAAATGCCATAATTCTATGGAGCGATGCTCTGCAAATTCCTCCCAACCATTATGTAGCCAAACATCACCGATTGAAGTTGTCAATTCCACTTTCCATACCCCACCAGTTGGAACTTCTAGCAAAACATGGGAGACCATTCAAAGGTGGAGTTGACAACTTCAACTGCAGATTTTTGGCTACACAACGGTTGGAAGGAATTTGCAACGCATACCTCCATAGGATTATGGTATTTCTTAGTGTTTAGATATGAAAAGAATTATAATTGACACGATTGCCCGGGGTACATTAGTTGGAAGGAGGTGCCATATGAGCTCAAGTTAGCTGTTTGAGTGACACTACAGGTAATGTATTTATATTTATATGTCAATTTCGATTTCGATTTCAATTACGATTTATATTTATCTATATTTGAGGGGCGGATACTAATTTTACTTTATTTCAATTCAGGGGACATGGAGTGGCCCTAAGGGTAGGCCACATATGCTCTATACTTATGTGGCTATTCGGACGAGAAGGGAAGGATAAGGAGGTGTTCCCGAGCGTCGCGGTACAAAATCTCTTTTCCATGCAAATAGTTTGTAGATTTGAGATAAAATGATGGTGATGTTGTTTCTTTTTAAATAGTTTCTTATTTGAATATATATTTTCATTATCTTTAGTTTGTTCGGATATATGATGTTTGGAACAGGTACAACGTTGCTATAACAGGTACAAATATACTGCTGGGCAGTGGCAGTGGCCATACTGCCCAGCAGTTTTTTTTTAATTCTGCCCAGAATTGTCACGGTCAATGACCGTGACTATTTTTTTAAAAAGGGTCACGGCTTAGTCACGGTTATAAATCGTGACAAACGTGTCACGGTCATTGACCTTGACACGACCGTGACACAAAACGCGTGTTTTTGTCAAGGTTAATGACCGTGACACGACCGTGACAAAAACAGTTGTCTCGCGTCTAAATGTCACGGTCATTGACCTTGACAAGGTGGATTTGTCAAGGTCAATGACCTTGACAAGTGGGCAGATTTGGTGTAGTGATTTCTCTCGATTTGGGACCATATTGGATGGACCCCATCAGGGCCTATATTGAAGAAGGAACTTTGCCAATTGATAAACTCACAGCCAAGAAACTGAAGTTTAAAGCTGCCCATTATGTATTGACCAGTGGCATTTTAAATAGACGAGGAATTATAGCAGGGCTATAAAGATGTGTCCATCCCTTCGAAGTGAAAGATTTGATCGAAGAGGTTCATGAAGGGTCTTGTGCAGCCCATGTAGTAGGTCGGACACTTTTGTAAAGAATAACAACGCAGGGGTACTACTGGCCAATAATGAGAGCTAATTGTGCAGCTTATGCTAAGAAGTGCGATAAGTGCCAACGTTTTTCCTCCATCTGAAGAACTCCCCAAGCATTGTTAACACCTATCACATCCCCTTAGCCATTCGTAATGTGGGGAATAGACTTGGTAGGGCCACTTCCAACGACCAAGGGAAGATTCAAATACCTCGTGGTTGCTGTGGATTATTTTACTAAATGGGTGGAAGCTGTAGCCCTTATTGATATGACATATGAAAAAATCTATCAATTTATTTAGAAGAGTATCATTTGTAGATATGGTCTCCCACATGTCTTCATCACTGACCACGGAACTCAATTTGATAACGAGGAATTTGCTGCTTATTATCATCAATCCAATATACTGAAGATCCACTTCGTGCCAGGCCATTACCTGAGCAATGGTCAAACTGAAGTAACAAACAGAACACTACTGAACGGTTTGAAAAGGTGGCTAGATGATGCGAAAGGAAATTGGATTAACGAGCTACACTCAGTGTTGTGGGCTTATCGTACTACACTACGAACAGCAACAGGGGAGTCTCCATACATATTGACATTTGGTAGTGAAACTGTCATACCTGCTGAATGAGGCCTACCTACGCCTAGGGTGCTTAATTTCAATTTTCCTGTCAGTGACTTGATGAGAAGGTTAGACCTGGATATGCTCGAAGAAGTTAGGGAAGAAGCAGCAATCAGTAATGCAACGTATCAACAACGAACAACTTTGTTCTACAATAAAAGAGTGAAGAAGTGTGACTTAAAGGAAGGGGATTATGTGCTGAAGAAAGTGATCCAAAAGCATTATAAACTCGAAGCCAACTGGCACGGACCCTACAGAGTAACAAAAGTTGTTCGTCTAGGGACATACAGGATTGAAACCTTAGAAGGAGAAGAATTCAAGAATGCATGGAATGCAGAGCATCTACAAAAATATTATCAATAATTGAAATTCCTATGTAATACAGTTTCTTCAATATGAATAAAGTGATGTTTCCCCCCATTTTCTTTCTTTGTTAAAATTTTTTGGAATATTAGTGCTACACACTATTCGAAACTCTATACCATCAACTCCGACTGGTCGTCAAATCAATTACCACCAACTTTGGTTGGTCAGGAACTCTATACCACCAACTCCGGTTGGTCGGCAAATCAATTACCACCAACTCCGGTTGGTCGGTAACTCAATACAACCAACTCTGGTTGGTTAGTACCAAACTAGGCAAGAAACTAGATGACCTCCTGGGGCATCCACTGTCTAGGAAACAAGGTAATCTTAACGGGATTACTACAACTAAGCAGGAACATGGGATGAAAATCATTCCATTGCTTAGGCCCAAAGAGTGACAAGTCACTATAACCACCAACTCCGATTGGTCGGCAATTCAACAACCACCAACTCCGATTGGTCGGCAATTTAATAAACAAACAGGACATTTTGTCCTTTTACAAATATATATATACATATTCATCAGTGAATAAAAGAAATATTTTATAAAATGTTTCCAAGACAATGAAATTGCAAAAGAGACTAAAAATTTCTTCATTAAAACCAAAACAGATTACATATGATATGAATTGGGTTCATTGCATAAATAAATCCTATTCTATAGGTTTCTTTCCCTCTGCTTTTGACATAGGGTCTGCCCCAGCTGGAGGATCGTCTAAGGCATAAGGGGAATTTATAAAGTTTAGATCTCGTAGCATTCTGACGTTCATTATGAATGGACGATTAAGCAGGTGCTCTGGACGAGATATTTCAAAGTTTGAATGAAGACTGTAATCATCAAGATACTTGGAGATCAAAACACTAGGAATGGCTCGGGTTGGAATCCAACTAAGGTCAAGCTTGAAGGGAGGCATAGGTAAATCAAGAACTCCAGGAAGATTGTAATCCCACAAGAAATGACATCTCTCCAATTTTAGAACACAAAGAGAATTCAACCACCCTTTCTTATACCCTTCATTGTTCGACTGTTCCAAATGAGCATCAAGATGATAAAGTTCTTCATTATACCCAGCCATCCAAAATTCCCTGGGCTGCTTGTGGAATTGATAAGTTAACCTCTCAAGTTTCTCGTTGAGTTTCTTCACCAGAATTTATTTACTCTCCAGAGCAGAACTTTGATTAGAGAGTTGTTCGAAAAAATTCAGAATCTTTTTAGACATTTCGACCAAGGCTTGGTTCTTCGCCATCAATTGAACTGCTTGATTCTCTAAAGCCGATTGAGTTCTCACTTCCTCGATGGTGATCCGACCAGACCTTTCTCATCCACGAGAAGAAGATCTTTCTCTGCCACGAGCAGAGGTGGAAGGTCCATCTCGTTTCAACGTTTCCAACTCATCACGCAAGTTAGCATTTTCTACCTCTAAAAAGGAAAAACCTTCATCATTAATAGGGACTAGAGCTCTCGAGGAAAAAGCGGTAGATTTGAATTGTTTTATTTCCTCCTTCAAAAGAATGTTTTCCTGCTCCAACAGCTTGGCGATTTTTCTATGTTCTTCAACTTCAAGCCTCAGCACGCTCTCCTTTTTCTCATAAGCAGAAATGAACTTGTCACACCCCTTATCAGCATTCAATTATTGGTACTTTTTCTCATAGCCTTGATGCATAAGTGTGGTGGATTCTTTGTACTGTTGTTGAAGTTCCTTGATCATTCCTTGGAGTTCTTCAATTATTTCGTAGTAGGCCATATTGTTAGCTACTGCACGATCTAGTAAGCACTTCAAGTGTTGATAAGCATCAGCTGCTCGTTCAGAGGCGTCTAATCCCAGGATGTCAATTATTTGTGCCTTAGTCAAGTTAGCATGACCAGCTTTAAAATAGTCATTGCATTTCTTCATCAACTCTGTATCATTAGCTGACAAGAGTTCCATCCTGGCTACAAACTAGCAAAGAGAAGATGAAAAATGAAATTAACAATGGAACAAAAGCAGTGTAAGTAAATGAGAAACTCAAGACAAACAACAGAGACAGTAAGAGATGAACAACAAAAGTTCATTTTCCATTCATCACAATAAAGAAAAACACTGTTCAAAGTTACATCCAAGAAAAACAACGAAAAAAATAAAAGACCCGAGCAACTTTACACCTTCTCCTTATTTTCGACGACGTCCTCAGACGGTTTGGTTGAAGAGGATGGTTGCTCTGAGAGTAATGGCAGCTGCTCGGAGGATGTGCTGGTTTAATTAACCTGCTCAGAAGGTTGAACAATAGAAATAACTGGGACCTTCTCCCTTGTCATTAAAGAAGATTCATCTGAAGCTGCTTCGTCTTCTTCTTCTCCAGGAGAGGGCAGAGGGCCATGAGTGTGCTCCAGGAACAACCCAGAGTTTTCATCAACCTCTAATTTCTTCAAGGATGCTACCCATCCATCCCTAAAGTATTTGACACTAGCATACCCCATTTGAGAAGACATCACAGCCAGGCCCTTATTCCAGCCTTTGTCCCAACCAGCACTGAATGATTTTTTAACTGCAGCTTTCCTTTTTACCTTCTTCGAGGAGGTCCTTTCCCTAAGGAGCTCCTCGGCAGACTTCAGCTTCTCTTCTGCCTCTATTTTCTATTGCACAACATTTTGAAGTTTAACGACTTTCTCTTCAGCAGACTTAAGCCTAACCTCAAGATTTTTGTTGCTCTGTTCAAATTCATTCAATTTTTTCTCCATTTCCTTGGAGGAATTCACAGCTTGATCTCTGTCTAGCTTAATGGACTTAAATTTCCTCTCCCAAGCATCTTGATCTTCCTCTTACTTTTGACGATAATCTTTCAAATATTGGGTCAGCCCAACAAAAGCTTCCTCTACTCCACCCGAGGAGCTTGAAGCCCTAATAGCTTCATCTTTCTTCAAAATGCTATTGAAACACATCACAAGCTGGAAAAAAAAGGAAGAATTTTGAGTCAATATATGAACATAGTATTAAAAAAATGAAGGGGTCGAGATAAAGATAATTACTGATGCAATGTGTTGAGCAGCCAGAGTAGTAAGTTTCTCACTAGAAAAGGTGTCTTCGACACCTTGGGTTTCTAGAACAGTCTAAGATTTTATCAAGCCCATAGCATAGCTTGGAGCAATAAGAACTGGAGCATTAACTTCAACTTTTGAAGGTTGAGAGATAGATTCAACAGGTTTCTCAGAAGAACTTCTTTTTAATCTCCTAAGATGAGAAGGAGCATTTTTCACTAAAGATGTTGTCTTTATTGGTGATATGACAACAACATCACTCAAAGGATAGATATCAACGGCCTTACTCGGAGTCACAGGGGGCTTCTTACTAGCCTCTTTGGCAGCAATAGAAGGGGGTACATCAGTATTCTTTGTCCCTTCATCTGGGACATCTTGTTTACTTTTCTTTGCCTCCTCAGCGACAAGGGAAGACTTATCAAAAAATGAAGGGGCTTTTCTCTTCTTCATCAAATCAGTGATGGGAATGCTCAAGTCAGAAGAAGAACCTTCCACACTTGTTTCAGAAGATGGCACTTGGTCAAGATCAACCACCACAAGACGAGCAATAAAAAATGAGCTGGAAGTTTTGTATTACAGCAAATAAGATGCAGACCTAATGTGCTCCCCAGAAACAGATTGATGAAAACTCCAGATAAGTTTTAAGTCTTTTATATTCAATCTCTTTTGGAGCCTTCCCTTTACTGTCAACTGTAACAAACAAAATCAAATGTCAGTGATGCATTTTATCAAATACAAAGAAAGCAAGATTTCAAAAATAAAAACAACATATCCCATTGCCATAAGGTGGACACTTGGGACCTTGGTACATATCATTTCCATCAAGTGGAGGGTGTTGCCAATTTTTCATCACTATCCCATGATAAAAATAGTCTTTATTGGTATCAGGAAGATTGACAACTAAAGCTCTATTCAAAAATCTAGTTTTTAAATAAAAAGTATTGTCGCCAGTGACCCATCTATAGCAATACATAATTTCTGGAATTCCTAAATGAGTTCTATGAAGTTGATTCAACCTATGTATGCCATTAACTACCCTCCATGTATTTGGAGCTATTCTTGCAGGTACAATATCGAAATATTGGCAAAACTCCAAACACAGGGGATTTAGCGGGAAAGAAAAGCCACATTAGGCTACAAAGATACTTGGGAACCAGTGTCCCTCCGCCAAAGAAAATAAATCAGAAGGACCAGAAAGTTCTTCCAAAATAAACCATGAAGGGATTGAAAACTCAGATCGAAATTTATCCAACGACTCAACAGGATAAACCATGGCGAATAAAGAAATTAAAGAAGAAGGAAGAAAATCTTACAGAGGAAATAGAGATCAGTTGTCAATAAACGATGGAAAGAACGAAGGCACAAGATGGAGAGAAGATGAAGAGTTCAAAGATACATATTTGAAAAAAGTGAAAGACGATAGTATTTCTGTCACGCTTAAATACTTTACCTCGGGAATAGAGAAAAGCAATGATTACCAGGAAAGACGCTTGCGTCGCCGGTGGCTAAAAGAGGAAAAGGGCACAAAAATCTAAGTGATCGTGGAAACTCAAAATATTTGTGAAGTTTGATACTGTTCATTGAATAGAAGTTAAAGTATTCTCCAAAAATTTATGAAGGACAGTAATCCGAGCTATTTTCTAGCAAAATGTTCCATACTTTTCCTCAACCTCAAACTATGAAACATTGGGGGCTTCTATTGATACCAAATTTAATCTGCTGACATGGACCAATCAAATAAGTACACGTGTCAACTTATATGGTTGATATGAAGGCTTTCGACGAGCAACATACTTAGCGTGTCGAGCTACCTAAACGGTCCGAGCTACTCAAGAGGTCAAAACCACTTAAGTTGTCCGAGTAACCTAAGTGGTCCGAGCAACTTAATCGGTCCGAGCAACTCAAATACGTGTGGCGTACACATCAAGAAAACCGAAAGATAACTGTGCATTAAATGTGTATTATTACTGTACAGATGTATATGACTGCTAGATAACAGCGCATTATCTTTTCGTATGTACAGCCTCAAGGTTATAAATACATTGTAATCTCCCCATGAAAGGGGACTGAAAAATATCTTGGTAAACCCGATTATCAAGGTTCACGGCAAACAGTCAGCAATAGAAAACAATGGACGTAGGCCATTTTCATAAGGCTGAACCACTTTAAAAATCTTTTGTCTTATTTATTTCATTTTTATCTGTGATTGATTAATTAGATACAAATCTAGTTTTTTACATCAACACTAGTTAAGCTACCCTACCTAACTAATTCGTTCACCCATTTACTGAAAGTCCTCGTAAAACCCAAGTACTTAGGACTAAACTTGTCCCCATTCCCAACACTGCACTACGTTTCGTGCGTGGGGTGTCTCGCGAAGCGAAATCCAAACAAGGACCCCCCGATACACTACTACCTGGCAATGTTGATCGTCGAGATTCATTAGGCCCTCAACACATAACGTGTATATATATATACACACACACACACATATAGTTCTCACTAGAACCTATTATTTATATTCATGTAAATCTGGATATAAATTTACCGGAAGGGGAATAATTCTTATTCATTCTTTTCATTTTATACACGTTTACTTTATGTGATATGTCATCTTCATATACAAGCAATATACTATATGCAATTATTATAATTATACCTATTACAATCATAAGTATAATAACCATCCCACTGAACTATAACTTGAGGATACAGTCTCATATTGCCTATCCAAATCCGGGTTTACTCACTCAACCACGGTACCAAGTCAGACTCACTCATGGTCATGGAAAAAATACACAACGGTGGAGGTGGTCATGTTCCCTACTGCAAGTGGAATACACACATCGCACGCGTACACGAGATGATATGACCTGGGGATATACTCTCCCTGCTCCTCAAGCCAGGGGATTCACCCACATCGCGCAACCTCCCTTGATCGCACTAGAGAAAATATATAATTTGGCTGTCCAACCCTACACCCGGGGAAGCCCGGGGAACCAGCCTCTAAGATATAAATATACCAATCACACACACATACACACACACACACACACACACACACACACACACACACACACATATATATATATATATATATATATATATATATATATATATATATATATATATGTATGTATGTATGTATGTATGTATTTTCGTATCATATTATATATACAGTAACAACATCGTATATATAATCTATATCACTTCTCAATACATATGGCTATTTTTGCCAAACTCTCATAGCGATAGCCAATAACCCCGAATGTTCTCATTCGTAATAGTATCTAAGTATGCGCACACTTACAATACTAATACTTATAAGTATTATCTTACTTAATAGATAACTCGCACCTTAATCACTTTTAAGGATTTAAATATACTCTCCGAACATACCAATTCATAATAATTAAATAAGTATACTCTAACTTATTTTAGTCCCATGGGTATCGCATTACCTATAACAATAGTCGTCAATAGGCGTACCGGATAGCCGCTCAATCCTTGTTAGCCCATATCCTAGATTCCATCCTTCTATCATCATAGGATTTAATCAAACATATAGTCGGCATATACATACATTTTCTACGCGCATAAATATATATATAATCGTCCGTCGAAATACTACCCCAAGTGTTACTCATCCCGAACACCCCTAACTTCGTAAGTCATGGGTTTTACTTTCCACGAACCCAAGGAATACACGTCACTCAAATAATAATTTTGAGGTCCCCACTCTATTTTTAGGAACCCCAAATATCTAACTCTACAATTTATTTTCCTCAAAAATTACACATTAAGTGCCACACCATTTTGCACCTTCCTAACCCCAATTAACTCCCTCAAATGGTTAGGAATAATTTCCCCTAGTTGGATATTTATTTCCTCAAATAAATTAGCTAAAAACCATTAATCTAGGAATTTATCCCATTTTAACAACACAAGTCGAAATTGTCAAAAATCCTGAAGGGTCGATCGATCGACCCTTGGCCGTCGATAGATCGATCGAACAGGGCATCTTCTTCCCTGAGCCTCTGTTTCAGCCATTAAAGCAGCCCCCCCCAAGTTTTTATCTCCTCTCCTATCATCATCAAACCTCAAACAACAATATATACACACATGAAAAGGGTTCTAATCATGCTAGAACCCATAGCCAACAACTAATTCCAATTAATTCCAAAGTTACTCGAATTGGATATTATTCGGGGTTTATTCGTAAAACTTCCGAAAAACCCATTTTGATTCACGAAAACCCAACCCAAAAATATTTATAGTTTATCACTACCAACTATAATATGATATTTATGCTCAAAAGAATAAATCAAGTAAACACTTGCCTCGTGGATAAAATTCGACGACCTCGAGTCGAATCCCGCGGAGTTTGGTCGGAATCCCCTTTTCTTCTTCCTCTTTTCCTTCCTTTCTTCTCCTCTTTCTTTTCCCTCTTTTCTTTCTTTCTCCCACTTTCTCATTCCTTATATAGAGAGAAATAAGGGTTTATCCCTTATAAACCAAAAAATGACTCGTTTACTCAATTGCGAGTTCCTACTAGTCCAAAAATCCTCGAAACCTAAACACTGCCCCCGGATACTCTATTCTGACTATCTTAACCATTCCGAACCCAACCGCTCACTCGAAATCTCCATCTGAGTCACTTAACTACAATTCATTAGTTAAACCCAACATATCTTAATACGGGTTTTCCAATTAAAATATCATCCTTTGTCGCTTTACCCAACAGCGATATGTAATTAAAATAATCTGATGTATTTACTTAATCCCAAAAGTAAATGTAACACACATCGGAAAACATATAACACTCGTAATTTTCAAAAACTATTAATCACAAAAATTCCTCAAATTACACAAATTTATGTAATTTAAATATCCATAAAAGTGCGGCGTATTACATACAAAATATGCAACTCCATAGCATCCATAGCACGTCAAATACTCCAATCCTCTCTGCCCGGCATCCTTGTGGATGGACACCTAATATAGAAGATACAAGAGAGAGGAGAATATGCAATAGAATGGATCAGATCCCATTGTAAAAATAGTTTAGAAAACAGCAAGTGAATAAATGTTATATTCAACAATCATTATATACATGTTAGATTATCGGACTCTCACTTAAGATTCTCACCTCTCATCTAGAGTGCACACCTAATGTACCTTTAAGTCATACTAGTTGCAGTTCCCATGCTAACTAGTTTATATTAGTGTCAACTAACCATAGCCCATATCTTTCCCACGTATTTCTCTCGCAATACAGGTAATACATATATCCAATTTCTCTTTAACATGGATAAGATTTTCTTTTCCAATTCAATATAATTAAGTATTCACTTACTTAATTCATTTCAGATTTCATTATCTTTCATGTCTACTTAATTCACATAGGAGATAATAACCCATGTATCTAAACATTTTCACACTAATATATATTCACATTCACTCTATTATATATATATACATTACTTCACCCCGAGACTCAGTTGCGGTGCATGCATACTCTGTTATCATGTTCGGGTACATCTCGTCACTGTACACAGGACTGTCGGTTCGGTATATCCCTCGAACCATAAATAACAAATACAAATATTAGAGGTGAACATAGTCCTAAGCCTTTGGGCTATGCACATACCTACGCACCCAAATGACAGTTCAATATCATTGTTCTCACTAATGCCAATCCAACCTAAGTCCAATGTTCCGAGGTAACAAGTCAAAAATCCCCTACAAGGCTCATCAGGATATGGCTTCCCTCTACGCGCAAACCTCCCGTCGATAGCAAGTAGTCTAGGTGTGTCATACACATAAATCAACAATCAATAGGTATACACATCAACCTATATAAAATTTGGTATACAGTCGACCGATATTATATTAGGATTTCATCCTACCCCAAGTACCCATCGTACTTCTCGAATGCCACCCGTACTTGTTAATCATGATTATCATCGTATATTTATTATGTAGTTATCACTCACATAATCCCAAGTACCCGTATATATAACACCAATATTACCCGTACTTGACCATGACGATTATTCATCTCTTAATCGTATTATTATGTAGTTGCCTCTCACATAATTATATTCCTCAATTTCATATAATTTTCCAACATTTACCCAAGTCCCTCATTCCTTATTAATGTACCAAAATTATTCAAACATACATCGTCATATTCCATTATGTGGTTATCACTCACATAATTTTCCATCCTTAATTTAATATTTAATTTTCCAACATTAACTTAAGTTTCTCACTCTTTGTTAATGTACCAAAAGTATTTAGAGCCTACTATGGGCTAAAATACAATTCTCCAAACTGTTCTGGGCTAAAGCATAAATTTTGGAATCTCGTCAGAACCATATATCTCGTTCAAAAGAGATGGCATCTCGTTCGAACGACAACATCTCTCATTCTAACGAGAACAACGTCATTCCAGTTCGTCTTCAACCTCAGTTTTCTGCGTTTTTAATCAAGTTCTTACCCCCAAAGCCTTTTAGAATATACTCTACCCAAACCCAGATTTATTAACAGTGTTCTAACATGTTCAAAGGTTATTTTCACATAAGAATCACATCAAATTCATATTTTCATAAGAGTATTATCATCAAACCCATTAAATCCTTAAAGTCCCAATTTATCTAAATCCTCCATTTTTACACCTCTTAAAATATAGAATTTAAAATTATCATTTCATAACTAAATCACCAATTTTCCATATTAAACATGAGTAGAATTCATCGACATGAAATTCCTAACATCATTTTCATATCTTCCATAAATAAATAAATCCTCTACATGTATAACCTATCCATTTTCATGTTCATAGTCTATACATGTATATCCATTTTCATGTTCATAACCTCTACATGTATAAATCTCTAACTACATGAATTTGCTTAACCATTAAAATTGATTTATCAATCATTTTAATCCCAAATTCATAAGTTCATCAATAAGAAAAGAAATCCTATTCTAACATGGATAATGTAAGTACCAAAATAAAGCAAGAATTAGACTTGCCTTATGTGTAGGTCTTAAATTTTGCAGAAGACAAGTGTTCGGCACTTCCTCTTCCTTTTTTTTGGCGGCAATCCGGTGGTGGTGAAAAGTTCAAATATGGTGGTTATTGTAATACCCCGTACTTTTATGGATAATTAAATTACATAAGTGGGCGTAATTTGGAGATTTGAGGAATTACTATGAATAATAATTTTTGGAGTTTATGAGTGTTAGATGATTTCCGATGTGTGTTACATTTACTTTTAGGACTAAGTAAATGAGTTGGATTATTTTAATTACATGTCGCAGTTGGGTAAAATGATAAAAGATAATATTTTATTTGAAACACATGCGTATTAAGATGTGTTGAGTTTCATTAGTGAATTTTATTTAAGTGACTCGGATGAAGATTTCAAGTGTACGGTTGGTTTTGAAATGGCCGAGATAGTCAGAATAGAGTATCTGAGGGTAATGTTTAGGTTTTAGGGACTTTTGGACTAGTAGGGACTCGCATTTGAGTATACGAGTCATTTTTGGGTTTATAAGGGATAAACCCTTATTCTCTCTTAAAATGAGCATGGGAGAAAGAGAGAAAGGAAAGAAAGAAGAAGAAAAAAAATAAAGGAAGGAAGAAAAGGGAAAGAGGAAGATACTTCCGTCCAAACTCTGTGGGATTTGACTCAAGGTCGTCGGATTTATCCAACGAGGCAAGTGTTTAACTTGCTTTAAATGATTTAGTGTGTTTATTTCTCATATTGTAGTTAGTGTGCAAAACTATATGATTTTTGGATTTGTGGATTCTTGTATAAATGGGTTTTGGGGAGAATTTTTCATAAGGATTTATTATGATGATGAGAGTAGATGAATTCTAAGCTTAAATCCATGTTAATGGTGTAAATTATGGTGAGAAATTGGAAGAAATAAAAGTTAGGGTTTAATTAAGAAAATGGTTGATTTTCTTGTTTTAATTGGTTAAATTCCCAAATAAATTGTTGTGTTGGGTAATTTATATTGCGGAGATGTTTATATTGTTGTTGGGTGATGTTAAGATCCGTGTAAATGGGGTTGGATGAGTGTTTGGAAAAATAAGGATTGAAGAAGATGATGAATAGTGACACAACGTCATTTTCGAATCGATTCGGCTAGGAAGAGAATCTATTAGGCTCTTCGTCCAAAAATAAAATCTGTATATCTTTTCGTTACGGTCGCGTGGGCACCGACCACGTATTTTTCTAATTTTTTTTGAATTTATAATGATTTTTCTACGGAAGGCTGTTCGACATCAAAATTGTTAGTTAGAAATCAAACCTGATATTGAAAGAATTAAGGCTAAAATTGTTTGGAGATTATTTTAGGGGATTCTAGAAGTGATATTAGGACTCCTAGATAATGGTATTGAGGATGAGTAAACCTTGGATCGAAAGAGGTAACCTCAGGCTAATTTGATGTACAATCTGGGATATGGATTTAATGAATGTATGAATAACATTCACGGGAAGTATTCGGCAAGCATATGTAGATATATTTATGTGGTTAGAATAAATATGGGCCGATTGTAATTGAGTAAATCCTAGGATGGAATTTAGGATACGGGCTCAAGAGAATTGTGCGGTTATCTAGTACGTCTATTGACGACTCTTATTACAGGTGATACGATACCTATGGAATTAAGATAAGTTGATAGTATACTTATTTAATTATTATGAATTGGTATATTCGGGTTTATGTAAAATCCTTAAAAGTGATTAAGGTGAGAGTTATATTTTAAGTAAGAGAATACTTATGGTTTTAGTATTTTAAGTGTATGAAGGCTTATATACTGTTACGAATGGGAACATTCGGGTTATTGGCTATCGCTATAAGAGTTTGGCAATTATAGCCATATATATTAAGAAGTGATATGTATTATATATATAGGAGTTGTTGAGGTATATATATGATACGATGTGAATATAAATATATATGTGTGATTTGTATATTTGTACTTTAGAGGCTGGTTCCACTGACTTCCCGGACATAGGTATGGACAGCCAGATTTTATATTTTCTCTAGTGCGATCCAAGAAGGTTGCTCGATGTGGGTGAATCCCCTGGCTTGAGGAGCAGGGAGAGTATATCCCAGGTCATATCGTCTCGTGTACGAGTGCGATGTGTGTATTCCACTTACAGTAGGGAACATGACCGCCTCCACCGTTGTGTATTTTTTCCATGACCATGATTGAGTCTGACTTGGTACCGTGGTTGAGTGAGTAAACTCGGATTTGGATAGGCACTATGAGACTGCATCCTCGATTTATAGCTCGGTGGGATGGTTATTATACTTATGATTATAATAGATATAATTATACTTGTTGCGTATAGTATATTTCTTGTATATGAAGACGAGATATCATATAACTTTGAATGGTGTAAAATGAATAAGATATTATTCTTCTTCCGGTAGTATTATATCTAGAGTAATACAAATGTGGATCATAGGTTCTAGGGAGAACTATATATATATATACGGGACTTTATTATATGTGTTATGTACTGAGGGCCTAATAGATCTCAACGATCAACATTGTCATGTAGTAGTGTATCGGGGGGTTTCCTTGTTTGGATTTTGCTTCGCAAGACACCCCACGCACGAAACGTAGCGCAATGTTGGGAATGGGGAGAAGTTTAGTCCTTAGTACTCTCGTTTATGAGTATTTTTAAAATATGGGTGAAATAGAATAGTTAGGCAGGGTAGCTTAACTAGGTTGTTTAAAAGGTATGAGATAGGTGTGCACTATTATAAGAAGGGTGAGGTGTATCTCATGAGAGTGCGATACCAGTTTAAATATGAGAGATTTCATATTTTAAAAATATGACTTTTAAGCACTTGCTAAATATTTTTCAAACTCGGGCTCTGACCCATTTCTTTATTTTCCCTCTCTTGCTATATATGTATATATATATATTAGGTGTCCATACACAAGGATGCTTGGATGATGATTCTTTCGAGTCAGACGTTTGTTGCAGCAGCTGTGGATGCAAACAGGTTTATTTTAGATGCTTCTATCCTTATGATCTTGATAGGAAGCATTGTAGTAATATTCGGACCGATATCCCAATTGTATTCATTTATTCTTTTACCGTTGTCTAGTGCAGCATTCGATTTGGTTGTATTATGTTGTACCGAGTGTTCGGTTATTTTATTTCATTCTAGTTGTTGTATATAAACTGTTGTGATGTTTTATTTTAATGGTTTGGTTAAAAATATTTGTTAATATAAAATGTTGGCCCCAGCCTAATAAGTTATTAGTAATTAAATTGGTTTTCGACAATAATGCTGAGAATGAACCATATAAGATTCTTGTTTTAATATGCTGAATGATTGATCACCTGATATTTTATTGAGCGGGGTGTCACAGATGGTATCAGAGTATCAGGTTTTAGTGTCCTTAGGAATCTATGCGGATGTACGATGCTTTTAGCTTTTCTTTCTATTTGAATAGAGCCTTATTATTAGGATTATTGATTCCCATTGTGAGATTTCGTTCTCCTCCTATTATGTAAGATTATAGTAAATCTTTTGCACGCTCGTTCGAGATTCGTGTGTTGGTCGATGAAGGGAGACCAGGAAAGGCCGTCATGAGGTCAGCAGGAGGCGGGGCTTGGTAGGATCTATAAGTTACAGTCGGGGACGAGGACCACAGCAGAGGTCACCCCCTTTGTGGCATTTTTGTGGATTGCTACAACGACTACTAAAGTATAGTAGTTATAATTATATAAGTACCGCTATAGTAGAGAGTGGTGCTAAACTTGAATTACCCAGTGAAGTAAATTGGGAAAAAGTTTGAAAGGGTCTTTGATAATGACCATATGTTGAAGTTAAGTCATGTGGAGGCAGCGTAGCTTTATTCAGTGGAAGTATAGGGCTCAAAAGCTTTGACTTAAAGAAGGGTATAGGAATGCCAAGATGTGAAAATTTGAGGAAATTTGTTTCACTCGTTGGAGCAATGTTGAAATGGTGGGAACGGTGATCACCATATTTGGGGGAGCATGATGTTTTGCTCATAGAGGAATCTTACGAATGGTCTTAACCACTAGTTCCTTTGATTTATCATAAATGAAGAAAATATGGTTTCTCAATTATTCCCATGAGGATCGGTCAGAGGCCGACTGTGAATAAAGAGGGATATGGAGAAGTGAACCTTGTACTGAAGTAAGGTAGGTACAACAAGGATAGAGTCCTTCAGTGGAATGATAGGCTCACTAGTAAGTGTTGCTAACACTTATGGAGAATTTGTGTTCGTGGAACCCCATTGGTGGACATCCACCTGGTGAATTCATTGAAACTGGTAGTTGAGCCCAGTAGTATGGTTCCTTTTAGTCAGAGGAGCTAAGAGAACTATGAGGATGATTATCAGGATCGAGGTTATTAGTGTCCTAGATACTGATAATTTAACATGGTAAGGGTGGCCAGTGAAGGGGAATCTAGTGAGGTGGAGTGTAGAACCACACGATTAGTCCTTGCCCGGTAGGAGTTAAAGGACAAGAGTAGAGTGCTTAGATGGAGCATTAATTAAAGTAGTTTTGGGTTCAGTTAGGACAAGTGTACTATGTCAATGAACCAATTGGAGCAGTCAGGTAGATTAGCAAAGTTATTGTTATGAGTTTCACCTCAAATGAAGGAGGTATATTTTATGTGGCAAGATTGAGTCACAGTATTTTATTAGCCCTAGATTCGTGTGTGTGATTCAAGTTTACTGGTAGTATCGGTAACATTATATAGTGTATGTCTATATGTTTTTCCGCGATAGCGAGGTTCTATTTTCCTTTATTCGCTATAAAAGCGGGTGTTAATATTTTGAATTTATATCTGGTTTGTACTGATCACTTTGTATGTGTTATACGAGTATGGTACTATTGTAAGAGTAATGTATTTATGGATGATCGGAGCGATTGCGGGCTAATGATTATAAGACTATTGTATTCACGGTTCGAGGGTGGAACTGGTTATTTTTGCGATATCTCACCTGGATACGGGTTGAGCTCGCCTTTATTATATGTTTAGATGGAATCTCGATGAGTAGATGTTTCATTTTCCCGATTTTAGTGTATGGCGACCTTGTAAGTATGATTTAAGGTATACAAGATTTAGTGTTAAGGTGTGAGTTTAAGCTCGTTGTTGGTTGCTCAAAGGACTTAGTGTTAGTACAAGCACTTTGTGGTATGGCTCCTTGAAAGAAGTAGGAGTTTAGACCACATTTTTGTTGATAGATGGGATGGGATTATCCCGGTTGCATATTTGAAGCTAACGGACCTCCACGATCAATAAAGTTAAGTAGTAGTGTATCGGAGGGGTTCCTTATTTTGATTTCTCCTACGAGACACTCCACGCACGAACCTTAATGACGTCGGGAGTGGAGAGATGTTATGGGATGCAAGGATGTTGGGTTTGATGATAAGTTACCTAGTGTGAAGAAAACACTATTAACTTAGAGCCATGTCATGATTGGACACTTATGGAGATGGAAGTGCTATGGAAAAGAATTGAAATGGTTCTCACGTCGTACGTAATGGGTGAGGTAAGATTTAGAGAATTGATTTAAGTCTTATAACCAGGTCTTGATTAAAAGGTAAATTCAGAGGAAATATGCTTTGGGTATGATGTTTGGAACACTTTTGCAGAGAGTAGGCTCCCTGATTAATTAGACTTTCCATTTCGCCAAGAGGGAAGGACATATTGGTATAAGTACGTTAGTGTGTTTACGAGATAGTATTTTAGAGCGTCCCGATGGTGTGCCTTAGGCCGTTATATCTCGATGACCGACGATGCGAGGAAGTAGTGTAAGGGGAGGGTTCCTTGTTTGGATTTCGCTTTGTGAGACGTCCCACGCATGAAACCGAGAAAATGTCGAAAGTTAAGAGAGGTCTTGGTCACTAGGGATATATTTAGGATAGTACTCATTTTATGTGTGTAGGAAAACACACTGATATTAGGTCTACTAAGAGATTAGGCCAATAGGGCAAGTGGTGCTGATATAGGAAGAATTAAATTTCGAATTATTCGGGTTGAGAGTACCCAGGTGTTAGTACCAGGCCGAGAAAATGAGGCCCAATTTTTTTTGAGACAGTGTTACATGTGTGATGTTTGCAATAGTTGTACCGATGTGCAGGAGAAAAAAAGGGTGTGGGGAAGTTATAAATGGATTTGCACTTGGAGTTTGATGGGTTGATTATCGTAGGAGGTACGCTAGAATCCAATTGTATAGGTGCAACAGGAGTTTGCACACTTAAGATAAGTGATAAGACGACAGGAGTAGTCAAGCGCTAGTGTAGTTCCCTTTTTAAGAGAAATTCGACATCCTGTTGTAGATGAACGGACGCTTAGAGTGATGCCTTCCCGATAAGATAGATACGTTAGAGCTACGATTATAGGCTCATTTTCTTTATATAATATTATAACCTTAAGACGGAGGTAGTGTTTCAGCATATAAAAATTTGGTTAACCTTATGGTTAAGCTAGTGCGTTAGAATATAAGCCTTGAGATATGTGGTGTATGGTAGGGTACCATTGGGTAGTACCATTCGACTTCGGTGTACTAGGACAGAGAGACTTTGGTGATACAGGTTGTAACCGAATTTTGAGGACAAAATTTTGTTGTAAGGGGGGAGTATGTAATACCCCGTACTTTTATGGATAATTAAATTACATAAGTGGGCGTAATTTGGAAATTTAAGGAATTAGTGTGAATAAAAAATTTTGGAATTTATGAGTGTTAGATGATTTCCGATGTGTGTTACATTTACGTTTGGGACTAAGTAAATGAGTTGGATTATTTTAATTACATGTCACAGTTGGGTAAAGATACAAAGGATAATATTTTATTTGGAAAACACGCATATTGAGATGTGTTGGGTTTAATTAGTCAATTTTATTTAAGTGACTCGGATGGAGATTTTGAGTGCATGGTTGGTTTCGTAATGGTCAAGATAGTCAGAATAGAGTATCTGGGGGTAGTGTTTACGTTCTGGGACTTTTGGACTAATAGGGAATCGCATTTGAGTATACGAGTCATTTTTAGGTTTATAAGAGATAAACCATTATTCTCTCTTAAAAAGAGCACGGGAGAAACAGAGAAAGGAAAGAAATGAATGAATAAAATGGAAAGAGGAAGATATTTCCGGCCAAACTCCGCGAGATTCGACTCGAGGTCGTCGGATTTATCCAACGAGGCAAGTGTTTAACTTGCTTTAAATGATTTAGTCTGTTTATTTATGATATTGTAGTTGGTGTGCATAACTATATGATTTTTGGGTTTGGGGATTCTTGTATAAATGGGTTTTGGGGAGAATTTTTTATAAGAATTTATTGTGATGATGATAATAGATGAATTTTAAGCTTAAATCCATGTTAATGGTGTAAATTATGGTGAGAAATTGGAAGAAATAAAATTTTGGGTTTAATTAAGAAAATGGTTGATTTTCTTGGTTTAATTCGTTAAATCCCTAAGTAAATTGTTGTGTTGGGTAATTTGTAGTGTGGATATGTTTATATTGTTGTTAGGTGATGTTAAGATCCGTGGAAATGGAGTTGGATGAGTGTTGGAAACATTAAGGATTGAAAAAGATGATGAATAGTGACATGTCGTCATTTTCGAATCGATTAGGCCAGGAAGCGAATCGATTCGGCTCTTGGTCAAACAATAAAATTTGTAGATCTTTTCATTACGGTCACGTGGGCACTAACCGCGTATTTTTATGATTTTTTTAATTTATAATGATTTTTCTACGAAAGACTGTCCTAGATCGAAATCGTTAGTTTGAAATCAAACCTCATATTGGGAGAATTAAGGCTAAAATTGTTTGGAGATTATTTTAGGTGATTCTAGAAGTGATATTATGACTCCTATATAATGGTATTTAGGGTGAGTAAACCTTGTATCGAAAGAAGGAACCTTGGGCTAATTTGGTGTACAATCCGGTATATGGATTTAATGAATGTATGAATAACATTCACGGGAAGTATTCGGCAAGCACATGTAGATATACTTATGTGGTTAGAATAAATATGGGCCGATTGTAATTGAGTAAATCCTAGGATGCGATTCGAATGGAATTTAAGATACGGGCTTAAGAGAATTGTGCGGTTATCCGGTACGTCTATTAACGACTCTTATTATAGGTGATGCGATACCTATGGAATTAAGATAAGTTGATAGTATACTTATTTAATTATTACAAATTGGTATATTCGGGTTTATGTAAAATACTTAAAAGTGATTAAGGTGTGAGTTATATTAAGGTGCGAGTTATTTTTTAAGTGAGAGAATACTTATGGGTTTAGTATTTTAAGTGTATGAATGCTTATATACTATTACGAATGGGAACAATCGGGTTATTCGCTATCACAATAAGTGTTTGGCAATTATAGCCATATATATTGAGAAGTGATATGTATTATATATACGGGAGTTTTTATGGTATATATATGATACGCAATGAATATAAATATATCTGTGTGATTTGTACATTTGTACTTTAGAGGTTGGTTCCACAGGCTTCCCCGGGCATAGGGATAGACAGCCAGATTTTATATTTTTCCTAATGCGATCCAAGGAGGTTGCGTGATGTGGGTGAATCCCTTGGCTTTAGGAGCAGGGAGAGTATATCCCCAGTTCATAATGTTCCGCATATGAGTGCGATATTGTTATTCCACTTTCAAGAGGGAATATGACCGCCTCGACCGTTGTGTAGTTTTACCATGACCATGAGTGAGTCTAGCTTGGTACCGTGGTTGATTAAGTAAACCCGGATACGAATAGGCACTAAATGACTGCATCCTCGGGTTATAGCTCGAAGGAATGGTTATTATACTTATGATTGTAATAGTTATAATTATACTTGTTGCGTATAGTATATTGCTTGTATATGAAGACGAGATATCATATAACTTTGAATGGTGTAAAATGAATAAGATATTATTATTCTTCCGGTAGTATTATATCCGGAGTAATACAAATGAGAATCATAGGTTCCAGTGAGAACTATGTATATATATATATATATATGAGAACTATATATATATGTGTTATGTATTGATCGTCGAGATCTATTAGGCCATCAATACATAACACATATAATAAAGCCCCATATATATATATATGTATATATATATATATATATATATATGGGGCTTTATTATATGTGTTATGTATTGATGGCCTAATAGATCTCGACGATCAACATGTAGTAGTGTATCGAGGGGGTTCCTTGTTTGGATTTCGCTTCGCGAGACACCCCAAGCACGAAACGTTGCGCAATGTTGGGAATGGGGAGAAGTTTAGTCCTTAGTACTCTCGTTTACGAGGAATTTTAGAATATGGGTGAAATATATTAGTTAGGAAGGGTAGATTAACTAGGTTGTTTAAAAGGTATGCGATAAGCGTGAACTATTAGAAGAGGGGTGAGGTGCATCTCATGAGAGTGCGATACCAGTTTAAATATAAGAGATTTCATATTTTAAAAATATTACTTTTAAGCACTTGCTAAACATTTTTCAAAACTCGGGCTCTGACCCGTTTCTTTATTTTCCCTCTCTTGCTATATATGTATATATATTAGGTGTCCAGACCAAGGTTCTAAAAAACGCGGGGCATGATCGAGGCGTGGAGGCCAAGCCTTAAGCCTTAGAAGCCTAGGCGAGCCTTGGCGTAAAAAGGCGTGAAAAGGCGTTTAGGTCTTTTGAATATATTTTAATATTTTTTAACCATAACAAGGCTATTAAAATACTAAAATTGTACATATCATAAAAATATGTCTGAATATTTGCAAATAAAAATACTATTTGATTATTTTGGATGAGATAATGGTCCGGTTTGTATAAAAATCTTTAAAAGGCGATATCGTTTCACTAAAGAATTGTTGTTTTTAGAGAAAAAATACGCCTTAAGGGTTTTACCAAGCATAAGGCGTCAAAATCTTAAGGCGGGGCGTTTCTCCCAAGCCTCAAGACTAGGCGTGCCTAGACGGGTTTTTTAGAACAGTGGTCCATACACAGGGATGCCTAGATTATGATTCTTTCGAGTCAAACGTTTGCTGCAGTAGCTGTGGATGCAAGCAGGTTTATTTTAGACGCTTCTATCCTTGTGATCTAGATAGGAAGAATTGTAGTAATATTCGGGCTGATAGCCCAATTGTATTCATTTATTCTTTTGCCACCTTTTAGTGCGACATTCTATTTGGTTGTATTATGTTGTACCGAGTGTTTGGTTATTTTATTTCATTCCAGTTGTTGTATATAAACTGTGATGTTTTATTTGAATAGTTTGGTTAAAAATATTTGTTAATATAAAATTTTGACCCCATCCTGATAAGTTATTAGTAATTAAATTGGTTTTCGATAGTGATGCTGAGAATGAACCATATGAGATTCCTGTTTTAATATGATAAATGATTTATCACCCGATATTTTATTAGGCAGGGTATCACAGTTGTCTCCTTCGTTTGCCCTAGGTGACTCTTCCTTTCCAAGCAACCCTTCCTTTCTTCAAATAACCTTTCATTTTCTCTCTAAGTCTTTTCATTCTCTCTCAAAAGACCTCACTTTGTGTTTTGATGAAAATGAACATTACGTACATCTAAACTCACAATATAATAAGTCTCCAAGGTTAGGTAAAAGATAAAAAAAATGTAGGTACTATTCATCTGTCAAAAATGTCTAAAATGCCCTTTCGGGGTGTCTTTTCATCTTCCAAATGACCCAAGACCCAAAACAAATCCTCTGGTAGACTTTTTTTGCCTATTTTGACCATTACGGACTCAACGGTGTACTCGAAATGATCATCCGAATGACTTAAAAATAAAACTCAGTTTATTTCTCCACTTTAGTCCTGACATGACTCATAAGCGCGTCCCAACTTAATTTCCATTTGCTCCGTATTATTAACTAATGACAATATTAAAAATCATCATATCCACATATTACTTTATATCACTAAGTAATAGTCAAAATCATATATTACTTTAATCTCTAGTAATATTCAATCCGGATTAATCCCAAATAATTTTTCATAATTAATTCCAATTAATCCCCATTGATTAGGCCCATTAACTTTTAATTTATCTCATATAAAAATCATTAAAATTACGGGGTATTATATAATTCCCCCCATATAATGGAATTTAGTCTCGAAATTCAAAAAATAAGGCATACCTGGTAAAAACAACTCCGGGTATATATCCCGCATCTCATCCTCTCTTCAAGATTATGGTGATCCCACTGGACACGAACCAATGGAAATACTTTCGATCTCATACGAAGAAATATGGAACACGTTATGTATCTATGCAAGTGTTCCGGCAACCCCAGTCTATAAGGAGTCCGTCCAACCCTCTCAATAATAGGAAATGGTCCTACATATCGCGGCGCTAATTTCCCCTTCTTCCCAAATCGCATTATCCCCTTTATAGGAGATTCCCACAATAATATCTGGTCCCTCCACACTAAAATATCATAAGAACTATTTCACATCGACGTAGCTTTTCTGTCTATCCTAGGCTACCCGAAAATAACTACAAATCATCGCAATTCTGGCAGACATGTCCGGGATCACCCCAGGTCCAAGTAGTTTGATATCCCCTACCTCTAACAAACATGTAGGAGAACAACAAGACCTACTTATAATGCCTCTAATGGAACCATAGTGATGGTGAATTGATAGGAGTTATTGTATGCAAACTCCACAAGTGGAAGGTACTGCTCTCAACCTCCCCCAAAAGTCTAGGACACATATACACAACATATCCTCTAACATCTAGTTAGTACGTTCAGTCTGCCCAACTGTCTATGGTGATAGGTCAGACTTAATCGCACCTCAGTACCCATGGCCACGTGAAAACTCTCCAAAAAATTGGGATACAAAAATCTTGTCTTGATCGAACACAATATTAAGCGGTACCCCATGTAACCTCACTATCTCGGCTATAAAAATTTGGGGGTACTGTCTCGTAGAGTAATTAGTTTAAATTGGAAAAAAGTGAGCTACCTTAGTCAGTTGATCCATAATCACTCATATGGAATTGTGACCCCTCTGAGAAATAGGTAACCCCATGATGAAGTCCATGGAAATGCTCTCTCATTCCCACTTTGGGATCTCTAATGGCTGAAGAAACCTAGCAGGCTTATGATGATCCACTTTCACTAACTGATAAGTGGAACACTTAGAGACAAACTCAGTAATGTCTCTTTTCATCCCGATCCACTAGTAAACAATCACCTCCCGTCTACTCATGGGTATTTATGTGACATAACTTGCCTGAACCAAACGTGATCACCATTCCTTCCTAAATACAAATCTCTATTGGAGATGGGGTTCAAGGATCTTATCCTGATGCACAACAATTTTGGGTGACATACTGTCCTATCTATCTATTTCGTCTCTGGAATTGTCGGCTTGATACTGAATTTTGGGTTGATCTTCTTGAATCAACCTATTCCCATCTGAGTGGTGCATGTGACACCCCGCCTAATTAAATACCGGGTGATCAGTCCTTTGATAAATTAAAAATCAAGGTGAACGGTTGGTTCATTCTTAGCATCACTGTCGTAAAATAAAATTTCCAGTTTAAACGCCCTAAATAATTAAGCTAAGTGTCAAAACAATTGATTTTATTTCTAATTCATTTAATTCCACAATGAAAACCTTTTTAATAATTGACACTTTAAGAATTGCATAAATGTTAAGGGTAGCAATTAACACACAAGAATTTAACCATTCAGATAAACCAATAACAAGTTTAAAACTACAAATTAAATCATCCTAACAAGATTTAAATCCCAAAGAATACAAAATACTGAAAGTAAAAGAGTATAAATCTCTGACAACCCCAAATTGAATAGGAAAACGGGCGACACATGCCCTAACTATTCATAACTAAAATAAGAGTTGAATCAACAAAAAGGTCGTCTAAGCAAGGGCCTGCAACTCCCACATAAGCTGCAGCACGTCCGGTCCAAAGAATCTAACCATAACGCCCCTGTGGCTGACAGGTCAGAGCCCGAGTGTAAAATAGTTAAAAAATAGTTTAGCAAGTATTTAAAATGCTTACTGGTTAACGTAACAACCATGTTAGTACGCAACACTCCATTGAGAATTCTCACATCTCATCTAGTGTGAAGGCCTACCGTACTATTTGTCTCGAAAGTTTATTTTAACTTAACTCTTCCATAAGGTTCCATCCCTAGATAATACTATAGCTAAGATAATTAATTTCTGAAAATCAAACTCTCTCATGTACCTTACGTTACTCGAAATAAATCAGTATTATACAAAATTTCCATACACTTATAATAAAGTTTAAGTATTTATACATTGCTTAACTATTTTTATGCACAGTAGAAAGTTCCCATACTTAAGTATATACATATTAGTCCCTCCAATAATATATATACTATCGGCACCCCACATAAAATCTATGGTGCTGACATACTCTGCAATCAAGTCCCCATATCACTCGTACTAAGGGAAATACTAGTTCGGAATCACTCTCAAACTGTATTGACACAAAACACATACAAATGGAGGCAAAGTATAGTTTCAAGTCACTAAGAGGTCAGCACATACCCTCACGTCTCTTAGGACCATCTGACTATCACTCAAATATGAAGGTGCGGAGCTTTTCTGAATCTCAATTAGAATCAAACTATTAATAATTGCCTTTTATATAAAAACAAACACGATGCGGAAGTGTAAGATGGTTCAGCTTTAAAACAAAAAATTATAATTTCTTTAAACAAATTAAACTTAAACCAAGTGAAATTAAATCCAAGCCCTAGAATTTGCCTAAGTCATAATTAACAATTTTCCAAAGTTAGGCGAAACTAAATTTTAGCAAATGACTTGAATTAAATAAACTTTACCCAATATTTAATTTAGCACCAAATTAAATTGAGTGTGATAATTTAAACCAAATTTTATCTTGAATTATCCTAAGCATACGTTCTAAATTAGTTTGCCAAGATAAAATAAACCAATCACACTACGCCGCGATGTACGAGGAAAAACCCAAGACAGGAAACAACCTCGGACGGCCCTAGCCACAAATCCACTAGATACGGAATTACAAGTACAAGACAGATAGACTTACAACGCACGACTCGATCCCTCTCAAGCCTCGACGCTTCTTCTTGTAAACACCTCTTCCTAGCGGATAACCTTGGAACACCACCGCGGTATCGGAATCCACCGATAGGGCTTTCTATGGTCACCGTCACCCGAGCAAGGAACCTTTCTCCAAGTGGGTAGAATCGCAACAAAATGTCTTCTTCTTTGATGGATGTAGAAGAAAACCAAAACTTCTCTTTGAAACGGAAGAGATAAACCAGTGCCAAACTCCAAGCAATTGATATGTATATATGTGAACTTGGATAAACAATATGGGTGTAAAACTAGAGTGATAAAATATTTTCTCTTGAAAAATAGCACTCAAAACTTGATCTTTTTCTCTTTTTGTTTTTGCACTCAAAACACTCTCTAAGAGTTTGTATGATATGAAAAAGATAGATTATCAAAAGTGATTCCCGCACATATTAAAATCTGAGAAAGTTGGTTACAAACATAGTGGGAAAGTGGGTGCAAAACTGCCAAAAAACTGCCAAAAATTGTTCCCGCCTGGCATCTCGTTCGAACGACATTTCGTTCGAACGAGACTTCTAACGACGTTCCAGATTGGACTCGTTAGAAACTCGTTGGAAATCTCGTTAGAACGAAAAATCTCGTTCGAACGACATTTCGAACGACGGACCAGTATAGCTTGGTGGGAAATCGTTGGGAAACTTGTTCGAACGACATCTGGTTCGAACGAAAAAAACTCGTTCGAACGACATCTGGTTCGAACGAAAAAAACTCGTTCGAACGACATATCGAACGACTTCCAGAAATTTTATAAAATTCGATTTTGGCCCAGAAACTTTATATACTATTTTTTAAAGTTCTAATTAAATTTTTCTGAAAATAAAACACAGTTTTTATTAAACCTAACACCCAATAAAACTTGTTCCAAGCTCCTATATATATATATATATATATATAATTGCATTCATACCTTGGGAGCATGGAACCATAGTTGATGACGTAGAAACGAGGCACGCAAACCGACATATTTGATGAAGCTTTATACTCTTTGCCGCTACATCTTCAACAAACACTTCATAGGCTTGAGAGTATTAAAATTACATACTATCCTATGAATAAATGTTTTTGTCCGTAATTGAGCCAACACTATACATGGACTCAATTGGAAATTTGTGTCCTTACAAATCTCCCCCTTTGGCTATTCCGGGACAAAAACCAAACAAAAATCCTAAAGGGCCGTCAAGCTCACTAGACTCAAAACATAACGCACCCATAATTTGACTCAACCCAAGGATCAAACGCTTTGCCTTTTAAAGATGCCGCTTTAGTAGAATACCTGCACACTTAAGCAAACTATCAAACGCATAGGGAATATCAAAATATTAAATGCAGTTAATTAAATTACTCCCCCTAAGTTAATTCTCCCCTTTATCAAACACATGACCTACTTAGAAAGACGTCTCCCCCTAAGATAAATCTCCCCCAAACTAAGATACGATAATAATAGGATTAGATACCATTTCTCCCCCTATCATTTCTCCCCCTTTTTGTTCAAGAATAGGAAAAGGATTAATAACTAATAAACACGTTGAAGCTTAAAGTGTTAAGACATTAAAGCACATGAGCGCCAAAAGCATAACTAATCCAAGATGGATACCAATCATGAAGTATAAGCATGGATGGACTAGAAAGCAAGGCAAAGACAAACCAAATATCATATATATGTACTAAACATTTATCAATAATGCATAAGGACAGATATATAGATATAAACACACACATGACACACACAAAATATAATAGGAGTCTTTCACACTCGTATAGCAAAAATGTGTCATATGGAAACGGAAGTGTAGGGGTGTGAACTAGCAATGATTAAATTTAGACCCAAACACTTAATAAACGTTCACGGAGTTCTCATTTGATTGCAAACTTCATCACATTTGAATATAACCTCATGTGACAATATATATTGAACTCAATGAACAAACATACACAATGCATACAAGCCTAGCATATTGATGATTCTACAAACCAATAGAGTCATGACATGAACTATGCAACTAGGATAAACGGACATTGTGCAAACCGTTGATATACCATCCAATCTCCCTCAATGTACATTTATATTAAATTTGAATGAATATATCAATCAAACATAGGCCTTGACAATTATTTTTCTTTTTAATGCCATATTTTCTGTTTTTAGGCCTTTGGACCACGTATTTCTTTTAGGTCCATTTCAAACGGTGGCTTACTATCGCAAAGGATCACTTAGTCCTTTCGGAGCCCTTCCCCGTGCACATTTTTATTTATCATGTTTTCATTTTTCACACAAATCTCACATGCAACGGATTTTGACATGCACAAGTCCTCCTAAGTCACAAATATGTAGATGACAAGATTGGTAGGAGAACACCTCACATAGCTCAAATATACATATGAAGTTAAAATTTCAAAAGAGCTCGTGCATGTGTGAAAAAAATGCATATAAAAATAGAATCCATTCAAGCAACACAAAATCCAACTACTCCAAAAAATATGATAAAGAACATTTTAAGGATTGACAATCTAAACCAAAAGTTCCAGCCACGTGGGAGCGTTAAAGGAGGGATTCAAACACAAGTATATGCCACTTAAAGTGTGTCAAACCAAAATACACACAAAATAAAATCTTTTTGAGTTTTTGACATTTTTCACCAAAAGTAAAGATATATACTCAAAAGACAAACAAAAATCATTTGAATTTTTCATTAAGATTAAATTACCAAGAGATAAAATCCAAATGATAAACAAAAATCTTTTTGTATTTTTCATTTAATGCACACAAAATGAAAAAAAAATATATAATACAAAAGATAAACAAAAATCATAATTCTAGCATGTGATAAGCATGGAGTATAGGCTAGAAAATGATTAAACAATCATACATTTAGCATGTGAATATAGCATGAAGTACAAACGCTAAAGTATGCAAACACTAACACATTCATCCTTTAGATTTAGCAAGGGAGGAAGCATGTGAAAGTAAATGAGAATCAAAAACCCTATTTTGCAAGGCAACCAAGTCGGATTTCCTAACCCAAATTAATGAAGAATGATTATCTTGGGGTGTTGGAACTTTAACTACCGTGGTTACATTACTATGGGATTTTCTAGGAATTCGTTTAAGATCAAAACAAAATTTCCTAAGATGAGCTTTTCGACCACAATGAGTACAAGTAAAAATATGTCGAAAAGATTTTCTTAAGGAGTGATCTCTAAAATATTTCCTAGATGATTCTCCTAAAACATTGGTTTTGGCATTATGAGAAAATTCATTACAAGTATTGAATCCTAAACCACACGTGTCATTTTTAATTTGGACCGTTCCTAAGATTTTATCTAGTTTTTCCGAACGACACTCCAAATCAAATTTGACATTACTAGAGTCTTTTAATTTATTTTGCAATTCTAAAATGTTAGACTCTAATGAAACATTTCGCTCTTCAAAAGAAAGAAGCTCCTTTTTCAAGGATTCCATTAAACCCCTAAGGCTATCTCTCTCTCCTTCTACATATTCAAGCTTCTCTCGAAGAGTCCTCTCACGTGTCCTAAGGTCTTTTATTAAATTATTTTCATCAATGACCTTGACACTCTCTTTTAAACTAGCTTCTAACTTCAAATTAGCCTTTTTCAATTTAATAGATTCTTTATAAAGTTCTTGAAAAGCATTTTGAAGTTCACTCACATTAACCTCTTCTTCATTTTCACTCTCTCTTTCTTCTCCACTCTCACTATCATCAAAAACAAGAGAATCATAAACTATGACCTTGGAAGTGTCATGTGTTAAAGTTTCATCAATCGATGAGCTCTCACTATCCCTCACATGACTAGCCATAAAAGCCACAAAATTTTTCTTAGAGGGGGAATCGGGCCTCTCTTCGTTATCACTATCACTAAGGGTCGCATTATATGAAATGGGTCGCTTACCCTCTTTCCTTAGTTTAGTGGGGCACTCAAAAGCCCTATGGCCATAACCTTCACAACCAAAACACTTATTAGACTCGTCCCTATCTAAATTTTCATTACTAGGTTTAGGGATCTTCTCGGCTTTAGGAATATTCTCGGCTTTAGAAATCTTTTCGCCTTTGTCATGCTTAGAAGATTCGAATTTCTTAAAATCATTTTTAAATTTATCTTTGTTAATTTTAAGAAATTTTCTAAATTTACGAGCAAATAAAGCCATGTCTTCCGAGTCACTATCACTCTCGCTCTCTACTACTTGTTTGACCTCTTTTAGGTATTTTAAAGCAACACCCTTTTCGACTTTCTTTTCGGTTTTAGAGGGAAACATATCTAGTTCATAGGTTTGCAAATCACCTACAAGCTCTTCTAATTTCGTAGAGGCTAAAGTTGGTAAAGAATTTAAAACGGTCACTTTAGGAATAAATCTATCGGGTAGGGACCTTAAAATTTTCTTTACAACACGGTCGTCAGGTATTTTCTCTCCCAAATTAAAAGATGAATTAACAATATCAGAAAGTCTAGCATAAAATTCATCAAAATTTTCTTTTTCATTCATTTTCATAGTTTCAAATTGAGTGGTGAGGTTTTGAAGTTTTAAAGCTTTAACGACACTAGTTCCTTCATGAGTTAATTGTAAAATATCCCAAGCTTCTTTAGCGGTTTCACACGTCATAATACGTCGGAATTCATCCGGTGTGACAACGCTAAACAAGGCATTTAAACCACGAGAATTGAAATTAGCAAGTTTAAACTCATTTTCGGTCCATCTATTGGCGGGTTTGGGAACACGTTCATTTTTAACTAAATAAGTTGGTGGGGACCACCCGTTAATAACAGACATCCAAAGTCTCTCGTCGATAGACTTTAATGCCGATCTCATACGCGCTTTCCAATACGCGTAGTTTGAACCATCGAAAATAGGAAATTTTGAAAATGGGGAAAAATCCATTTTAGCTAAAAAAAATTATTTAAGGATCTTTAACGAAATAATTTTATCGTTTTTGGCTTTGATACCAATTTGAAGGTGTGGAGCTTTTCTGAATCTCAATTAGAATCAAACTATTAATAATTGCCTTTTATATAAAAACAAACACGATGCGGAAGCGTAAGATGGTTCAACTTTAAAACAACAAATTATAATTTCTTTAAACAAATTAAAATTAAACCAAGTGAAATTAAATCCAAGCCCTAGAATTTTCCTAAGTCATAATTAACAATTTTCCAAAGTTAGGCGAAACTAAATTTTAGCAAATGACTTGAATTAAATAAACTTTACCCAATATTTAATTTAGCACCAAATTAAATTGAGTGTGATAATTTAAACCAAATTTTATCTTGAATTATCCTAAGCATGCGTTCTAAATTATTTTGCCAAGATAAAATAAACCAATCACACTACGCCGCGATGTACGAGGAAAAACCCAAGACGGGAAACAACCTCGGACGGCCCTAGCCACAAATCCACTAGATACGGAATTACAAGTACAAGACATATAGACTTACAACGCACGACTCGATCCCTCTCAAGCCTCGACGCTTCTTCTTGTAAACACCTCTTCCTAGCGGATAACCTTGGAACAACACCGCGGTCTCGGAATCCACCGATAGGGATTTCTATGGTCACCGTCACCCGAGCAAGGAGCCTTTCTCCAAGTGGGTAGAATCGCAACAAAACGTCTTCTTCTTTGATGGATGTAGAAGCAAACCAAAACTTCTCTTTGAAACGGAAGAGATAAACCGGTGCCAAACTCCAAGCAATTGATATGTATATATGTGAACTTGGATAAACAATATGGATGTAAAACTAGAGTGATAAAATATTTTCTCTTGAAAAATAGCACTCAAAACTTGATCTTTTTCTCTTTTTGTTTTTGCACTCAAAACACTCTCTAAGAGTTTGTATGATATGAAAAACATAGATTATCAAAAGTGATTCCCGCACATATTAAAATCTAAGAAAGTTGGTTACAAACATAGTGGGAAAGTGGGTGCAAAACAGCCAAAAACTGCCAAAAATTGTTCCCGCCTGGCATCTCGTTCGAACAAAATCTCGTTCGAACGAGACATCTAACGACGTTCCAGATTGGACTCGTTAGAAACTCGTTGGAAATCTCGTTCGAATGATATTTCGAACGACGGACCAGTATAGCTTGGTGGGAAATCGTTGGCAAACTCGTTCGAACGACGTCTGGTTCGAACGAAAAAACTCGTTCGAACGACATATCGAACGACTTCCAGAAATTTTATAAAATTCGATTTTGGCCCAGAAACTTTATAAACTATTTTTTAAAGTTCTAATTAAATTTTTCAGAAAATAAAACACAGTTTTTATTAAACCTAACACCCAATAAAACTTGTTCCAAGCTCCTATATATAAATAATTGCATTCATACCTTGGGAGCATGGAACCATAGTTGATGACGTAGAAACGAGGCACGCAAACCGGCACATTTGATGAAGCTTTATACTCTTTGCCGCTACGTCTTCAACAAACACTTCATAGGCTTGAGAGTATTACAATTACATACTATCCTATGAATTAATGTTTTTGTCCGGAATTGAGCCAACACTATACATGGACTCAATTGAAAATTTGTGTCCTTACAAAATAGCCTGTATCAAGGATACTATCTTCTAGGGTACAACTCGTTATCCCCCATAAAGGCCCAATCGAGATAAGACTGTCCCGACATGGAAACCCCCGTGATAGTAAGTAGCTTGGGTATGATTTTTACAAAGATATATAATATATACACAATCACACACACACACACACATATATATATATATATATATATATATATATATATATTCACATTTCTAAATTAGGTGCGCCCACGACCCATAATTTTAATTATCCATTCTTTGCACATTTTACTCGATTATCTCGCATAACAGATTTGTCACTTTTATTCTCATATGTAATTTACTTAATACTTACTTCTCATCTCTCGAAGTGTTCTATCTCCCTAAACATAATTTCAGTGGGCATACTCTCACTCACCTTCTGGTCTAACTCCCTTATGAGTCTCAATCATTTATTAAATGTACGCATGATTTCTTATGTAAGAATAACTCCCCGTTAACCTATAATTTTATCCTACATTAAATTTCCCTCAACGGGGTCTACCTAAACCCTACTGGTCCTAATTATATCACATTATGCCCTAACAATAATAATCAAGGGTTCCTACGCATTTTGATCGAGTTAAAAATACATAATGGGAATATGCAGTTTTCCAGGAGGGGTCGATCGATCGAGGAAAGGGGGTCGATTGATGTTCTTGGGTCGATCGATCGATCAAGCAGTTCTTGCCCAGAAACTGCCATTAAAACCTACGGATTTCATCTTCCAAATTTCTCCAAAACGTCATTAACGACTCCCAAACTCTTAAATAACATTACTACAAATTCTATATACATATATGCATGATTTCCTACGTGAAACTTGTACAATTTCAACAACGGAATTGAATTAGAGGGCCAATTTATGTTAATTATCAAAAACCCCTAACTTTAAAATAAACTTCCATTTTTCTAATTCTCTTTTTCCAGATTTCTCACTTCTAAATTAATCAAATTTTGTGGGTAAACCTCTACATATGATTGGGATGTCCAGAGTTTATTTATTTTCTCTACAACAAGTGATTGGGTTCTCTAAATCCTTAAGTTCTTCCATGAAACATAGGTTCAATCATCCTAATCTAACATGGTGAGACATTTAACAAAAAGAGAAGAAAGATAGATACTTGCCTGGGATTCAAGTTTCTGATTTGTGGCTGAAAAAGGTATGGATGCGTTCCCCGTCGCGCGATCTACGATTTGGTGGTGGCGGCGGTGCAAACGGTTGAGTCTTTGGCCTTGAGTTGCTTGGGAAGCTCTCCAACTTCTTCTTTAATGGACGTTATTTGATTTTGTTTTTATTAACCCGAGAAGGCAACTCCTAAAGGCTGATATAACCTTAGGAAATTCGTGGGTTTAATTGCCCAAAAATACAAAATGTCTAAAATGCCCTCCTGGGATGCCAATTAGGCGTAAAAACGCCCCGAGACCCAAACTAAACCCCCGGGTATATTATTTTGACTATCTCGACCCTTACAGACACATTGGCGCACTCGAAATTAGGGCTGGCAATTTTTGACACGATAACCCGTTTATGGTAATAACCCGAAATGACTCGAAATTGACACGATTATCTTGTATAGATTTAAGATTACCCAAAACTTATACTCAAATAAAAATCAACGCGACCCGAAAATGACACGACTAACCCGAATTGCCACCCCTACTCGAAATGACCATATGCACGACTTATAATTTATTCACTATTAATAATAATAATTTAATCCCGACACGACACAGGCGCGTCCCGATTTAATTTTCACAATTATCAAATTATATACTCATGATAATTTTAATAAATTCGATTATACATATTACTTTATCCATTAAGTAATATTCAACAAATTCACAATAATTACTAACTCTCATCATGCTAGTAAATATTTAAAATTTTCTGGATTAATATTAAATTAATATCTCAATTTAAATTAAAAAAATCCCCAAATTTAAAAGTCATAAAAATACGGGGTATCACATACTTTCCCTCTAATAACGGAATTTCATCCTGAAATTTGGAAAATAAGGCATACATGGTAAGAATAAATTTGGGTATCTCTCGCGCATATCTGCCCCGTACTCCCAAGTGGATTCCTCCACATTATGATGCTCCCACTGGACCCGTACAAGCGGGACTACCTTCGACCTCAATATCCTTTCTCTATGGTCTAGGATAGCCACTGGTCTCTCCTCGTAATATTTGTCAGGCTGTATATCAAACTCCTCTATAGCGATGTAGGTGTAGGCAATATCATCCCGAAGGTATCGTCTCAAAGACGAAATGTGGAATACATTGTGAATGCGGTGCAAGTGCTCTAGCAACCCCAATCTGTATGCCACCGGCCCAATCCTCTAGATAATGGAAAATGGTCCCACGTACCTCGGAGCCAACTTACCCTTCATCCCAAACCTCATCACTCCTCTCATAGGAGAAACATGCAGTAATACTTGGTCTCCCATGCTAAACTCTCGAAAAGATCATTTTGCATTAACGTAACTTTTTTGCCTGTCCAGGGCTATCTGAATGCGACTCCTGATAAGCTCAATCTTAGCTGAGGTTTCCTGAATTACCTCTGGTACGAGCAACTTTTTGTCCCCCACCTCTAGCCAACAAGTTGGAGCACGACAAGGCCTGCCATACAATGCCTCAAATGGAGCCATGCCGATCGTGAACTGATAGGAGTTATTGTAAAAAAACTCCACCAGTGGAAGATACGGATCACATCCTCCTCCAAAATCAAGGACACAGATGTGTAGCATATCCTCCAACATCTGATTGATACGTTATGTTTGTCCATCCGTCTGTGGGTGATAAGCTGAACTCAATCTAAACTTTGTACCCATGACCTCCTGAAAGCTCTCTCAGAAGCGCGACACAAAAATCTTATCTTTATCGGACACAATAACTAGGGGAACCCCATGTAGCCTAACAACCTCAGCAATCAACAACTGTGCATACTGACCCGTGGTATATTTTGTCCATACTGGCAGAAAATAAGCCACATTGGTCAACCAATCCACTATAACCCATATGGAGTCGTGACCCCGCTATGATGTAGGCAGTCCACTAATGAAGTCCATAGAAATACTCTCCCATTTCCACTTAGGTATCTCCAATGGGTGAAGTAACCCCGACGGTCTCTGGTGGTTTACCTTTACCATCTGGCAAGTAGAACACTTGGACACGAACTCAGTAATGTCCTTCTTCATCCCACTCCACCAGTACTGTCACCTCATATCTTGGTATATCTTATCTCCTCCAAGATGTATCACAAATCTGGACCCGTGAGACTGTGTCATCACTGCATGACGTAAGTCTTCTCCTTCTGGGACCACCAATCTCCCATTAAACCTTAAACCTCCATAAGAAATTACTGAATAGGACTCAGCACCCTCAGTTAAAAGTCGTACTATATGTTCCTGAAAAAACGAATCCGTTGACTTGCATGTATCATCCTCGTAAAAATCTCTGGTGTGACTGTCGTGGCAGATACAAAGGAACGGGCTATCGCGTCCTGGTAACCCAACTCTTTCCACTTCACTTTCCATACGTCCTCTACATCACCCATCGATCTACGGCTTAACGCATCAGCAACCACATTAGCCTTTCCCAGATGGTACTGTATCTTGAACTGGTAGTCTTTCACAAACTCCAACCATCTGCGCTGACGCATATTCGGCTCTCGCTAAGTGAATAAGTACTGCAGTGACTAGTGGTCTGTGAACAAGAGAAACTTCTCCCCTAACAAGTAATGTCTATAAATCCTCAATGCAAAAATGACCGTTGCTAACTCTAGGTCTTGGGTGGGGTAATTCCTTTCATGAGGATTAAGCTTGCAGGAGGCAAAAGCTATAGCCTTCTCCTCCTACTGAAGTACTCCCCCGAGTCCCCGTAAAGAGGCGTCAGTGTACACCAGATACTCCACTCTCGGCTTGGGCAAAGTAAGAACTGGCGTAAATTCAACTTATCTTTTAGCTCATCGAAAGCCAATTAATAAGCATCATCCCAAACATACGGTACTCCCTTGCGAGTCAGATTCGTCAACGGACCCGCTATCTTCGAAAAGCCTTGTATGAATATCCTATAGTAACCTGGTAACCCTAAGAAAATACGCACTTCCATCGGTGTCGTGGTATGTCCCCACTCCCTCACTGCCGACACTTTGCTTGGATCAATCGATATTCCCAATTCCGACACAACATGTCCCAAAAACTGTACCTCCCGTAACCAAAATCCGCACTTCTCATATTTAGCATACAGCTGATGCTCTCATAAAGTCTAAAGAACCTGCTTCATGCTCCTCCTCAGTGTGTGAATATATCAGGATGTCATCTATGAAGACGATGACAAACTGATTCAAGAACTCTCTGAACACTCGATTCATAAAGTCTATGAATATGGATGGAGCATTTGTCAGCCCAAACGGCATGACTCTGAACTCATAGGACCCATATCTCGTCAAGAAAGCATTCTTCGATACATCCTGCTCCCTAATCCGTAGTTGATGGTATCCTGATCTCAAATCTATCTTCGAAAAGAAAGTTGCTCCTCTCAGCTGGTCGAACAAGTCATCGATCTGAGGCAACGAATATTTATTCTGTATCGTGACCTTATTCAGCTCCCGATAATCCAAGCATAACCTCAGTGAACCATCTCTCTTCTTCACAAACAACACTAGAGAGCCCTAAGGTGAGGTGATCCTACGAATGAAGCCCTGACCTAACAGCTGCTCTATCTGATCCCGTAACTCCCTTATTTCCACTGGAGCCATACGGTATGATGCACGTGTTATCGGTCGAGTACCCGGTATCAAGTCTATGCTGAAATTTATCTCTTGACTGGGGGTAGGACCGTTATCTCCTGAAATACATCAGAATACTCACGAACGATTGGAATCGAATATAAGGGAATCACGACCTCCTTAGAGGTATCCTCCTCTATGTAATACAAATGGGTGGAAGATCCTCCCTCTGGGTGAGACATCGCCACTAAAAACATCTCATGCCCTGGAATGGCAAAAAAAATACTCCTACCGAAATAATCTATCATGGCTCTGTACGCGGTGAGCCAATCCATGCCAATAATAGCATCGTGCTCATGCATCTCTAAGACTAGCATGTTTGCCGATAAAATCAAGCTACCAATCTATACTCCTACACCCCGGTATATAAAGAAAATTAAAGACACATTCCCCAGTGGTGAGTCTACGCATGTCATAGTGCTCTCTGTTGTGTCTAATAATCCTAAGGCCCATAAAAAATGGGTAGCTATAAAACAATGCGATGGCCCAGTATCAAATAAAACTCGATCCATAGTGCTATGGATAGGAAATTTACCCTCAATCGGGGGTGGTGCCTGAGGATTTTCTCCTTGGTTGACGTTATAGACACGTCCATACTATAATTTCCCCTGTTGTACTGGAGTTGTTGGGATGGATGGTAGGAATGGAACCTGAGCTGGTGTTGGGAGGGCAGCTAGAAAAGTGGCCTCTGCGGCTCATTACGGGAACCCTGCTGCTGTGGGTCCCTATCTCCCTCTAGGCAATCCTGGTGCCTATGGCCATTCTTGCCACATCCGAAACATCTACCCCTGAAATTACCTCCCCTCTGCCCCTGCTGACCACGGCCCTGTTGGTCGTTACCACCTCACCACTGGCCCTGCTAGAAACGCTCTTGACCCTGCTGACCCTACTGATGACGGTGTTGGCCCTGCTGGCCATGTTGATTAGACTGGACCAACCTAAATCCCCTAAATCCCTGTCTGGAGTCACCTGATCAGAATCACTTGGCAGGGTCCCCCTGATGGGAACTCTACTCATTGTGATGGGTCTGCCCCTGGGCTTCTGGTGCCCCACCAGTACTACTGCTCCCTGTCCTGCCCTATTGGCTAGACTCCCCTGCTCATTTTCTCCCCTACAGATGGAAGCGATGATAGATTGACAATGAGGTGCTGACGGATCCTCCAGGCCAACCCATATACGAACAGCAATATCTTCTTCCCCTCAGTGGGTGCCTCATCTGGCACTATAGTGATAAGTCTAGTAAATTCCTCCTTATACTCGGCAACAGTCATACTCTCCTTCTTCAGATTTAGTAACTTCTACCTCATCTCAGTCTTCACGGCGGATGAGAAGTACTTGCGATCAAATCGCACCCAGAATGACTGAATTGTGATGTTATCCCTCTCCTCCAAGGTGGTGGTGGACTCCCACATTGCAAAGCGGCCCCTACTATCTTGAAGGAAGCCAATAAATGTCTCTTCACGTCAGTGCACTCATACATGCGCAGATGCCTCTGGATATCCTTCTTCCATTGGATGGCAACTACGATGTTCGAACTACCCGAGAACTCTGGGGGATGTGCCTTCTGAAAGGTATCCCTAACCTGCTCCCATGCAAATGGAAGCTGAGCTGGTACTGGCGCCACTGCCTGAATTTGGGGTGGAGCCTGCTGCACTACCACTAATGTGGCATTCACCGCTTGAGAAACAATAGCGGCTACCTCAGTTACGCTCATCATTCCCTGAGCCAGAGCTGCTGGCTGCTCGACTAGGCATTTCTGTCTCGGGGTGAGCATCTCAGAGGCATCTGAAAGGAGAAGGAAGTTTATTAATCTACCGTTATTATCAAATATCGAATAGCTGAAGATGTAAGCGTAAATATAAGAATACAACAGTCCTAAAAATAGGGCTCTATATCAAGGACGCTGGAAGCGAAATAAGCCGTACAAATCCTAAAGGACACTAGAACCTGATGCTCTAATACCACCTGTGACACCCCGCCTAATTAAATATAGGGTGATCTGTCCTTTATTAAATTAAAAATCAAGGTGAATGGTTGGTTCATTCTTAGCATCACTGTCACAAAATAAAATTTCCAGTTTAAACACTCTAAATAATTAAGCTAAGTGTCAAAACAATTGATTTTATTTCTAATTCATTTAATTCCGGAATGAAAACCTTTTTAATAATTGACAGTTTAAGAATCACATAAATGTTAAGGGTAGCAATTAACACACAAGAATTTAACCATTCAGATAAACCAATACAAAGTTTAAAACTATAAATTAAATCATCCTAACAAAATTTAAATCCCAAAGAATACCAAATACTGAAAATAAAAAGGTATATATCTCTGACAAACCCAAATTGAATAGGAAAACGGGCAACACATGCCCTAACTAATCAGAACTAAAATAAGAGTAGAATCAACAAAGAGGTCATCTAAGCAAGGGCTTGCAACTCCCACATAAGCTGCAGCACGTCCGGTCCAAAGAGTCTAAGCATAATGCCCCTGTGGCTGGGCACCTGTAATATATACATATATATACAAGAGGAAAGAAATAACAGAAAACGGGTCAGAGCCCGAGTGTAAAAAAGTTTAAAATAGTTTAGCAAGTATTTAAAATGCTTACCGGTTAATGTAACAACCATGTTAGTACGCGACACTCCCTTGAGAATTCTCACCTCTCATCTAATGTGCACGCCTACCGTACTATTTGTCCCGAAAGTTTATTTTAACTTAACTCTTCCATAAAGTTCCATCCCGAGATAATATTATGGCTAAGATAATTAATTTCTGAAAATTAAACTCTCTCATGTACCTTACGTTACTCGAAAAAAATCAGTATTATACAAAATTCCCAGACACTTATAATAAAGTTGGAGTATTTATACAATGCTTAACTACTTTTATGCACAGTAGAAAGTTCTCATACTTAAGTATATACATATTAGTCCCTCCTATAATATATATAGTATCGGCACCCCACATAAAATCTATAGTGCTGGCATACTCTGCTATCAAGTCCCCATATCACTCGTACTAAGGGAAATACTAGTTCGGAATCACTCTGGAACTGTATTAACACAAAACACATACAAATGGAGGCGAAGTATAGTTCCAAGTCACTAAGAGGTCAGTACATACCATCACGTCTCTTAGGACCATCTAACTATCACTCAAATATATTGTATCAAGGATACTATCTTCTAGGGTACAAGTCGTTATCCCCCATAAAGGCCCAATCGAGATAAGACTGTCCCGACGCGAAAACCCCCGTGATAGCAAGTAGCTCGGGTATGATTTTTACACAGATATATAATATATTCACAATCACATAGTCATATATATATATATATATATTCACATTTCTAAATTAGGTGCGCCCACGACCCATAATTATAATTATCCGTTCTTAGCACATTTTACTCGATTATCTCGCATAACAGATTTATCACTTTTATTCTCATATGTAATTTACTTAATACTTACTTATCATCTCTCAAAGTGTTCTATCTCCCTAAGCATAATTTGAGTAGGCATATTCTCACTCACCTTCTGGTTTAACTCCCTTATGAGTCTCAATCTTTTATTAAACGTACGCATGATTTCTTATGTGATAATAACTCCACGTTAAACTAGAATGATATCCTATATTAAATTTCCCTCAACGGGGTCTACCTAAACCCTACTGGTCCTAATTATATCCCATTATGCTCTAACAATAATAATCAAAGGTTCCTACGCATTTTGATCGGGTTAACCCAACATAAGGAGGATATGAAGTTTTCCATGAGGGGTCGATCGATCGAGGAAAGAGGGTCGATCATTCGATCATCGATCGATCGATGTTCTTGGGTCGATCGATCGATCAAGCAGTTCTTGCCCAGAAACTGCCATTGAAACCTACGGGTTTCATATTCAAAATTTCTCCAAAATGTCCTTAACGACTCCCAAACTCTCAAATAACATTACTACTAGTTCTATATACATATATGCATGATTTTCTACGTGAAACATGTACAATTTCAACAACGGAATTGAATTAGAGGGCTAATTTATGTTAATTATCAAGAACCCTAACTTTACACAAAACTTCCATTATTTTAACTCTTTTTCCAGATTTCTCACTTCTAAATTAATTAAATTTCATGGGTAAACCTCTACATATGATTGGGATGTCCAGAGTTTATTTATTATCTCTACAAAAAGTGATTGGGTTCTCTAAATCCTTAAGTTCTTCCATGAAACATAGGTTCAGTCATCCTAATCTAACGGTGAGACATTTAACTAAAAGACAAGCAAGATAAATACTTGCATGGGATTCAAGTTTCTGATTTGTGGCCGAAAAAGGTATGGTGGCTAAGATAATTAATTTCTGAAAATTAAACTCTCTCATGTACCTTACGTTACTCGAAATAAATCAGTATTTTACAAAATTCCCAAACACTTATAATAAAGTTGGAGTATTTATACAATGCTTAACTACTTTTACGCACAGTAGAAAGTTCCCATACTTAAGTATATACATATTAGTCCCTCCTATAATATATATATTATCTGCACCCCATATAAAATCTATGGTGCTGGCATACTCTGCTATCATGTCCCTGTATCACTCGTACTAAGGGAAATACTAGTTTGGAATCACTCTCGAACTGTATTAACACAAAACACATACAAATGGAGACGAAGTATAGTTCCAAGTCACTATGAGGTCAGCACATACCCTCACGTCTCTTAGGACCATCTGATTATCACTCAAATATCCTGTATCAAGGATATTATCTTCTAGGGTACAAGTCGTTATCCCCCATAAAAGCCCAATCGAGATAAGATTGTCCCGACGCAAAAACCCCCGTGAAAGCATGTAGCTCGAGTATGATTTTTACACAGATATATAATATATGCACAATCACATAGTCATATATATATATATATATATATTCACATTTCTAAATTAAGTGCGCCCACGATCCATAATTATAATTATCCGTTCTTAGCACATTTTACTCGATTATCTCGCATAACAGATTTATCACTTTTATTCTCATATGTAATTTACTTAATACATACTTCTCAACTCTCGAAGTGTTCTATCTCCCTAAACATAATTTAAGTAGTCATACTCTCACTCACCTTCTGTTCTAACTCCCTTATGAGTCTCGATCTTTTATTAAACGTACGCATGATTTCTTATATGAGAATAACTACCCGTTAACCCAGAATTTTATCCTACATTAAATTTCCTTCAATGGGGTCTACCTAAACCCTACTAATCCTAATTATATCCCATTATGCTCTAAGAATAACAATCAAGGGTTCTTACGCATTTTGATCGAGTTAAACCAACATAAGGGGAATATGCAGTTTTTCAGGAGGGGTCGATTGATCAAGGAAAGGGAGTCAATCGATCGATCAAGTAGTTCTTGCCCAGAAACTGTCATGAAAACCTACGGGTTTCATCTTCCAAATTTCTCCAAAACGTCAATAACGACTCCCAAACTCTCAAATAACATTACTACTAGTTCTATATACATATATGTATGATTTTCTACACGAAACATGTACAATTTCAACAACGAAATTGAATTAGAGGGTCATTTTATGTTAATTATCAAGAACCTGTGACACCCCGCCTAATTAAACATCGGGTGATCAGGCCTTCATTAAATTAAAACAGGTTTCTCAAATGGTTCATTCTTAGCATCACTGTCGAAAACTTTTTAATTACTAATCCCCTAAGTAAAATTAGACCGGTGCCAAATTTTATCTTTCTTTAAAACAGATAAATCAACCAAACGGAACAAAGTACAAATAATCATGTACTATAATTCAAATAACAAAGTAAAAGTACAACATAACAAAAGTATTACCGAATAAAACATCGGCTAAAAAAAATCCCAAACAATCAATAGAATAACCCTGAGGTTACTATATACTATATACGTGTGGAAATCATTCCCGCGCTACTTGCTATCCCTGAGGTTACCGTGCTGGGACAGTCCTATCTCGATGGGACCTTTATGGGGGATATTGACTCGTACCCTAGAACATAGGAATCCTTGGTACAGGCTATCAGATTGATAGTCAGACGGTCCTAAGAGACATGAGGGTATGTACTGACCTCTTAGTGACTTGGAACTATGCTTTGCCTCAATTTGTATGTGGTTTGTGTTAATACAGTTCGAGAGTGATCCGAACTAGTATTTCCCTTAGTACGAGTGATACGGGGACTAGATAGCAGAGTATGCCCGCACCATAAATGTTATGTGGGGTGCCGTTGTTATATATATATATACTAGTGTATGCCCGTGCGTGAAGGCACAGCGAAATTTTTCCAATTTACATAATCGCAAAACAGCAAAAATTTTCAAAGAATGCAATTGCAAAATGAAAAAACTTCGTTCCCCAACAAAACAAAGTGTATTTTTTTTAAAAACAGGTCATAATTTCCAAAGTTGTGCGACGACAATTATAGTAAACACACATAAGAGTTTCCTATCAAACTGGAAATGTATAGCAAAGGAAAATGAAGAATACGAAAATAGATGAAACGCCACCCCCACCCCACCCCCCACCCCGGGAAAAAAAAGTCATCCAATTAATCTTTGAACTAATAAACATTGCATAATTTAACTAAATCATAAGCATTAATTGAAAAGGGTTTCAAAAATACCTATTGCCATTTTGTATAGATTCAATATTTTGATCCATAACGGAAGGAATGCTAGTAGAGATGTAAATGCAACACTTTTTATAATAATTGACGACTTTAGTATAATCATAATAAAAATATGGACGAACAAACAACTTTGTGGTTGAATCCGCAATGTAACACATCAAAGAATTAGCCAAGAAACAAATTATAGACTAAAAACAGAAATTGTGTATATCCATCAAATGATACAATAATTTAACTTGGTAATTTAATTTCACATATATTTTACCTCCACACCAATATGGAAATACTAAGCAGCTCTTCACCTCACAATAAGATGCAGCAATTGGGGAAAGAACACTTCATGAATTTTCATCACATTCTCATTCAAGCACATGTTTACTTCATCTCATGATTACTACAATGCGACTTAACAGTGGAAAACCAACCATAGACCCCAAAACATGTGGATAATGAAGAAAACGTCAAACTCCCATTTGCCAAGTCACTATCTCAATAAATAGAAAACAAAACAAAACAAAAAATAAAGTAGAATAGAGGTATACATTGCAAATCAGTTGAGCAGGGCAGTTGAGCCAGGATGAATTGCAAGTCCCACACCTCCAAGGCCTTCTCTAAAATATGTGGAGATTGCTACCGAGTTCTAACCCAATGAAAACGAATCCCAGCTGAACAGATTATGAGCATATTGTAAGTGACATCTTGTTCTTTCCATATCTTGAAGGTTGGATATTGGAGATGGAAAAGGAGTTGAACTCAACAAATGCCCAAGATGGAAGCTTCAGGAACAATGCAGCAAGTATCTTGGATAGGTATGTATCCTCAGGATCCTCACTGTCAACGCTATCCATTAAAAGGGTAGCTGACCCTACACCAGCATTTGACTATACGACCTCTGTCTTGACATTTCTAGATCCTCACTATCAGCTCCTGCACTACTTCGTCCTTGAAGCTAACTGTGGCTCGTCTTTGACAGCACGGCATGTCCTCCGATAACGGGTAATCTCCCAAATGTGCTTCAAAATTATAATCCAACAACAGTTGAGCCTACATATTTAACACTTTAGATTGTTGAGCCTGCGTATTTAACATTAAGCTATCTAAAATTCTTAGTTGCAACTGCCAATTCACGAAATGTAAAAATGTCTGCTGGGATGTGGAATCCACAAACTAACTTTTCACCAAGTTCATATCAATTACCTAAGCATAATATTCACAATATAAATTTTCACCAAGTTCGTATCAATCACACAAATTCTCAGAAAGTTCCTTTGGTAACATTCGATAATCTGCTATTTATTAGCATGATATAAATAAAAGTTAGACCTAACTAAATAAATGAAACAACAATCAACAATTGTGAAATGACCCAATTGATCTGCATGTAAGATGACAACCTTTGTAATTAACGTAATCGGCCACCCAAGATCCAATAAAACTCAAAACTAATGACACAAGTTGTGAAATGAACCCAACACCAAAAATCACAAAAAAGTAAGAGGTAAGGGAGAAAATATAGTACACTTATGTACAAAACTACCAAAATTGAAAATGTAAACAAACACCCTACACTTATCTTTAACGCGAAAAATATAATCAGTGCAAAACTGAATATTTTTAGAACCAAATTTCTTTAAAAAAAAGATATAATGAAATAAAATACCTGAACAACCAGTGGCCTAGCATGGGTGGGTTAACGGGTAGGCCAAAACACACAACGTAGGTCTCCCAAAAGAGGTGTCCGGCAGTAGAAGTTGGAAGCTCACGGGTCTGGCATCAGTATTAGAAGACTCTGGAGGAGAGGAGCGCCAGGACGGATGGCATTTGATGAAGGGGAGGCTTTGAGCCACAAAAATTAATTGTTAGAGGGTCCATCGAGATGAGCTGTCATTAGTGGAGATTTTGGTGACTACCTGGGAAGATTTAGAGGTCATAACTGAGACTTGGTTAACCATTTTAGATGAACAAACACTATTGAAATTATTTTTATACAAATTCTCATAATCACCTTTATTATTTCAAAAGCGGAGAAGCATAATCAAAATTGTGCTTCTTCCATCTTGCAAAGTGGCTGTCCACTTAACAGTACAAAGCTTTATCAAGAATATAAGTCCCATATAGTAACAGCGCCACCGTGGACGATACTGCAAAAAAAAGGAAAAGTGAATTAGTTGGCTTAAGAATTAAGTGAATTAAAACTCATAAGTAAGATCAAACCAAGGAAATTTATTTAAGGCAGTACATTCAGAGAACTGGGCAAGATAATCCTTGCCGAAAAAAGTGCGTAGCCTGGTGGAAAATACAGGGCCAATAATAGAGTTGGCAGTTGTGAGACTCATAACTATTGGATAGACAACGGCTTCTGCCTCGTCAAAAATCATTTTCAAATAAATACTTGTCATCCAAGCCCTGTATGGCTGCAGCGGCCTCTTCTAAACAACCCAGTCCTTTAACCTGATTTAAAAATAGAAGAAATGGGAGGGGGAGAGGGACAAAATCGGAAGAAGTAAAACAATGTGGACCTAAATGATAATTATTTAAAGGAAAAGGGAGAGAGAGAGAGAGAGAGGTGTAAGACTTACCCCTCCATAATTTTGCAGGGCATAAAATTCATGATACCTTGTCATTATAGCATGTTGACCTGGTCCAATATCATATTCACCAGCAGGTATTGCATCTTGAGGTTGATTTTGGCTCCCTGGAATTATAAATAGACTCTGCATAACATATAAAGATTAAAATCAATTTTGGACCATTAGTCCCCAACAATCAATATGTGCCATGTTTTGTAAAATCATCCTTGGGAAAATAATATAATATAAATAAGTTTGAATCCCCGACCTAAGTCGTTTCGTTGTTGTTGCATCAACGGTTGCTGTGATGTTGCAGCTGCAGCAACAACGTTAACAACATCATATGCCAAAACTGCATAACTGAGTTGAACTTTTAAACACTGAGCACGCAAGGTCCATCAAGTAATTCTAGTCCCAGAGCACGCAATGACCACGAAGTCACATTCATTGATGTTTTCAAGTACCTTAAAGAATCTCTTGCTGCTTGATTGGGGCGAGAAATGTTTCTTCCATCGCTTATAAGTGGTCGTTGAAGTCCCCGGCTAGAACAATTGATCGAAAAGCAAAATTCAGAAATCCTGAATTGATCGGAAAGAAAAATTCAAAAATTACCTAAAATTTCGAGAGTATTATAACTCCAATAACCTGAAATATTAAAGAATGTAAAATTAGCACAATTAAAAGAAGTGGGTGCAAAATTTACTCTATAAATTAGCACACTCTTATGATACTTATCATAATAACCCTAATTACTGGATTTAAAAGTAAGGGAACTAAGAATAGTTTCGATTTTACAGAAATGCAATAAAGCATACATATAGATAGTTACATGTAACACACTTTTGTTTAACACTGGGTACAGTAATAGATGTGCCAAAAAACGAAAGGAAAAAACATCAAAAAGAAAAAAGAAGAGAAGAGAATAAACGTTTGTTTCGTGTGTGCGATCTGAAACTCAGATCTGATCCATAACTCAGATCTGAAAAAAAAAACTCTCATATTATATATCTAATCCATATTATATATCTAATCCATAACTCAGGTCTGAAAAAAACCCAAAAAAAGAGTCTTTGAGTGTGTGCGATTCAAAAAAGGAGCTGAAAAAAGAGAGGTAAAGAGAGTAATAACTGTACTGTCGGCAGTTCTCGGAGACGACAGGGTGTTTTACCGTCGACAATGACGAATCAGAAGGAGAAAATGAAGGAGTATGCAATTTTTTCTGTCACAAATTGATAACTACATTCAATTTTCGGCTTTGTCCTCATGGAGATAGACAAATAATAACCTGCAAATAAGGGGGAAAAAGACACTCATTAAGTTTTAATATAGTATAATAAAAATCAAATCTCAACTTAGTTTAAAAATTGAAAAATAAGGTCAAAAAAATGAATAGTTTGAAAGTCCCAGATTTAAGAATGTGAAACTCTGAGAACAATAGCTAAAAAGTGTTTGAAATGTGTTCGTAAAAGATCAACAACAATATCTAAAAAGTGAAAATAGAACATAAATCCAGTAACCCATGTTCACAAAAGAACAAAATTCCAAAATACATGTTTGAAACCAAAAAATGAACTCAAATTTGAACCCATCATCACAAATCCTTTGTTTGAGCAAAAATAAACAAAACAAATCCAGTATTAGTATCATGTATGTGGGGGCAATAGGATGAATTTCTTTATAAAGCTTACTTTTTCAAGTGTCGCAAATTCTTTAAATTTCGTGTTGGTATTTCACTTGCTTTCATCATCCATGAATCAGCGAATCCACATATAGGTGAGAGTACCTCATCCATAGTTGTTCCCAGTGATAAAATCAAAGCAGAACCAATTATGAATGAAAAAAACTATGGAGCCAGAGCTAGCGAGTGCAAAAATCACATGAAAAAGACGAATAAATATGAAAGAACACTTAAAGATGACTTATGTCTATATGTTTGCACTTGATAATCGAGAATAAACCAATTCAACCAAGTCACGATAAACCAAGGACATTAAACCACAAAATGAATCCAGCAAGAAAATAGAGCAGTTAAACTGAAGGCACATAAATAATTTCATAAAGTATCATTTCGTGTAACACCTCCGGGAGAGTGTCGATTAAGCACCTCGAACACCCCTATTGTATGGATGTACACACACAAACTATTGAAGAAAATAGAAGAGCAGACCTATAAAATAGAAAACAGAAGAGCAGACCTAACACCTAACAAAATATTGAAGATGTAAATATTGAGACCTTTCTCATTCAGGTCGTTATCATTGATCCAATGTTATAGAAACTAACTACAATAATGTTGAACTGTTTAACAGACAGGATCGCCAACAAATTATTGAAAAAAATCTCTCAAACGTTCATATTAACAGTAATATGACATAAAAAAAACAGAATTATGAATTCTAAACACATGTGAAAAATGGCCTATTTACATCTCCTTTATAAGCCAAAAGCATAAAACTCGTAAATAACCTGTACTGTGCTAATTTCAATCAAACATTTTACCACCAAATGTGACTTGTGGGGATACTAAGAGCTAAGAACCTTAGCGATAAAGTACCAAAGAACACTGAATGCAACCCTCGCCAATCCAAAATCAAGAAGACCAATTCAAAATTCCATCAGGTCAAGAAGTAAATGAGAGTACAAACTACAAATTCTAAACCACTTAATTGCCCGAAAAAAATCAAGATGATATATCTATCATTCTTAATATAGAACAAAATAACTAAGAAATAAGGTCACATAAAATTACAAAGCGTTCACAAAACTAACTTAAAATAAATTTTAGTACCTTTCAATCCGTATGAATGTGAATCCCTCGACCATTTTGTCAAAATCTGCAACATGAAGAGTCAACATGAATGCTATAAATTAAAAAGAAACATGAATGTAGAAAAGTTCTTCTATGTCACTTATAAATGTGTAAATTTGTTCACAATACACATAATGATACAAAAATAATTCGGAGTACTCACAGAATAACAAACTACTGAAATAATAATGATACAAAAATAATCAAAATTATTTTTAGCCAAAATCTAAAAATATAAATTCAGTTTACACTACATTTAGTACCATAACAAACTAACAAAGAAAAATATACCAACTTCAGATCAGGGAAAAAACATTTAATCCTCTTCACCACATCATCAAATATGCAAACCCTAGATAAAAACACAAAAAACCCAAATCAAAGAACCAAACTAAAGATTAGGGTTTATAAAACTTTAATTTGAACAAAAAAAAACACAAAATCTCAATGCAAGAGAGAGAGAGAGAGAGAGAGAGAGAGAGAGAGAAGGTTTACCTGATGTGGATATAGTTAGACCTACAGAAAAGGATATAGTTAGACCTGCAGAAAACATAAAAAAAGTTGTCAAAAACCATGATTCCCAGCCAAATCGAACCCACAGTTCAAATGTGTGTAATGTAAGCTCAAATCGAAACCTAATTGAAACCCTAGCCCCTTAAAATCATAAACACACAAATAAAGAGGGAGGCAGTGTAAGTGGTTACCTAAGGGTTACCGGAGGGACGCAGTGTGAGGTGTGACATGTGAGGTGTGAGGTGTGAGGTTTGGGCGTGAGGGGGGAGGTCCGAAATGAGGGGGCAGAGAAGAGAGAGAGACGAAATGAAGAAAAGAGGGAGATTGTCGTTTTAGGTTCGTGTTAGGGTTAGGGTTAGGGTTAGGGTTCGCGTGTGTGAGTGTGTGCGGCAGTGGAGGCGTAGGTCGGCAGTGGAGGAGTAGGGCGGAGGTGGAGGGAGGAGGTGGGGAGGGTTAGTGTTTAGAGGGTTTTTGTTGAAAGGGGGAGAGAGCAGAAATGAGTGAGAGAAGGGAATGATCTAGTCGGGGGTGGGTTTGGGGATCAAGAGAGCATTGTCTCATTTGCCACCTCATAATGCTCTCCTTATGATGTGGCACGTTCTAAGCCCATTAGATCGCACCAAGAGAACAATTTACACCCGTTAGATCGTGTTACTATTCAAACACCTCTCTCCCATATTAGATATAAATATTTATATATATATATATATATATATATATATATATATATATATATATATATATATATATATCGAAAAAATGACACATGTTTTTAGTTTAACCCATTTAGTCGCTCAAACACCCATTTATCCAATATTCTCTTATTTTTATAGCGTCGCGCTAGTGGCACCCTATTTCGCCCCTACTCACCCAAACCGGAGATTCGGTGGATTAAAATCCCATTTATCCAATAATCTCTTATTTTTATAGGTTCGCGCCAGCGGCAACGCATGCCAACTCTACCAACAACAAACCGAAAAATGAAATAGTTTTATATCTGTGACATTTTCCAAAATTCTTATGAAAATGTCACATTTTCTTGTGAACACAGTAGACTCTACTGTGTGCACCAGAAAATGAAATAGTCTTATATCGGTGACATTTTCACAAACAGTAATATTTACTGTGTTAAAATAGTTTTATATCTGTGCCATTTTCAGAAACAGTAACATTTATTGTGTTGATATTATACAGATAGTAAAATTTATTGTATTGGTCAATTAATGTGTATATATATTGTAAAAAAGACTCTTATTTCTAGTTTAACCCATTTAGTTGCTCAAACACTTATTTATCAAATATTCTCTTATTTTTGAAGGGTCGCGCTAACGGATCCCCATACCACCCCTACTCACCCTAAACGAGAGCTCTAGTGGATCCAAACCACTTTTTTTTATATTCTCTTGTTCTAAAGTTCCGTGCTAGCAGCACCCAATCCCCACCACCACCCACCCCCATTGTTGGAGTTCCAACGACCTTAAACAGAGCTCTAGTTTTGTGTGGGTAAGGGTGGCATGGGTGCTGTTGGCGCGTACCTTTAAAAATAAGAGAATATTGGATAAATGGGTTTTGGATCCACTGAAGCTCCGCTTTGAGGTGAGTATGGGTGGCATTGGGTCCCGATGGCGCGGATCTTCAAAAATAAGAGAATATTGGATAAATGAGTGTTTCAACTAAATGGATTAAACAAAAAATAAATATCTTTTTTACAATATATATATATATATATATATATATATATATACACACACACATTAATTGACTAACACAGTAAATTTTATTGTCCATTGTGACACCCCGCCAAATAAGATACCGGGCGATCACTCCAATATTAAATTAAAACAGGAGTCTCATATGGATAATTCTTAGCATCACTGTCGAAAATCCATTTAATTACTAAAAACCTATTAGGCCGGTGTCAAAATTTTAACTTTACTACTCTTTTTAACAACTTTAAATAAAACATCCACACAGTTCTGCGGAAATAAAACTGAAATTTAATAAAATAACCGAACACTCGGTCAAAATATACAACCATATCGAATGTTGTACTCAAATAATAAATAAATGCAATTGGACCATTGGCCCGAATGTGTATACAGTACCTCCTATCTAGATTACAAGGATAGAAGCGTCTACTGAGAATCCTGCACGCATCCACAGCTGCTGCAGCAGACGTCTGACTCGAAAGATGTATCATTCAGGCGTCCCTGTGTCTGGACACCAATAATATATATATATAACAAGAAAGGAAAAGGAGATAAACAGGTCAGAGCCCGAGTTTTGAAAATATTTAACAAGTGCATAAATGCCTTATTTTTAGAAAAAGGTTTTATCTCATATTTAAGTTTGGTATCGCACTCCCATGAGATACCCCTCACCTCTCCACTAACAGTGCACTCCTAGTGCATCCCTCTAAACATCCTAGTCAAGCTACCCTGCTAAACTAGTCTAATCACCCAACTAATATCAACCCTAGATAGTCCAAGTAAGGTACTAAGGGCTAAACTTCACCCCAGTCTCAACGCTATGCCATGTTCGTGCGTGGGTGTCTCGCAAAGCGAAATCCAAACAAGGAACCCCCCCCCCCCAATACACTACTACGCGGCACGATCGATTATCGGGATCCATTAGACCCTCGGTACTCGATTCATCCATATATATATACATTTTACCATAAACATCCGGATCTATCTCCCGGACTGAGGGTTCATATATCAAGTATTTATCAATACTTTCATTTTTCTCAAAACTTCCCATTTCCTTTCTTATATCAAGGAAATGTAAATATAAAAGCCAATTCATTATCATGAATTGCTTTAACAAATCATATACTTTTAAAAGCCAGTTTTATTATCATAAAAATGCTTTTTCGTTTTATATCATCCCATTTCCCTTTTTATACTCAGGAAATGTATTCAAAGCCATTTTCATTATCATAAAAATGCTTTGATCAAATCACCTTCTTCCACATCCCTTCTTCCATCCGGGAGTGTTACCGAAGCCAAAACCTTTATCCCATTTCCCTTATCATATCCAGGAAATGTAAATTAAAGCCAACTTAATATCATAAATTGCTTTAATAAAACTAAGACCGCCCTTCCGGGTTTCCTCACTGGACGCACCCCTAAATGGCTATCATCTTCCAGGGCCTATCAAACAAGACAACCTGGGAACCTACCAACGTCGGGAAGCAGCCATATGCCTGCGGGAAAGTCAAGACCACACCCAAAATCTCCTAACCAGCGCAGTAACAATAATCACTCATATGGCCTATAGGACTTTATCCACCCTGCATTCTTTAGCCAGGGGGCATCACCATACGCACTCAACTTCCCTTATGATAGCGATTTAGGGAGGTGTGTAACCATAAATTTATCATTTATGAAAATCATTTTCTTTTTCCATTTTGAAAACATTCATATTTTATTTTCAAAATCATTTATCTCAAATTATATATATATATATATATATATATATATATATATATATATATATATATATATATATATATATATATATATATATATATATATATACTTGAATCACATAGTATACATACACCATATATTCTTCCCTGAATATATAAAAATGGCCATATTTGCCAAACCATCTATCGATGACCAATAATCCCAAAGATTCTCTCAAGGAATCATAACCATGCATTCATATTCGCATGATACTAAACCCAAAGTATTCCCAAGCATTCATTAAATCCATACCCCAAATCGTACACTAAATTAATTTGAGGTTCCTTCTTTCATCCCGGGGTTTATTCACCCTCAATACCATTATCTAGGAGTCCTAATATCATATCTATAATCCCCGCTAATAATCTTCAAAACCATAGTTTAAATCTCCCTAAACTTTAAAAGGAGAAAACCTCAAAAGTCTGTCAGTACCGAATCGATTCGCAGGGTACCGAATCGATTCGGCCCATCCGAATCGATTTGAAATGGTTCTACTTTCAAACTGTATCTTACCGAATCGATTCGGCTTGTCCAAAAATCCCAAATTTGCTTAGGGTTTTATATATAACCCAAAGACCCAAAATTTAATCCAATCACCATTTAAGTTGTAACTCGGATTTATTCCGATGAACCCCAGGTTTTCATATCTCCTCAAGTCCTTTAGAGGTCCTAACCCTCTTTTTTGAGAACCCCTAATACATATCTCCAATTAATTCTAACCTTAATTTCTGACTAACTATTTTGATTTCGAATAGCTTTTCGTAGAAAAATCACTATAAATCCAAAAAAAATCAGAATAATACGCGATTGGTTCCCACGCGACCGCATCGAAGAGATATACAAATTTTATTTTTTGACCAAGAGCCGAATCTATTCACCTCTAGGCCGAATTGATTCGGCAAGCACGCTGCCTATACTATTCATCGTCTTCTCCGAGACGATTTCGGCCATTAAAGCTTCTCCCGATCTTTTGTCGCCTCACCCAACGTCCTACAACCTCAACAAACTACAAATACACATATATTAAGGGTTCTAAACATCCTAGAACCCAAAACCACCAATTAATTTCAATTAATTTTTATGTTTCTCCAATTAGAAAATTTTAGGGGTTTATTCGTTTTAACTCCCGAAAACCCGTTTTATCCACGAAAACCCAACCAAAAATCTTTAGGGTTTGTTAATACCAAACTACGGTATGAGATTTATCCAGAAAGTAAATAAAGCAAGTAAACACTTGCCTCGTGGATATAATCCGACGACCTCGAGTCGAATCCGGCGGAGTTTGGCCCGAGATCTCCATTTCTCTCCTCCTCTCTTTCTTCTCTCTTTCTTTTCTTCTCTTTCTCTTTTCTTTCCCTCTCTCCCTCTTTATACAGGAAGAAAAGGTTTATAACCCTTAAAACCCATAAACGACTCGTTTACCCAATTACGAGTTACTTTTACCTCTAAAATTCCCCGAAACTCAATTTCGACAATCGGACACTTTTTTCGACTATCTCGGACATTTCGAGAGTCACGGCGCAGTCGAAATTTCCATCCGAGGTACTTGACCGCAAATCACTATTCTACCCCATAATACTTAATGCGGGCTTTCTAATCAAAATCTGACCTTTTTGTCGCTTTACTCCACGACGACATGTAATTAAAATACTTCGACCTATATTATCCTAAAAATAATTACATCACCCATCAAAATCATTAAATCCTCAAAAATCCCAAAAATTACTGTTTCGAGAAATTCTCTAAATTGCCAATTCCTACTTAATTATGGAATTTAATTGTCTCCAAAAGAGTGGGTTGTTACATACTCCCCCCTTACAATGGAATTTCGTCCTCGAAATTCAGATACGACCAATACCACAAATTCTAGGATCACTCCAAATCCTAATACCTCAAAGGGAACGATACTAACCCAATGGCTCCCAACCATATACCATACGACTACCACAATCATAAAGTGACTCCAATAGCGTCACATAGCACTCATCATTACTAGTGCCTCACGGCATAAACTTCAAATTTATATACTACGACCCTTCTATTTTAGGTGGTATATAAACCAACTTACTAAGGTGCCCATACACCTTTCTAATCTGTGCACATCTGTACATTCATCGTGAACATCTGACACGTAACACTCTCTCCCAATAAGGGTCTCCTTTCCTCGGTGTAATACTCGCATATGGGTCCTCCCAACCCGAGAAATTCAATTCTACTAACCTCGGCGCCATTAACTCTACTAAACTTACATCCTAACACTACTATGGTCTATGCTACGTCCTACCTACGCGAAGCTAGTATAATCCTAAGTATATCCCTAGTGCCCAAGGCCTCTCTCAACTTTTGACATTTGCTCGGTTTCATGCATGGGACGTCTCGTCAAGGCGAAATCCAAACAAGGAACCCTCTCGTTACACTACTCCCTCGCGTTGTCAGTCATCGAGATATAACAGCCTAAGGCACACCAACGGGACATCCTAAATCCTACTAAGCTAACCTATGAACGTATTTCTACTATTCTATCCTTCTGCCTATACGAAAGGAAACCTAACTAATCGAAGTGCCCAATCTCTGTAAGAGCACTACGTACATCATACTTAAAACATACCTTCTCAAAATTTGCCTTTTTCATTAAGGCCTGGACATAATCCTCAAATCAATTTCTCTAAGTCCTACTCCACCCACTTACTTGTGGCGAGAGGACTACTTTAGTGCTTTTCTATAGCACAATATTCCCATAAGCATACCATCATCAGATGGCTAATAGTCTATAGTGGTTCATCCACACTATAAGACTTATCAACAAAACCCACATCCTTGCATCCTATAACGTCTCTTCGCTCCCAAAGCCATTAAGAGTCATGTGTGGAGCGTCTCGCAAAGCGAAATCCAAACAAGGAACCCCTCCACACATTAACCCTTAACTTCGTCGGTCATGGAGGTCCGTTATTTCAAACATGCAACCGGGATAACCCTATCCCCAATTCCAACAAAAAGGTTGTCTGAACTCCTATCTCTAACTAAGAGTCACACCACCCAGCGCTCGCACTAATTTTTAAGTCTTTGCGCAAACAATAATGAGCTTAATCCTATAGCTCACAATAACCATGCGGCCTTAAATCATATAAATAAGGTCGCCATATACACAAATCACGATAATGAAACCTCTGCTCATCGAAGTTCCATCTACCCATAATAATAAAGGCGAACTCAACCTGTATCCAGGTGAGAAATCGCAACAATAACCTGTTCCCTCAAGGAACCATGGACACGATAGTCTTGCCATCAATAGCCTGCTATCGCTCCGAACAAACAATAACATTATATGCTTACCATATCACCATACTCGTATAGACACATAAAACGAGCATCCCAAATCAGATATATATATATATATATATATATATATATATATATATAATGTTAACACCCGCCTTTATGGAGAATGAAGGAAAATAAAATTCCGCTATCGCGGAAAACACATAGACATTCATTATATAATGTTATCGAGACCGCCATAAAACTCAAAATACACACACGAGTCTAGGGCTAACGAACACCGCGACTTTATCTAGCCACGCCAAATATACCTCCTCGATTGAGGTAAAACTCATAACAACATCCTTCTCATTCTGAATAAATCGTGGGGACTCAGAGTTAAAACTATCCGTAAGGTCCCTTTCGAATCCTCAATTTCAATGAGGAATTCGACTTTAGTACCACTTTCTACTTCAGCGGTACTGCGGTACTCCTAACTACCATTCTTTAGTAGTCGTCGCTAAAATCCTTAACAATTACCATAAGGAGAGTGACCACTACTAAGGTCTTCATCCCAACCTTCTACCAGCTGCTCTAGCTAAGCCCCACCTCCTGGTGCCATCCAAGCCCCGCACACGATTCTTAAACGAGCGCGCAAAAGATTACTATAATCTTCTAACATGGCAGGAGAACGAAATCTCACAAGAGAAATCAACAATCCTAATCCTGAGACTCTATAACAAATGAGAGCAACGCTGAAAGCGTAGTACGTCCGTACAGATTCCTAAGGACACTAGAACATGATGCTCTGATACCATCTGTGACACCCCACCTAATAAGATACCGGGCGATCACTCCAATATTAAATTAAAACAGGAGTCTCATATGGATCATTCGTAGCATCACTGTCGAAAATCCACTTAATTACTAATAACCTATTAGGCCGGTGTCAAAATTTTAACTTTACTACTCTTTTTAACAACTGTAAATAAAACATCCACACAGTTTTGCGAAAATAAAACTGAAATTTAATAAAATAACCAAACACTCGGTCAAAATATACAACCATATCAAATGATGTACTCAAAGAATAAATAAATGCAATTGGACCATTCGCCCGAATGTGTATACAGTACCTCCTATCTAGATTACAAGGATAGAAGCGTCTACTGAGAATCCTGCACGCATCCACAGCTGCTGCAGCAGACATCTGACTCGAAAGATGTATCATCCAGGCGTCCCTAGGGATGGCAACGGGGCGGGTTTGGGGCGGATTTTCAAAAATCCTAACCCGCCCCATTTAATAAACGGGGCGGGGCGGGGCGGGTTAGGATTTTTGAAAATTAACTCCTAACCCGCCCCATTTAATAAACGGGGCGGGTCGGGGCTCCTACGGGTTGCGTTAATTTTAAAAATAGTAAAATTAAAAATATTACATTATAGTCTTAGAGGTATACAATGGCTCGTATTCCAATAAGTGAGACAATCCCCCAATTGTCAATTCATATTTTCACTTAAATCTTTTACAAAATTAACATACATATAAAGATTTTTTTTTAGTGTGTGAGTGTGTGTATATATATATATATATATATATATAATTTAATTATAATTAACATACATATAAAGGATATTTATATAAGCATAAGTCAAACGGGGCGGGGCGGGGCGGGGCGGGGCGGGGCGGTTTTATTTCAGCTAACTCCTAACCCGCCCCATTTAATAAACAGGTTTTTTTCTTAAACCCATACCCGCTCCTAATTCATTAATCGGGTTTTAAAACCCGCCCCATTAGGGGCGGGACTCCTACGGTTCGGGTTAAATTGCCATCCCTAGGCGTCCCTGTGTCTGGACACCTATATAATATATATATATATATATATATATATATATATATATATATATATATATATAACAAGAAAGGAAAAGGAGATAAACGGGTCAGAGCCCGAGTTTTGAAAATATTTAGCAAGTGCATAAATGACTTATTTTTGAAAAAAGGTTTTATCTTATATTTAAGTTTGGTATCGCACTCCCATGAGATACCCCTCACCTCTCCACTAACAGTGCACTACTAGCGCATCCCTCTAAACATCCTAGTCAAGCTACCCTGCAAAACTAGTCTAATCACCCAACTACTATCAACCCTAGATAGTTTAAGTAAGGTACTAAGGGCTAAACTTCACCCCAGTCTCAACGCTATGCCATGTTCGTGCGTGGGGTGTCTCGCAAAGCGAAATTCAAACAAGGAACCCCCCCGATAAACTACTACACGGCACGGTTGATCATCGGGATCCATTAGACCCACGGTACTCGATTCATCCATATATATATACATTTTACCATAAACATCCGGATCTATCTCTCGGACTGAGGGTTCATATATCAAGTATTTATCAATACTTTCATTTTTCTCAAAACTTCCCATTTCTTTTCTTATATCAAGGAAATGCAAATATAAAAGCCAATTCATTATCATGAATTGCTTTAACAAATCATATACTTTTAAAAGCCAGTTTTATTATCATAAAAATGCTTTTCCATTTTATATCATCCCATTTCCCTTTTTATACTCAGGAAATGTATTTAAAGCCATTTTCATTATCATAAAAATGCTTTGATCAAATCACCTGCTTCCACATCCCTTCTTCCATCCGGGAGTGTTACCGAAGCCAAAACCTTTATCCCATTTCCCTTCTCATATCCAGGAAATGTAAATTAAAGCCAATTTATTATCATAAATTGCTTTAATAAAACTAAGACCGCCCCTCCAGGTTTCCCCGCTGGACGTGCCCCTAAATGGATATCATCTTCCAGGGCCTATCAAACAAGACAACCTAGGAACCTACCAACGTCGGGAAGCGGCCATATGCATGCGGGAAAGTCAAGACCACACCCAGAATCTCCTAACCAGCGCAGTAACAATAATATCTCATATGGCCTATAGGACTATATCCACCCTTCATTCATTAGCCAGGGGCCATCACCATACGCACGCAACTTCCCTTATGATAGCGATTTAGGGAGGTGTGTAACCATAAATTTATCATTTATGAAAATCATTTTCTTTTTCCATTTTGAAAACATTCATATTTTATTTTCAAAATCATTTATCTCAAATTATATATATACTTGAATCTCATAGTATATATACACCTTATATTCCTCCCTGAATATATAAAAATGCCCATATTTTCCAAACCATCTATCGATGACCAATAATTCCAAAGATTCTCTCAAGGAATCATAATCATGCATTCATATTCGCATAATACTAAACCCAAAGTATTCCCAAGCATTCATTAAATCCATACCCCAGATTGTACACTAAATTAATTCGAGGTTCCTTCTTTCATCCTGGAGTTTATTCACCCTCAATACCATTATCTTAGAGTCCTAATATCATATCTAGAATCCCCGGTAATAATCTCCAAAACCATAGTTTAAATCTCCCTAAACATTAAAAGGAGAAAACCTCAAAAGTCTGCCAGTACAGAATCAATTCGGCCTATCCGAATCGATTCTAAATGGTTCTAATTTCAAACTGTCTCTTACCGAATCGATTCGGCTTGTCCGAAAACCCCAAATTTGCCTAAGGTTTTATATATAACCCAAAGACCCAAAATTTAATCCAATCACCATTTAAGTTATAACTCGGATTTATTTCGACGAACCCAAGGTTTTCATATCTCCTCAGGTCCTTTATAGGTCCTAACCCTCTTTTTTGAGACTCCCTAATACTTATCTCCAATTAATTCTAACCTTAATTTCTGACTAACGATTTCGATCTAGGATAGCTTTCCATAGAAAAATCACTATAAATCCAAAAAAAATCAGAAAAATACGCGGTCAGCGCTCACGCGACCGCATCGAAGAAATATACAAATTTCATTTTTTGACCAAGAGCCTAATCAATTCGACTCTAGGCCGAATCGATCGGCAAGCACGCTGTCTATACTATTCATCGTCTTCTCCGAGACGATTTCGGCCATTAAAGCTTCTCCCGATCTTTTGTCGCCTCACCCAACGTCCTACAACCTCAACCAACTACAAATACACATATATTAAGGGTTCTAAACATCCTAGAACCCAAAACCACCAATTAATTTCAATTAATTTCTATGTTTCTCCAATTAGAAAATTTTAGGGGTTTATTCGTTTTAACTCCCGAAAACCCGTTTTATCCACGAAAACCCAACCCAAAATCTTTAGGGTTTTTTAATACCAAACTACGGTATGAGATTTATGCAGAAAGTAAGTAAAGCAAGTAAACACTTGCCTCGTGGATATAATCTGATGACCTCGAGTCGAATTCGACGGAGTTTGGCCCGAGATCTCCATTTCTCTCCTCTTTTCTCTCCTCCTCTCTTTCTTCTCTCTTTCCTTTCTTCTCTTTCTCTTTTCTTTCCCTCTCTCCCTCTTTATATAGGAAGAAAAGGGTGTTAACCCTTAAAACCCAAAAACGACTCGTTTACCCAATTACGAGTTACTTTTACCTCTAAAATTCTCCGAAACTCAATTTCGACAATCGGACACTCTTTTTCGACTATCTCGGACATTTTGAGCCTCACGGCACAGTCAAATTTTCCATCCGAGGTACTTGACCGCAAATCACTATTCTACCCCATAATACTTAATGCGGGCTTTCTAATCAAAATCTGACCTTTTTGTCGCTTTACTCCACGGCGACATGTAATTAAAATACTTCGACCTATATTATCCTAAAAATAATTACATCACCCATCAAAATCATTAAATCCTCGAAAATCCCAAAAATTACTATTTTGAGAAATGCTCTAAATTGCCAATTCCTACTTAATTATGGAATTTAATTGTCTCCAAAAGGGTGGGTTGTTACATCTGTATAATATCAACACAATAAATATTACAGTTTGTGAAAATGGCATATATATAAAACTATTTCAGCATAGTAAATATTACAATTTGAGAAAATGTCACAGATATAAGACTATTTTATTTTCTGATTCATAGAGTAAAGTTTATTCTGTTCAAAAGAAAATGTGACATTTTCACAAGTATTTGTGAAAATGTCACAAATATAAAACTATTTCATTTTCTGGTTTGTGGTGGGTAGATCTGACATAGGTTGTCGTTGGCGCGGACCTTTAAAATAAGAGAATATTGGATAAATGGGGTTTGGATCCACTGGATCTCCGGTTTGGGGTGGGAAGGGGTGGCATTGGGTGTCGTTGGCACGGACCTTTAAAAATAAGAGAATATTGGATAAATGAAGTTTCGATCCACCGATTCTCCGGTTTGGGGTGAGTAGGGGTAGCATTGGGTGCCGCTGGCGCGGACCAAGAAAAATAGAAGAATATTGGATAAATGGGTGTTTGAACGATTAAATGGATTAATCTAAAAATAGGTGTCTTTTTTTCAATATATATATATCATTTTCCGATTTGTAGTGGGTAGAGCTCGCATGGGTTGCCAGTGGCATTGACCTCTAAAAATAAGAGAATATTAAATAACTGAGATTTAGATCCACTGGATCTCCAGTTTGGGGTGAGTAGGGGCGGCATTGGATGCCGCTGACGCGGACCTTTAAAAATAAGAGAATATTGGATAAATTGGTGTTTGAGCAACTAAATGGGTTAAACTAAAATTAGGTGTATTTTTTCAATATATATATATATATATATATATATATATATATATATATATATATATATATATATATATATATATATATATATATATATAAATAGTAAACTTTACCTTATGCACTAGAAAATAAAATAGTCTTATAACTATGACATTTTTACAAACACTGACATTTTTTGTGTTAATATTACGCAGACAGTAAAATTTACTGGTTAAATAAATGAGTCAAATAATCTATAATCTCATATAGATTATTTGACCCATTTATTTAACCAGTAAATTTTACTGTCTGCGTAATATTAACACAAAAAATGTCAGTGTTTGTAAAAATGTCATAGTTATAAGACTATTTTATTTTCTAGTGCATAAGGTAAAGTTTACTCTACGTGTAATTTTTTTTCTTTAAAATTTTATAGGCTTCATTGGTCTTGTTTGATAGATCTCGGCGAGGAGATTTCAAAAATAGTAATTTTACGAAAAAAGGATTTATCAATCAAAAGTTATGATCATTTAAAAATTAAAAAAAAAAGTTCAACCCCTTATGTAACTTCCCCAAGGAAGTTACGGATGGCTGGTTTTTAAATAGTATAATTGTGAGAAAAAGTTCCAAAAAACTGGGAATAGGACCTATATATAGGGGGAAAACATGGTGGGACTAGAATGAGTAAAGAAATGTCTAATTGGACCTATATATAATAACCTCTTTTCAAGGTTGTATTTTCTCATTTGTTATTGAGGAAGTGAGAGGAAGTAAAATGAAATGACAGGTGGGTTATTATTTCTACAAAAGTTGTTCGGTTCGGTTGGAACCGAGATAATTTTCACTAAAGCTGCAAACCAAACCTAAATATGTTGGTTTTATTCTTTAAAATCTGATGGTCGAACTGGGCGAAAAAATCGTCGATTGAGGGTCGGGTTAATTTTGGGTCAGACTATTTTTTTTCACACCTTTTCTCAATAGTTACTCTAAATCTTTATCCTATTCTAGAAATGTACCACAAGGACCTAAACTGATAAATAATGATGGTGAGTAAGGCCCACAACAAGACATATAGCTACACACCCAAATTGTAATGCAATAAGAATTTAAACTTCACAATTTCTTAGATTAATGAAACTATATCTCAGTGTTCTCATATTATCTCATATATCATTACCTCACACTAACTGTTATGACTTACACCTGCGAGATCACTGGTTTAGAGTCAACCATTTTGAAGTCCAGAGAACGCCCGACGATAAATTTCTTTATCCCAGCATCTTCAATTTTGTACTTCTTTTCCAAAGAATTCCACAATTTCTTGGATGTCTTGATTGTGCAGTAGACATGATACAATGTTTTGTCCAAGTAAGCCAGAATATAATTTCGGCATAGGTAGTCAGAATGCTTCCAAGCATCAACAACGACAACCTTTTTCGAGTTATCTCCCTCTTGAATAGAGGGGCATTCTTCATATACAAACCTACCCAGTTGGCAGGTATTGATATAGAAATATATTTTGTCCTTGCCAACGTTTGAAGTCAGTCCCATTGAACCTTTTCGATTTTTTCCCATGTGGCATAGATACGGGTGTAGTCACATTTGTGCTGTGCACCAATTTCCTCCAAATAAAATTCACAATAAATGAATTCCAAAAGAATTCTAAATAATATTCAGAATTAAACTAAAATATAAACACAAGTTTATACTATAAAAAAGTTTATGTCACACTAGTTTTAATATTAAAAAAATTCCGTACAAAACAGAATTTTTATTTTAAGATTAAAAGTTTTACATAAACTGATTTAACAAAAATTTACAAATAAAATTTTTATTTTCTAAAACAGAATATATAAACAGTGTAGAAATTAATTTCTGTAAGAATAACTGTTTTATTAAATTTCAGTAATAAAATAATATTTTAATTCAAATTTTTCTGTCAAAATAGATTTAATTCATACGAACAAATTATGTACACTACAAAACAGTAGAACAAAATAAATTTGTCTTAAGATTGTTATGTGTACTATTTATTAAATACAATTGTACTGAATTATGAATTATTGATGTAATTACATAAATAAAATGAAATTATAGAAAAATAAAACTTACATGAATTTGCAGAAATAATATTAGAATAGAGAAGAAATAATCCGAGCCCTGTTTAGAACAATCTCCTTAAAACAAATTTATTCCCTCCACAACGTGCTAAAGGTAATGAATAATTGTCTCCCAAGATAGAACGGATTTCCAAATTAATCAAGTAGAACAACTATGATTAATTTCTGCAAACACAATTATGTATTTTGTACTCAACCAGACGAAAGAAATAATATATATGAGATGTATACAGTAGCAGCATTTTTTTGGGAAAAGATGTTGCATTATTTCCAAATTTTTCTGGAGGGTTTTATTGACAGCAACTTAAAACATGAGGGAAGGGTTTTAATTTATAGCCTTGGTTTTGACTGTTGGGAACAGTCAAAACGTTTTTAATTGTTGACAATTAATTAACTGTCATTTAACAGTTAATTAACTACTGACTATTGGCAATTTAATTAATTTCATAATTAATTAATCAAATTGAAATCCAGAAAGTTAATTAGAAACGGCCCAAAATATATAGGAGATTTTTATAAACCCGAGCCCGAACCAAGCTGAGCCGACCGGACGGACGACGCGCCCGCGGGCATGTGGGCTTTTGGCCCAAACCCAACAGATGTATAGTGTAGGTCATCTCCCCTTCAAAGAGTTGGGATACCCCAAAGGCATCCAAGCCTTATTCCATACTTGGGTCGTTATTAACTCATCAATTTTCCACTACTCTTCCAATGTGGGACAAGAGTTAAAACATACCCAATTCATTAACTTTCATTATTTTTGAGTCACTTTGGGGACATATTTATCATTCATAACTTAATGGAATTGGATATGTGAATATACTACGTTCATCTCCTTGCGGAGGAGAACTCGTTCGTATATGGTCTCACAATTATCGTAGTGTGGGTCCCACTTAAATTTGAGCTCAAAGTTGCTCATAATTTCTATCCAAAAAATCTGGACAGCTCTTTTATTAACTTTAAGTCCAATTTTCCAACAATCCCCCACATGAATGATATATCGCTATAAATAAAACATAACATATGTTAATGCAGATGTAGACACATGTTGAGTAAAACTGAAGATTTATAGCATCGGGAGAAGTAGCCTAGTGGCCTTGAACTTTCCTTAGTGATATACCATCGAATTTCCTTGGTTAATCAGTAGACTTCACGTCTTTGAACTGTCAACCGTTTTTATAAACCTAGACAATTGTATTCACACAATAATTCTTCAACACAGTTGGTTCTCACATTTGTGTTAATTTTGTCCATGAACACCACTTGGTTTCATGATTATTTTAGAGAATATGTCTTTCATTATTCTCATAGAAGTGGCCCCCTTCTTACTCATGCAGGTGACTTCCATAAAGAGTATCTTGCAATACTCCACTTAGACATACTAAGATATAAATGTCATTAAAAGCATAACTTATCCTAATTTCGCGGCAGATGTGCAATGTCTCGTCTTTGGAAGGGATAGGATTAAATATCCCCCAGTGCTTACTGAATACAACGTAGTTCGGTTTGCCCATTGAACCTAGATCTTGGGATCTCCAGTCAGCTAGGTAGGGTTGCCACTATATTGATTCTTATTTATTTATAGACTTTAGACCCATTCCTCTCGATGATCTTTCAACTTGCTATCGGTTTAAACCTTTCATTAGTGGATCCGCTATATTATCTTTTGACTTTACATAGTCAATTGAGATAATTCCGTTTGAGAGAAGTTATCTAACGGTATTGTGTCGATGACGAATATGTCGTGACTTTCCGTTATACATGTGATTTTGTGCCCTTCCAATCGTCGATTGACTATCACAATGTAAACATATTGCGGGCACAGGTTTAGACCAATTTGGAACATCCTCTAAGAAATTTTGAAGCCATTCAGCTTCTTCTCCAGCCTTGTCTAGTGCGATGAATTCGGATTCCATTGTCGATCTAGCAATGCACATTTGTTTTGAGGATTTCCAAGATACGGCTGCACCTCCAAGGGTAAACACATACCCACTCGTAGACTTGAAGTATTTTGTATCGGATATCCAATTTTCATCGCAATGTCCTTCAAGAACAGCTGGATATTTTGAGTTGTGCAGTCCATACTTTTGAGTATATTTCAAATAACCCAAAACTTGCAATATTGCTTTCCAGTGATATCTCCCTGGATTACTCGTAAATCGACTTAGCTTACTTATTGAGTATGCTATGTTCGGTCGTGTAGAGTTCATGATATACATTAAACTGCCGATAATACGAGAATATTCTAGTTGAGATATGCTTTCACCATTATTTCTTATTAGATGTAAATTTACATCTACATGTGTCTTGGTAGGACTAATATCATACTTCTCGAATTTTTCAAGTACTTTCTCTATGTAATGAGATTGAGATAATATAAGTCCCAATATAATGATGAGTACCACTTGTAGTAGCATGATTTGTCCTTTTAGAAGGACCAGATTCTCGGGTCATGTTATACGGGAATTCATTTTCAAAAAATGAAGCGTCCCTCGATTCAATAACCATGTTTGCATGAATATCCGAAATCTCAGATTTACAAACTAGAAATCGATATGCACTGCTATTAGTAGCATAACCAATGAACACACAATCCATAATTTTTTGCCCTATTCTTACCTTTTTAGGTTTAGGAATCATCACTTTGGCTAAGCACCCCCACACTCGTAAATATTTATAGGAAGGTCTTCGACCTTTCCATAATTCATAAGGTGTCTTGTGAGTCTTCTTGTGAGGTACTTTATTGAGAATGTGATTAGAAAAGAGTAAGCCTTCCCCCCACAAGTTTTGTGGAGCTCCTGAACTTAATAACATTGAGTTCATCATCTCTTTCAAAGTACGATTTTTGCGTTCAGCAACACCATTCGATTGAGGAGAATAAGGAGCAGTTGTTTGATGAATAATTCCATTTTCAGAATAAAATTCCTCAATGGATATTCATATTCACCTCCTCTATCACTCCTAATAGCCTTTATCGTTTTGCTCATTTGATTGTCAACTTCATTCTTATATTGTTTAAATGCATTAATAGCCTCATCTTTACTATGTAATAAATATGCATAGCAATATTTTGTGCAATCATCAATAAAAGTAATAAAATACTTTTTCCCACCTCTAGTTTGAACAAATTTTAAATCACAAATATCAGTGTGAATTAAATCTAAAGGTTCAGTTATTCTTTCAACATAATGGAAAGGTAATCTGGCTAATTTAGATTCTACACAAATTTCACATTTATGATTTTTATCAATATTAAATTTTGGCAAAAAATCCAAGTTAATTAATCTACACAATGTATCAAAATTAACATGTCCTAATCTAGCATGCCAAATATTAGATGACTCAATCAAGTAAGAAGAACTAGCAATTTCATTCATTGAAACAGATGTTTTTGGGGTTACAATAAGAACATTGATTTTAAAGAGCCCCTCATTTAGGTAGACCTTTCCTACATACATGTTATTCTTTGACAACACAAAGCGATCAGACACAAACACAAGCTTGAAACCATTTTTAGTCAGTAGAGATCTAGAAATCAGATTCTTTCAGATATCAGGCATGTGAAGAACATTATTGAGAGTAAGTTCCTTTCCAGAAGTCATTTTTAGAGCAATCTTTCCTTGTCCCACCACCTTAGAAGTGGAAGAGTTCCCCATAAAGAGGGTCTCCTCATTTTCCAAAGGCTTATAGGTAGAAAACATCCATTTGTTTGCACAAATGTGTCGTGTGGCCCCAGTGGGTATTTCCAACCAAGTTACATTCAGAGACCACAGCAGAAAGATTCATATCCGCCAAGTCATTGGTGATGTTTTCACCCTAAGTTACATTTGCTTGAGGATTATTCCGATTTTGCTTCTTAGGCTTACGACACTGGCTTGAGCGGTATCCAGGTTTACCACAGTTGTAGCATTTGCCTTTGAACTTCTTCTTGTTCTATTTGGAAGTGCCTTCCCCATCATGATTTCGCTTGTTCTTCTTAGGACCTTCGTGAGACTCACGGTTATCTTCTTCAATTCTGAGCCTGACCACCAACTCCTCCACATTTATCTCCTTTCGCTTGTGCTTGAGATAATTTTTGAATAAAGTCCAAGATGGTGGCAATTTTTCAACAATTGCAGCAACTTGGAAAGTTTCACTAAGGGACATTCCTTCAGCATGAATGTCATGGAGGATCACTTGGATTTCTTGCACCTGCGAGATCATTGGTTTAGAGTCAACCATTTTGAAGTCTAGAAAATTCCCAACGATAAATTTCTTCATCCCAGCATCTTCAGTTTTGTACTTCTTTTCCAAAGAATTCAAAAATTCCTTGGATGTCTTGATCGTGCAGTAGACATGATAGAATAATTTGTCCAAGTAGTCCAGAATATAATTCTGGCACAGGTAGTCAGAATGCTTCCAAGCATCAACAGCAACCTTTTTCGAGTCATCTCCCTCTTCAATAGAGGGACATTCTTCATATACAATCCTACCCAGTTGGCAGGTAGTGAGATAGAAATATATTTGTCCTTGCCAACGTTTGAAGTCAGCCCCATTGAACTTTTCCGGTTTCTCCCCGTGTGGCATAGATACGGGTGTAGTCACATTTGTGTTAGTGACAGTCACATTAGCAGGAATAGTGTTCGTACTATGCGATTCCATTTCTGTTACAAAAACAGAATTTTTATCCATGATAATATTCATATATGAATGAATTAATCAAAACAGAATACAAAATTTTGTGCACCAATTTCCTCCAAATATAATTCATAGTAAATGAATTCCAAAAGAATTCTAAATAATATTCAGAATTAAACTAAAATATAAACACAAGTTTATACTAAAAAAATTATGTGTCACACTAGTTTTAATATTAAAAAAATTCTGTACAAAACAGAATTTTTATTTTAAGATTAAAAATTTTACATAAACAGATTTAACAAAAATTTACAAATAAAATTTTTATTTTCTAAAACAGAATATATTAACAGTGTATAAATTAATTTCTGTAAGAATAACTATTTTATTAAATTTCTATAATAAAACAATATTTTAATTCAAATTTTTCTATAAAAACTGATTTAATTTATACGAATAAATTATGTACACTACAAAATGGTAGAACAAAATAAATTTGTCTTAAGATTGCTATGTCTACTATTTATTAAATACAATTGTACAAAATTATGAATTATTGATATAATTACAGAAATAAAACGAAATTACAGAAAAAATAAAACTTACTTGAATTTGCAGAAATAATATTATAATAGAGAAGAAATAATCCGAGCCATGTTTAGAACAGTCTCCTTAAAACATATTCATTCCATCCACAACGTGCTAAAGGTAATGAATAATTGTCTCCCAAGATAGAACGGATTTCCAAATTAATCAAGTAGCACAACTATGATTTAATTTCTGCGAACACAATTCTGTATTTTGTACTCAACTAGACGAAAGAAATAATATGTATGAGATGTATGCAGTAGCAGCAATAAAGTTAATTTTAAATGACCCAAAATATATAGGAGATTTTTATAATCCCGAGCCCGAACCTAGCCGAACCGGACGGACGGACGGCGCGCGCGTGCATGGGTCTTTTGGCCCAAACCCAACACATGCATAGTGTAGGCCATCTCCCCTTCAAAGAGTTGGGATACCCCAAGGGCATCCATGCCTTAGTCCATACTTGGGGTGTTATTAACTCATCAATTTTTCACTACTCTTCCAATGTGGGACAAGAGTTAAAACATACCCAATTCATTAACTTTCATTATTTTTTAGTCACTTTGGGGACATATTTATCATTCATAACTTAATGGAATTGGACATGTGAATATACTACGTTAATCTCCTTGCGGAGGAGAACGCATTCGTATATGGTCTCACAATTATCGTAGTATGGGTCCCATCTAAATTTGAGCTCAAAGTTGCTCATAATTTCTATCCAAAAAATCTGGACAGCTCTTTTATTCTAACTTTAAGTCCAATTTTCCAACACTAACATGACTCATACAATATCATATAGTATTATATTTCGTTGCATTATTCTACCCCAACTAGAGATGCACACATAAATCCAATCATCGCAATCAGTCCACCAATAAAGTCAACACCCCACTTATGTCGCAATGCAGTATGTGATGCACACATATATCACATCCCTGAAGTTGGGCCACAAACGGAGTTATCACCCCACTTGCGTCGCATATGCACCCTTTGACGCGTACATAAAACTGTCACCTACATCTGAAAGATATCATTTTCTAAAAGAAAATTATAATTAGGATGTCTTTGAGAAATATATGATTTCTAAAATAATACTACATCATGTTCAACATATGAAAGTCAATAATTTAAAGAATATCTTTTTTCACCAATAAATTTTATGACGTGTTCATCATAATTCCACTCTTTTAGTTCATTAATATCTTAATTTCATAGAATATAATCTTTTATAATTTATACTAAATGTGGGGGATGATTCGGCCAGACCTAATAAGGGGACACGTGTCCATTAATCCCGCCAATGATCTCACTTTATGGTCATAACGATGGTTAAAGATGATCAACAAAAAATCTTGGAATCAGTTGCAGTCTATCAAGTTTAGATAGCTATCTAGGGTAGTAGAGTCCCACACAACTCGTCGTCTTTCTTTTCTGTGAAAATGTAACCCTCACCCTAGGGAAAAAGGGGCATGTAACATTTGTAATCAAGAGATCATTAATAAGAGAAGAGTAGCACCCGTGGACGTAGGCACACTGTCAAACCACATACAACATGTTCTTGTGTGATTGTGCATATTCTTATCTTGCTCATCTTTAATTATGTTGACTAAATACCAGTATGATTTTATCACCTATAATTGGCACCGTCTGTGGGAAGCGATTTCCTTTTATCGTCCAAGAAAATCCAACGAGCTACTGCGCCTCACTCACACAACTAACCCTCGCCATCTCATAATGATCGATAGAATGATCAGAATGGACTTGAGGCCCCAGGAATCAGGTCTAAAATCCAAACTAATAGGGGCCAAAACACTCCTAGATCACATTATTGACCATAGGAAGACCAGATCATGGAGTAGAATGAGCCACCACAGTCTAATTAGATCTCGTGGCTTGTGGATGCCTATTAATGATGACTAGGTCATAAGGAGGACTCCACGCTCCGCTAAAAGGAGGAGAATGCTCGTATTTAGTGTCCCTGAAAATAATAGAGCACGAGCTCCATGGGGACAAACGCAAATGCCACTCTCATACCCTTAGCCCTCAGATGAGTAAAAGTCGTTGGCGAGGAAGGAGTTCATAGCACGTGACACCCAATAAAATTCATAAATAGATTGATCAGGTCTAATACAAAAATAAAGGGCATAAAAAACATTTGGAAACATAAGGAGTATATCCACTATAAACAATGGTGGAGCAATACATCAACATAGCAAGCATATAACAAGTAGAAGAGATGGGAGATAGTAAGAAGACACAAGCATTTAAGTGGTTCAGCCTTAGCCTACGTCCACTGTGCAAAATAAGGAGTATATCCACTATAAACAAAGGCTAAAATCCATTAGATTAGTACAAGCTCTCCATTTATCTCTCTACAAGTTCAGTGTAATAGTAGGTTTAGTTGATGAACTACGCCCTGAAAGGATGAAGATGAATGTCTTTTATAGTGTTGGGGGTGAGCAATATCACCCCTAGCATGCAGCCTACGCGCACGAGGTAAAATCTCCAATGAGAGAGTGATAGATATACATTGCAATGTGTAATCCATGATAAGAACATATTCCCCTCACATGGGGGCTGATATAATGCACGGTCTGTAACACCCGGTAATTTTATTCATTTAATATTTAATTAATCCAAGAATTCTAAATTACTTATGTGTCGTAATTTTGAATGAATTAATTATGGTAATATTTATTTAAATATAAATCGAAGAGTAAATGGTTAATATTTAGGGAAATTTAATTACTAAGTGAATAGTAATAATGTATTTACGTCATTTCGGATAGTAGTGACCGGGTGTGTACTTATCTCAACCGGGAGTCGGTATAAACTAATTTGGGTGTGAGATAAGGATTTTCATAAATTAATTCGGATGTCAATTCTGAGTGTACGATTGAGTCTGGATGGGCCAAAATAGTCAGAAAAGTGTACCCGAGGGTAATAAACGGGTCACGGGACGTTTTTAGACATAGTCGGACCCATACGGGGGCATTTGGGTCACTTGGGCTTGGGCCATTAGGCAAAAAATGGAATTTAGCCTAATTAATTAATTATAAGAAAAAGGGGGACGGATCATAAAATTTTAGAAAACACTTAGTGTGAGAGGAAAACCTAAGAGGCAGTTAAAGGCAAATTAGGGGACAAAGGAAAGAGTCAAAAGGAGGGAATTTCATCTTCAACCTTGGTACTCACAACTTCAAATCAGACCCTACGAAATCATAAGGAAAATGGTTAACTTGTTGTAGCATTTAATTATGTTTTCAATTCATATTTATGTGATCTGAATACCTAAAATTCGTTTTGGGGAAAAATGGGTACGAAAATGGGGTTTTTGTAATTAGAACACAAGATGAGGATTTGTGTAGAAAATTGTGGTGTTACATAATCCTGAACAGATGTCTACCTTAGTTCTGATAAACCCAGACGAATTAGGAATGAAATTTGGATTGGTAATTTAGTGTTGTGATAGAGTTACGAATAACTAAGGTTTTTTCCCTAATTTAGAAAAAACAGTAGAGAACGGAAATTAAACAGGGATTGGGGACTTTATGGGGGTCCCTTATGAAGTTCTTGGTGTAATATGTTGATGAGAGAACTCGGGTTAGACTGTAGAATAAGTTAGGGTTTTGAGTTTTTCATTCATGGCTGAAATAGAGACCTGGAGAACACGATGACCTATTCGATCGATCGATCGATGGTTGGGGATCGATCGATCGATGGTCGGGGATTTCTGGCAGTTCGGCCAATTTATATATATAAGGGGAATTTAATTTAAAATTCTTTCCCACACCTTATGTAATAAGAAATAAACATAGGGATATAATCTAATTAATTATGAGGGAAAAATAATTGATTGGAGGAAATTTATGTGTGACACACCAAGATTAAATTTTGGAAAGAATATTTTGAAATAATTAAATACGGATTAAGTGGGCGAGTCCGGATAGATTGGTTGAGCGATACCAAGGCATTAAATAAATTTTGAGTGAAAGCTAAATAATTTGGAATCGGGATTTAGACTCGAGTATTATTTTATTTCAGGCCACGAGAGCGAGTCCGAATATATTGGTTGGAGTGACACCAAAAGTAATCTAAATAATTATTGTGCAAATTAATTAATAATCAGAGTTGGTCCGTAAACTCATGTTAAATTGTATAGGCTTGTGTTACGGACTTAGTATATGGTATAGCCGAGGTATTTTATATATATATATATATATACGGTGTGCGATGATATATATATATATGGTGTGTACATTAATATCAGTGGTTAGATATTGTGGTGACAATTACTGTTGGTGATAATTATTGTGCAACACAAATAAATATGAGAGAAGTAATTACCAAGAAAGAACAAATAAAATTCCAATCACACAACAACAGGTGTACGTGGTTCAGCAAAGATGTGCCTACATCCACGGTGGTGCAGTCAGTATTATTTCTCTATATTCTGGAGAATAAGTACAGAGAATACAACTTGTCCTTTGCCCCGGACCTAGGGTTTAATTTATATATGTGTAGGTTAGTTAATGGAGATGATGGATTCCTTCATATTAGCCATCTTCCCTATAACTTCCCTTCATGGGATCGTGCTCCCCTATAACTTCCCTTCATGGTATCGTGGGGAAATCGGATCCATACAAAAGATGAGGGGCCTGGACTTTGGGTCGCTTGGGCTGGGCTACTCGTCCGGGCTTATAGCACTAAATTCCGGGTACCCACAGATATTATTATTATTATTATATATACTCTAGTGCTATAAGGGGAGGTTGCGCGTAGTGGATGAATCCCCTAGCTTGAGGAGTAGGGTGAGTATATTCCCAGGTCATAGAGTCCATTATATGGGTGAGGGATATCTCACTTTCAGAGAAGGAATATGATCGCCTACAATATTTATGTATTAACCAAGTTAGTGAGCGATCCTGACTTGGGGTAACTAGGTATGTGAATACACCTAGTGGGATAGCACTTTAGAAAATATATATCCGGTGAGTTATTACTCTAGAGGATGGTCATTATAATTATTATTTCAACATATGTGTGAATGTTGTAATATGACTCTATGTATATAATGAGCTAAATAATTATATATGGGTAAATCAATAAAGATTGTGAATTGTATCATATATAATGAATGTGAAAGTTATATGAATTTAAAAAGGGAAATGATTAATTAAGTTAGTATTGATATTAACTTAGAAATCATACTTACGGCATACTCGGTTAGAGTAGGATAATTGCAACCGGTAATGTCAGTTACCTAGTCATGGGATAAATAACTAGGTAAATTAATTTTGGCGTTAGTAGTGTACATTAGAGGAGGGGTGAGGATGTCCTCAAGGTAGTGCGGCACTAACTAAAATATGAAGAGCATGCATATATATAATTATTACTGCAAGTTAATCATTTGCTAAATGTTTTCCAAATGTTTTGGGTACTAACCCTTGCTATATAAATTTAAAAAAAAAACTTTTAGGTGTCCAGCCACAGGGACGCCAGACTTGACTCATTCTAGGGATCCATTGCTGCAGCATATGTGGATTTTACGGGAGTTTGATAGGCGCCTCGTTCCCTTCATTTCTAGTATAGAAAATTCCTATCAGTTAAGCGAGCATGTCGCTCACAGTTTATTCAGTACTTATGTCAGACTTGTAGAGTTTGAAAACGTGAGGCTTTCTAAAACAATGCTCTGATACCAATTTGAAAGACGTGAGGACCCCCAATTTTAAAAGTCTTATCAAATCTCAAACAATTTCCTTTTTAAATATGCGGAAGCAAGATGGTTCAACTTAAACAAATTTTAATTTCTCTTACAAAATTAAAATTAAACCAAGTGAAATAGGATGGAACACACACACAATTTTAATTTCACTTAAACACAATTAATCTAAGTCCTAGAAATTTGCCTAAGTCATATTTTTCATTTTAATCAAATTAGGCCAAACCAAATTTTAACAAGTTAAAATAATGACTTGAATTAACTACACATAACCCAAAATTAATTTAGCACCAAATTAAATTAGTAGTGATTAAAACCAAATTTTATCTTTTTACTTAAGCATGCGTTCTAGGTGATATAGCAAGATAAAATAAAACAAAAAACCACTATACCGCGATGTACGAGGAAAAACCCACAAGGGGAAAAAACTTCGGACGGCCCTAGCCTTAAGTCCACTAAGTATTGTTTTACAATTACAAGACAAATGACTTACTTCCTCGACTCGAACCCTTTCAAGCCTTGATGCGTCTTCTTATAAACACCTCCGCCTAGTAGACAACCCCGAAGCTCCACCAAAATCTTGGACTTCACCAATGAGATAATAGGTACACCGCAAACCACACATGGTGCCTTTCACCATGTGAGAATGCCGCAGAAAAACAAACTCTTCTTCTTTGAGGGATGTAGAAGTAAACTAAAACTTCTCTTCTTAAAGGTGTATAGATAAATTGGTGCCAAACTAAACTCTCCAAGCAAGATGTATATATGTATAGATAGAAACTTGGATTAAACAAGCAATTGGGTGCAAACATGGTTTTGTTCTTTGATAAATCAATTTGACCAACAAACCCCAAGGGGAACTTTTTATGAAAGAATTAAGCTCTCAAAAACTCACTAAGAGATGGAAAAAGTTCTTGGAAAAAATCTGGTCCCGAAATGGATTTAAACTGCCAAAAGATAGTGGGGTCAAGTAGTGGTAAAATGCCAAAAAACTGCCAAAAACTGTTCCCGCTGAAATCTCGTTCGAACGACATTTTCGTTTGAACGACATTTCATTCGAACGAACTATCTAACGAAGTTCTAGTGGCAAGTCGTTGGCAAACCTCGTTCGAATGACATTCTCGTTCGAATGACAAACTCGTTCGAACGACAACTTCGAACGAACTTCCAGAAAGTTGAAAAATTCAAATTTTAGCCCAGAAACTTTATTTTAAAGTTTTAATAAAACCTTCTGAAATTAATCATTAGTTTAAACAAAAATTCACCCTTAAAACTTTATTCCAAGTCTCCCTATATATATATATAAATGCAGTCATACCTTTTGGAGACTATGGAATATGATGTTGATGACGTAGAAACATGGCAAATGATGAAGCTTTATAAGTCTTGGCCGCTACGTCTTCAACTCTTGCATGTCATAGGCTTGAAAGATACTCACTCAATCTATCCTGTGACACAACTGTTTTTGTCCCAAATTGAGCCAAAACTACATTAAGACTCAATTGAAGAATTGTGTCCTTACAAATCTACCCCTTTGGCTATTCCGGGATAAAAACTAAACAAAAATCCTAAAGGGCCGTCAAGCTCACTAGACTCAAAAACAATCCCACCCAATTCTTGACACAAGACCCAAGGATCAAAATCTTTGCCGGTGAAAGTTGCCGCTTAGAATAATTCCTGCACACTTAAGCAAACTATGAAACGCATAGGGAATATCAAAATATTAAGTGCAATTAAAATAATTACTCCCCCTAAATTAATTCTTCACATCCTTTATCAACTATGATCTACCTAAGAAGGTCGCGAATCCCCCTTTTTGTTCAGGAATAGACAAAGGCTAAAGAATCAAAAAAATTAATTTATCTCCCCAATTAAAGCATATACACCCCTAAACTAAACAAGGGATAAATAAAATGGGATAACAAGCTAAACTTGCAAATTTTCATAAAGTGATGAGAATATTAAAGCACATGGGCAACAAAAATTCAACTAATTCACATAAAGATATGAATATCAACTATGATGCGATAACAAAAGATACCAATTGATTGTAGTAATCTAAGCATGTGATATCGAAACAAAATCCGCAACAAGATAGATACCAAAAATGAATTAAAAGCATAAATGAACTAGCTAAAGCATGGCAAAGACTAACAAAAAATATCATATATATGTATACAAAATAGATTCAAACTAAGTATAAGTACACACGTATATATAAAAACACCAAAATGACACAAAACTAAATAACATAAGTTTTTCACACTCTTATAGCATATGTGTGTCATATGGAAACGGAAGTGTTGGGTGTGAACTAGTTTCAATTAAATTAAAACCCAATCACTTAAACGTGTTCACGTATTTCGCATTTCATTGCAAAACTTTATCAACTAGAATTTTACCTTTATGTGACAGGATAAAGTGAACTAATGAACAAACAAACACAATGCATACAAGCCTAGCATGTGATGATTCTACAAACCAATAGAGTCATGACATTGTTAGCGCAACTAGGATAAACGAACATTGTGCAACCCATTGATATATCATCCAAACTCCCTCAATAAGCATATATATTATTCTTTTGAATGAATAAATCAATTTTTGAAAACTTACCAAAAATTAAATATTTTAATTTCTCACAAATTATTTCCTTTTATAAAATGAATGCAAGATGCTTCAACTTAAACAAATTTTAATTTCTCTTACAAAATTAAAATTAAACCAAGTGAAATAGGATGGAACACACACACAATTTTAATTTCACTTAAACACAATTAATTTAAGTCCTAGAAATTTGGCTAAGTCGTATTTTTCATTTAATCAAATTAGGCTAAACCAAATTTTAGCAAGTTAAAATAATGACTTGAATTAACTACACATAACCCAAAATTAATTTAGCACCAAATTAAATTAGTAGTGATTAAAACCAAATTTTATCTTTTTACTTAAGCATGCGTTCTAGGTGATATAGAAAGATAAAATAAAACAACAAACCACTACGTCGCGATGTACTAGGAAAAACCCACAACGGGAAAAAACCTCGGACGGCCCTAGCCTTAAGTCCACTAAGTATGGTTTTACAATTACAAGACAGATGACTTACTTCCTCGACTCGACCCCTTTCAAGCCTTGACGCGTCTTCTTGTAAGCACCTCCGCACAGTAGACAACCTCGGAGCTCCACCGAAATCTTGGACTTCATCAATGAGACAATAAGTACACTGTCAACCACATATGGTGCCTTTCACCATGTGAGAATGCCGCATCAAAACAAACTCTTCTTCTTTGAGGGATGTAGAAGTAAACTAAAACTTCTCTTCTTAAAGGTGTATAGATAAACTGGTGCCAAACTAAACTCTCCAAGCAAGATGTATATATGTATAGATAGAAACTTGGATTAAACAAACAATTGGGTGCAAACTTGATTTTGTTCTTTGATAAATCAATTTGACTAACAAACCCCAAGGGGAAGTTTTTATGAAAGAATTAATCTCTCAAAAACTCACTAAGAGATGGAAAAAGTTCTTGAAAAAAATATGGTCCCAAAATGGATTTAAACTGCCAAAAGATAGTGGGGACAAGTAGTGGGAAAATGCCAAAAAACTGCCAAAAACTGTTCCCGCTGAAATCTCATTCGAATGACATTTTCATTTGAACGACTTTCATTCGAATGAACTATCTAATGAAGTTCTAGTGGCAATTCGTTGGCAAACCTCGTTCGAACGATATTCTCGTTCGAACGACAACTTCGAACGAACTTCCAGAAAGTTAAAAAATTCTAACTTTAGCCCAGAAACTTTATTTTAAAGTTTTAATAAAACCTTCTGAAATTAATCATTAGTTTAAACAAAAATTCACCCTTAAGAATTTATTCCAAGTCTCCCTATATATATATAAATGCATTCATATCTTTTGGAGACTATGGAATATGATGTTGATGACGTAGAAACATGGCAAATGATGAAGATTTATAAGTCTTGGCCGCTACGTATTCAACTCTTGCATGTCATAGGCTTGAAGGATACTCACTCAATCTATCCTATGACACAACTGTTTTTGTTCGGAATTGAGCCAAAACTACATTAAGACTCAATTGGAGAATTGTGCCCATACAGAGTTTAATACTTGTCTTTACTTTTGTTGGTTTTGAGCCGATGGTTTATTCGGCCAGTTATTTATATGTGAATGGTTGATTTCAGTTGATTGTGATTGTTTAATTATTTTGTTTCCGCGTGAGTATTTCTTTTGATTAATGAAAGATAAAACTTGGCACCAGTCTAATTTGTCTCACTTAGGTGGTTAGTAATTAAAAAGGCGACAGTGATGCTAAGAATGAACCAACTGAGAAACATGTTTTAATTTAATTTAGGACTGATCACCCGGGGTTAATTAGGCGGGGTGTCACAGATAGTATCAAAGCATCAGGTTCTAGTGTCCTTAGGATCTTTGCGGCTTACTACATTTTAGCGTAGCGTTCGGTTGATATAGAGCCCTATTATTAGGACTATTGATTCATTTTTCGCTTTTGAGTTTACGTATTCCTGCTATTAGATTTTTGTATAAATTGTGTACTTATACAATTCGATCTATTTTCAGATGCCACCGAAGAGGTAGAGAGCGGCGAGGGCTGAGGCTAGGGATGAGTTAAGGGAGGCTCATCAGGAACAACAAGTATCGCCGCCACCACCACCATCCGAGTTGATCTCCACTACTCAGGTGGTCGTGATAGTGGCACAGGAAGTTAAGACATCAATGAGGGCTATGGAAGCCCATTTTCCTCAACCCCTGGCACCACCTCCAGTGGCACCAGCAGTTTAGGCTCCATTGGGCACACCGTCTTGGCAGTGAGATCGGGAAACCTTTCAGAAGGGTCACCCACCCAAGTTTCGGGGTAGTACCGATGTAGTAGAGGCTTGTGACCGAAATACGAATATTCAGCACCATCTGCGCATGCTAGAGTGTACTGATGTGCAGAAATAGATGCTTGCTACCTTTCGTCTGTCGGGGGCAGCCTTACAGTGGTGGGAGTCAGTTACCATTGCTGAGGAGAGGGATTTGATGACGATATCTGAGTTATGGGTACGGTTCGACCGTAAATACTTCCCACCAGCGATAGAGGATGAAATGAGGAAGAAGTTCAGCGAGTTAGTACAGGGTGACCGGTCAGTGGCAGATTATGAGGAAGAGTTCACCCGTTTAGCGAACATTGTGCCAAATAAGGTGAGCGATGAGGAGCGAAAGAAGTCGAAGTTCATGGATGGCTTAGCCTGGAGGATCAGGCAACACTTAATTGGTAATCCGGCGTTAGTGACTTATACAAATGTCGTTAATGCCGCTCTTGTACATTGCCAGGATCATCGCTTCCATGATAAGGGGAGCAAGAGGGTAGGGGAGCTGAGCCAGTAGGGCAAGGCAGTTAGTGGTAGTGACACGAGTCGTATTCAGCTGCAGACTAGTATTCAGCAAGGTAATTAGGCTAAGAAATTTAGGCCTGGTGGGTTCCGACCGGGAGGACAGGGATTCAGGCAGGGCCAGCCGAGCCCAAATCAGCAGCAGCAGGTTCCTCAGGGACGTCAGGGCTAAGGGAACAATGGGGGAGGCCAGCAAAGTCAACCACGTAAGGGCCAACAGGGCCAACGATAGGGGGATGGTCAGAGAAGCTGCTTTGTTTATGGCCAGGCAAGACACTTCAAGAGGGAATGCCCGAAAAGGGGCAGAGGTCAACAGCAGGGGCAGTAGGGTCAGATGCCGCCACCAGCACCAGCTCCACCAGCCCCACAGCAGCAGGGGAAAATACACTACGGGCGTATTTACAACGTCCGGGATGTTCCCAGTCCTCCAGCACAGCAGGCGCCGCCAGCGATTGAGGGTATGATTCTCATCCATGGTTATGAGGGTAGAATACTTTTTGATACGGGAGCATCTCATTCATTCATTAAATATAAATTTGCTAAACGGGTCGGGTTACTAGAGACCGCGGGTAGACTTCGTATGTGTGTAGAGTCACTAGTAGGAAGCAGGGCAGCGATTCACTCGATTTGTCGGGAAGTGGACATTTTAATTGGGAAACTTAGTTTAGCAGCAGACCTCTTAGTGTTAGATATGGAGGGTTACGATGTCATCCTAGGTATGGATTGGTTGGCAGGTTATCGGGTAACGGTGGATTGTTATAAGAGAACAATCGTGTTCTCTATTCCGGGACAGGAGGTGTTCCTAATAGCGATGTCGCTACCGGAGGGAGGGTCGCACACACACTTGTATTATATCGAGGAGGAAACCTCAAGGTAGGTGGTAGTCCCGTTGGATTCAATTCTGGCAGTGAGGGACTTTGAGGATGTGTTCCAGGAGATACCAGGGTTGCCACCCAACAGGGAAATCGAATTTGTAATTAGTTTAGCACCAGGGATGAGGACGATTGCTCGAGCACCTTACCGTATGGCCCCTTCAGAGATGCGTGAGTTGAGAGAGCAGATTCAGCAACTCCTGGGTTAGGATTTTATTCGATGGAGTACATCGACGTGAGGTGCACCAGTGCTGCTTATAAAGAAAAGGGATGGTTCACTTCGATTGTGCGTGGACTATATGGAGCTGAACAAGGTGACAATACGGAATAAGTATTCGTTGCCTAGGATTGATGATTTATTTGACCATTGAGAGGGGCGTCTTACTTCTCCAAAATTGATTTGAGGTCAGGGTATCATCAGTTACGTATCCGAGAGGAGGATGTTCCTAAGACCGCTTTCCTGTCGCGGTATGGATCTTACGAGTTCAGGGTGATGCCATTCGGGCTCACCAATGCTCCAGCAGTGTTCATGGATCTCATGAACCGGGTTTTTAGAGAATATCTCGACCAGTTTGTCATCGTGTTCATTAATGACATCCTGATCTACTCGCACACCGAGGAGGAACACGCAAAGCATCTGCGTATGGTTCTACAGACGATGCGGGATCACCAGCTTTATGACAAATTCGAGAAGTGTGGATTTTGGCTGCGGGAGGTACAGTTTCTTGGTCACGTGGTGTCAGACCGGGGTATTGCAGTGGATCCGAGTAAGGTGTCGGCAGTGAAGGAGTGGGGACAGCCCATGACATCGACCGAGGTATGCAGCTTTCTGGGGTTGGCAGGCTATTACAGGCGGTTCATTAAAGGATTCTCAAAGATTGCGGGCCCTTTGATGAATCTGACTCGGAAAGGGGTGCCTTTCACTTGGAGTTATCATTGTTAATTAACTTTCGACGAGCTGAAGGATAAGTTGACCTATGCACCCGTACTGGCTTTGTCGAAGGGAGGACTAGAGTATCGGGTTTACATGGATGCATCCTTATAGGGACTTGGGGGTGTGCTTCAGGAGGAGGAAAGCGTTATAGCTTATGCGTCCAGAAAGCTAAAGCCCCACGAGAGGAATTACCCCACTCACAACCTAGAGCTAGCAACGGTCATTTTTGCTTTGAGGATATGGAGACATTATCTTCTAGGAGAGCATTTCACTTTATTTATGAATCACAAGTCACTTCAGTATCTCTTCACACAGAAGGATCTGAATATGAGGCAGAGGCAGTGGCTAGAATTCGTGAAAGACTACCAGTTTGACACCCAGTATCATCTTGGTAAGGCTAATGTGGTGGCAGACGCATTGAGCTGGAGACTAACTTGGGATATCTCAGAAGTCTGGAAACCGAAGTGGAGAGAGCTTCGATATGAGGACGATGTAGCCAGGGCCTGCATGTCAGCCTTATCCATCACACCGGAGATCATTATGCGAGTGGTGAGGGCTCAGGCGGAGGACTAGGTTTTGCCAGGATAGGGTACGCCAGTTGTTAGCTGAGGGAGCAGAGGGTCACTCAATCAGCTCAGAAGGAGGCTTACACCTAAATGGGAGGTTAGTTGTGCCAGAGGATGAGGAGTTAAGGCACGCTGTTATGACAGAGACCCATGGTTCGAGATTTGCGATACATCCCGATGGGGATAAAATGTACCAGGATATGAGAAGACAGTATTGGTGGGCAGGAATGAAACGGGCCATAGCAGAGTTTGTCTCAAAATGTGCCACGTGTCAGCTCGTGAAAGTTGACCATCAGAGACCACCTGGGATGCTACAGCCACTAGATATTCCTGTGTGGAAGAGGGAGAGCATCTCCATGGACTTCATTATAGGGTTACCTGCATCGCAGAGAGGTCACAATTCCATATGGGTTATTGTGGATCGATTGACCAAGGTGGCCCACTTCCTGTCTGTTCGCACAGACTTTGAGACGATGCGTTATACACAGCTATTCATAGTAGAGATTGTTAAGCTGCACGGGGTGCCGATAAATATTATATCTGACAGAGACAAATTTTTTGTGGCCCACTTTTGGTAGAGCTTTCAAGAGGCCATGGGCACGGAGTTACGTTTCAGTATAGCCTATCACCCACAGACCAACGGGCAGACTGAGAGGGTCAATCAGATGCTGAAAGACATGCTCAGGATGTGCATTTTAGACTTTGGGGGAGGATGGGAGAAATATCTTCCTTTGATAGAGTTCGCGTATAACAACTCTTACCAATTCATGATTGGAATGGCACCGTTCGAGGCACTGTACGGGAGACCTTATCGTTCACCCGCTTGTTGGTTGGAGGTGGGGGACAATAAGCTTTTGGGGCCGAAGATTGTCCAGGAGACGTCTGCCAAGATAGAGTTGTTCCGAGGGCGGATTCGGATAGCTCAGGATAGGTAGAAAAGTTATGCTTATGCTTCACGGAGGCATGTGGAGTTAGAGGTTGGGGATCAGGTCTTGGTCCGGGTATCCCCTATGAAAGGGGTAATGAGGTTCGGCAATAAGGTTAAATTAGCACCGAGATACGTGGGACCTTTAACTATTATTGAGAGGGTAGGACCGGTAGCATATTGACTGGGTTTGCCAAAGCATCGTCAGCGGATACACGACGTATTCCATGTGGCGTCACTGAAGAAATATCGAAGGAGTGAGAGGGCCTTCTGGCACATTCCACTCGAGAAAATTGATTTATAGCCAGACATCTCATATGAGGAGAGACCGGTGACTATTCTGGACCGTAGTGAGCAGAAGTTATGACCCAAGGTTGTTCCACTAGTTAGAGTACAGTGGGGTCATCACAACGTTGACGAGTCTACTTGGGACCGAGAGGAGGATATGCGGGAACAATATCCAGAGATATTCACCACAGGTACAACCTAATTTCGGGGACAAAATTCCTTTGTAAGGGGGGCGGAGTATGTAACACCCCATAATTTTATGCATTTAATATTTAATTAATTCGGAAATTCTAAATTACTTGTGTGTCATAATTTTTATTGAATTAATTATGGTAATATTTATTTAAACATTAATCGAAGAGAAAATGGTTAATATTTGGGAAAATTTAATTACTAAGTGAATAGTAATAATGTATTTACGTCATTTCGAGTAGTAGTGACGGGGTATGTACTTATCTCAGTCGGGAGTCGGTATAGACTAATTTGGGTGTGAGATAAGGATTTTCATAAATTAATTAGTCCGAATGGGCCGAAATAGTCAAAAAAGTGTACCCCGGGGGTAGTAAACGGGTCACAGGATGTTTTTAAACATAGTCAGGCCTACATGGGGGTATTTGGGTCACTTGGGCTTGGGCCATTAGGCAAAAAACGGGATTTAGCCTAATTAATTAATTATAAGGAAAAGGGGGACGGCCGATAAAAGTTTAAAAAACACTTAGTGGGAGAGGAAAACCTAAGAGGCAGTTAAAGGCAAATTGGGGGACAAAGGAAAGAGCCAAAAAGAGGGAATTTCATCTTCAACCTTGGAACTCAATACTTCAAATCAGACCCTATGAAATCATAAGGCAAGTGGTTAACTTGATGTAGCATTTAATTAAGTTTTCAATTCATATTTATGTGATGTGAATACCTAAAATTCGTTTTGGGGGAAAATGGGTACAAAAATGGGGTTTTTGTAATTGGAACACAAGATGAGGATTTGTGTAGGAAATTGTGGTGTTACATAATTCTGAAAAAATGTCTACCTTAGTTATGATAAACCCAGACGAAATAGGAATGAAATTTGGATTGGTAATTTGTTGTTGTAACAGAGTTACGAATAACTCGGGTTTTTTTCCCCAATTTAGTAAAAACAGTAGAGAACGTAAATTAAACGGGGATTGGGGACTTTATGGGGGTCCCTTATGAGGTTCTTGGTGTAATATGTTAATGAGAGAACTTGGGTTAGACTTTAGAAGAAGTTAGGGTTTTGAGTTATTCGTCCATGGCTGAAACAGAGACCTGGAGAAGACGATGACCTGTTCGATCGATCGATCGATGGTTGGGGATCGATCGATCTATGGTCATGGATTTCTAGCAGTGAGGCCAGTTTATATATATAAGGGGAATTTAATTTAAAATTCCTTCCCACACCTTATGTAATGAGTAATAAACATAGGGATATAATCTAATTAATTATGAGGGAAAAATAATTGATTGGAGGAAATTTATGTGTGACACACCATGATTAAATTTTGGGAAGAATATTTCGAAATAATTAAATACGGATTAAGTGGGCGAGTCCGGGTAGATTGGTTGAGCGATACCAAGGCATTAAATAAATTTAGAGTGAAAGCTAAATAATTTGGAGTCGGGATTTTGACTCGGGTATTGTTTTATTTCGGGCCACGAGAGCGAGTCCGAATATATTGGTTGGAGCGACACCAAAAGTAATCTAATTAATTAATGTGCAAATTAATTAATAATCAGAGTTGGGCCGTAAACTCATGTTAAATTGTATAGGCTTGTGTTACAGACTTAGTACACGGTATAGCCGGGGTATTTTATATATATATATATATATACGGTGTGCGATGGTATATATATATGGTGTGTACATTAATATCAGTGGCTAGATATTATTATTATATATATACTCTAGTTCTATGAGGGGAGGTTGCGCATAGTGGATGAATCCCCTAGCTTGAGGAGTAGGGCGAGTATATTCCAGGTGATAGCGTCCATTATATGGGTGAGGTACATCTCACTTTCAGGCAAGAAATATGATCGCCTCTAATATTTATGTATTAACCAAGTTAGTGAGCGATCCTGACTTGGGGTAACTAGGTATGTGAATACACCTAGTGGGATAGCACTTTAGAGAATATACATCCGGTGAGTTATTACTCTAGAGGATGGTCATTATTAATTATTATTCCAACATATGTGTGAATGTTATAATATGACTCTACGTATATAATGAGCTAAATAATTATACACGGGGTAAATCAATACAGATTGTGAATTGTATCATATATAATGGATGTGAAAGTTATATGAATTTAAAAAGGGAAATGATTAATTAAGTTAGTGTTGATATTAACTTAGAAATCATACTTATGGCATACTCGGTTAGAGTAGGATAATTGCAAGGGGTGATGTCAGTGACCTAGTCATGGGATAAATAACAAGGTAAATTAATTTTGGCGTTAGTAGTGCACATTAGAGGAGGGTGCCGAGACTGTAAAACATGCCCCATAAGGGTGTGAGGGTCCAGAACAGGGCGCTTCTGAGGTGACTTGTGAGGGGATGTGTCTTCATGTGAGTCTCATCCAGATGAGACCAAACTTGTGTATATCAAAACGGATTTACCCAATTTTATCTTTTTAACCTTAAATATACATCTAGGTGATAAGCAGATAAAATAAGTAAAACATCCACAACGCATCGATGTACGAGGAAAATACATAAAGGAGAAAACATGGGACTACCCAGCCAAATAAATCACTATGATAAGGTTTTACAAAGACTAGATAAAAGACTTACTCAGTAACTCGTCTCCTTCGCAAATCTTGATGCTCTTCTATCTTCAACCTCTCCTTCATAGTGCAATGCAGGAGTCCACCCACGCAAGCTATCACAACATGTGAATACACACGCACATCGGTATCCACTGACGAGGCTCAATAACCATTTATGGAATCGGAACATGGAACACCACTTCTTCACCTCAACACAGTAAACTAGTATGGAGTCCACCGCACGAATATTATTCTCTCAAGATGAAGAGAAAAATAAAATTTGGTTCCTAACACAAAGATCTCAAAGCATAAGAATTTTGAAAGTTGGATCCTTAAACTCTTTGGGTGAAACTATGGTTTTGGAACTTTGGTAAACAGAGAGGAATTTGATATTTGCCAAAAGTTCTTTAAAAAACTGAGTCCATTACGCCTTAAATAAGAAAGCATAATTTTTTAGGAAATGGGTTCATTCGAATGAAATCATATGGTTCGTTCGAAAGAAATACTTACTTCGTTCTAACGAAACCAATGTTCATTTGAATGAACAAGAAATAACGTTCCAACAAGCTTCTAATGGGTGCTATCTGCTAATCAGAGAGTTTTCGTTTGATGTCTCTTTAACGAGGTCTTAAAACTCTTTCCAACGAGAACTTAAACTCGTTCGAAAATAATCTGCATTTCGTTCTAACAAAATTAAAACCAAAAAATATCCCCTTTGTCTATTCCGGGACAAAACCAAAACAAAAACCCTATAAGCCATTAAGCTGTCTAAAAAGACTCAATCCCTAACCCCAAAAGAAAAAAGAGTACTGACACATACATTGAGTATCTTTGCACGCTTGTAAACTTTGGCGCATGATGTAAACATGAACACTTAAACACGCCTTCAAATGCAAAGAGAATATAACAAGTATAGAATCCACATACACTACACCAAAAACAGCAATTTGGCATACCCTGATATTAAAAATCTGGCACAGTTCAAAACTGTGCCAGATTTTGGCACAATTTAATAGCAATTTGGCACACTTTAAAACAGTGCCAAAATTAAGTACACTTACTAAAATATAAATAGTCTAAAAAAATAATATGCTTCCTTCCAAATTTTTATTTCCCGCTCTCTCCTCTCTCAATTAGCTCTCCCGCTCGTCTTTCCTCCCTCTCGTCTCTATCCCCCACACGACCTATTTTTTTGGTCTCGTCTCTCTCTCTCTCAAGATGAGCCTCAACTGCCCAACCATGGAGACAAGTGTTTGATTTAATTTTTTATCATAGGGTTTCTTCTTTCGATTTGGGCTTGGTGTTTATTTAGTGCGATTTGGGGTTACAGCACCTGGCCTCGCCTTTGGCTTCCACTGGGATTGATCAACGTTTTCTGCCCAATCTCCTTCTGCAGGTATTAATTTATATTCATAGCAATGCCCATTTGTTTGATGATGATATTGCATTGTACTAGATGTTTGAATTGAGTTTTACCTATTTCGTAATACCGATGTCGATTCCACATTTGATTTTTGACATGAAATGAAACCCTACTCTGTATATTATTGGTTATGTCAGTTTATTTTTCTCTTGTTGTGCAAGAGTTTATGGAGCTATGTGTGCATTCTTTGTTTTGTCTGGGTAATGATTGATGGAGCAATTTTTTATACTTCTTTTTTTTGAAGCCCTGAACCTCCACACGAACGAGCCCTTTGGACTCCCTCGTGTTTGCTAAACAGGGGGGTGCAAGTGCCAGAGCCACCCTAACAAACACCCCAATGATTTTTTATACTTCTTAAAGGGTTATGGAGCACAATCTGTTGAAGAGAATTAGAGGCTTTTCAAACTAATGGGTAACGATGATTTCTTTGTTCAGGAACCCCTTGCTAAAGGGAGTAAGGAGGGCATGGGTAAAGGTGTCCTAAAAGGAAAGCAACCTCAAGAAATAGTTGAAGAAGCTGAAGCAAGCAGAGCAGAGCTTGAGTTGTTACTTGTAGATGACAAGGGAGAAGAAACAAACTTGACGGGATACAAAATGAAACCTAAGAAGGCCAAGGGTAAAAAAGGAAAAAAAATCCGGACAAGGGAAAAATACCAACTATTGACTATGAAGACCCTAGGTTTTCGTCACTCTTTACTTCACCTCTTTTTTCTTTGGATCCTACAGATCCTCAATAAAAAAGGAGTGCGACTTATGCTCGGCAGATTGCACAGAAGAAACATAAGCAGGTAGATTTTACATGTTCGGATACATCAATCCCGAGCACCAAATTTGGTCCGTCATGAGATTCAGTGATTAGAATAGAAGCGAGAAACTCTAATTAGTATTCATGTATATATTTATTATGTATACCATTAGTACTGAACATTAAATACAAAAGACATAGCTATTGAACATTAGTATTCATGTTCAATAGCTATGTATTTTCTATTAGTATTCTGCATACCTTAATACATTTGACTTGCTTTCATTGTTATTAAGATTTTGTGCTCTTTTATTTGCATAGGACCATGTATAATATGGGATAATATTTAAGTAGTGCGAGTGTGTGGAAAAATGCCTACGTATTGCACCATTGTATGCCCTGGTGACACATTTGTGTGATTCTTGGATTATAGAAAAGAGACACCTGAGTTGAAGTGGGGCATAACTTTAGTGTGTTTTTAGTTTTGTTCATAAACTTATGTCTCATATTTGGATTTATTTACATACAGGGGAGGAGCATTGCCGAAGGCGAGGGATCAGTGCAAAAGTGGCATTGCAAATTATAAGCATTACTTCCTATTTGTTTTATTAGTACTTATACTTTTTTAGGTTTAGTTGAGTTTAGGTTATTTTTTAGTTAAACATCAGCTTATTGGATTTGTTCCAAAGTAGCCAATTTAATAAATTGAATATGAGCAATGTGTGTCTTTGTGCACGTGTGTGTGTGTGTGTGTGTGTGTGTGTGTGTGTGTGTGTGTGTGTGTGTGAGAGAGAGAGAGAGAGAGAGAGAGAGAGTTATATACAGATAGAGAAATAGGTGGTTTGGTTATTAAGGGTAATGCGGCAAACGGGGTCGGAGCTTGGGCATTTTCCTACTGTGGGTTCTTTGTTGCATTTATATCAAATTAGGGATTTTGATTTGTTTTTATTTGATTTTGCAGATCTAAAGGTTTCAAATGGAGATTTTTAGTACACCAGGTATACTTGTAGAATTCACTAATGTAATTCTTTTGTAGAATTAACTCTCAAACACCTAGTTCTTGGCGTTAACATTACATCATTTTTGCAATTCACGTGTTAAATCCTTATATATGTTAACACGATACAGTTGTGTATCAACAAAATTAGTCATAATTCCTTTCATGTTAGGGTTATCATATATGAGTATTTGGGAGAGGAATACCTTGAAGTTTTGGGATCAATATTAGGAGATCTTAAAGAAATCATCAATGCTATCAGTATGACTAAAACGACCCATCCTATAAAGGATTTGCTTCCTCGATTGACCCCAATCTCCAAGAATCATCACGAAAAAGTTCAGGAGAACTGCAATGTCTTAACACAATTGATATTAGTTATTGTCTAATCAATTGATATTAGTTCTCTTATGAACTTTGCAGGTCTTATTCCGGAACCTATCCATATTTTAACACAAAGAGCATACCAGGATGCTTTTTCAAAGGTACGTATTGTATTGGATAATCTATGCTCAGTAGGATGAGAGCCACAATATTCTCTATATTTTAACTTTTCTCTTCCTGATTTTTTTTTCTGTGTGAACTTTTCCTGATTATTAAGACCTAACATAAGTAGCTCCTTATGTGTATATAATTAGATATAGTTAATGTTGTACTCGATTGTGATTTAGAACGTAGACACTACTTTTTAGAGCCTTTTTCCCTTGAAAAGAAAAAAAAGGTGGGTTTTAAGTGTTTTATGTGTTTGGTTGAAACTAAATGGGGTTTTGGGTTTTGTAGGAGTTGAATGTGTGTGAAGTTGGGGTGATTTGATTAATCATAATATTAGTTTATTTTGATAAGTTTTGGAGTGATTTGATCTTGTGTCATTTTATTGAAATTTATCTATTTTTCTTTTTTGAGAAGTTCCAAATTATAATTTACTAATTTTCACGATATTCAAGTGAGGATAAAGTTTAACAATTAATATGATAAAATCAATTTCATTTTAAAATGTTAAATGTTCACTACTTGTTTCTCGCATCATTAGAGTTTTCACACATCTTTCTTCTTTCAACTATATAGCTAGAGAGACTGGTGATTCCACGCATCATCGCGATTTACTTTGAATTTAAGGTATTCTTAAGGATTTGAATCGATCATATGAGAGAATATTATTGATGTGCATACATTGGAATCCAAATACGTATTTTGTATTGGCTCATGGCATACATTGGAATGTGCATACATTGCATACATAATCTAATACATTGATGTGCATACATTACATACATTGAAATGCATACCTTCGAATCTATATGAATCTCATTTTTGGGTGTGACTCACTGACATGTTTTTTTTGGAGTAATGAACATTAGATTCATAGAGAATATCATGTGGAGTTTGATGTTATAGTAAAGGAGAAAGAATTCTATTATTAAAAAAAAGCAGCAGTGAGAATACCAATTAGACCAGAATTGAATAGTGATTTTGGATTGGAAGAAAAGAGCTTAAGCAAAATTAAGAAGATGTTGGTGCTTCCTTTCCACAATTGAGTTCTGCTGGGGCCTCTCAACACAAGAAAACTGAGTTCTGTTGGGGCCTCTCAATACAAGGATCTGATAATGACATGGCTGGCTCCTTCCACTATGTATTGCAATGCATTTCATGAATTAATTCCACCTCCAACTTGCAAACCATGAGGATAAGCATGCAATGCTTTGATAGCTGCTGATTTGTTCAAAGCGTCAGATCCAAGCATAATCACATGACCACCTGTGAGTTCATCTTCTTTGTAAAGGGAGGCATACTCTGCTGCTGATTTATCTGATTCAAAATTCATTACAAGATTTGATCCATCCTCCTTCAAATCGCGAAGGGTGGACCCAACAATTTGCTTCACTTTCCTCTTTTGTATGTCAATGCAAGGGCGAAATTGAACTCGGGATTGGATTGATAGTGATTAAGGTCCGGATATTGGAAAAGGCTTAGCAGTCAGCAGCTTATTGACGTTGGAAATGTAAATAGTAGAGATGAGATTTGTATGGAGAGGAATGAGGTTCGACGTTAAAGGAACATGGAGGCACTGGGTTTCCATTTTCGGTGGCTCGCTGACATTTTGGACCTCGGATCTTGAGAGTGGATGCAACCTAATTGCAAGGGGGTCCCACCTGCACAACTGTAATATGCATATTATGCACTGTAATATGCATATTACAGCGAGTATCACAACTGTAATATGCATATTACAGTTAACTGCTGTAATATGCATATTACAAGTTGTAATATGCATATTTTCCCCAATCCATCCTATTTTCAGTAGCGTATTTGCATCTATTTAACATCATAATTGAAATGTTTGGTTTTAAATGAGGAAAAATATGCTATTGTATGCATATATGTTGCATATATGCTTCTGTCTGCATATATGCAGCATATATGCGTACAGTTATTGCATATATGCTACTGTATGCATATATGTTGCATATATGCTACTGTGTGAGGGGAATGGCATGGCAGTTACCACTGCTGGAACTATGGCGCAAGCTAGCACGACTGCTACCCAAGATAGTGCTTTAGAATGGGTTAAAAAGTACGAGAAGAATGATGCATGTTGTGTATCGTGTTGGAGTTGACAAGTATGATATAGGATTTGGGTTTGGACATTTTGGTATTGCCGCTGATGATGTAAGTTTCTGTTGAATTTTTATGTTGTTGATATATATTTGGTCTTACATTTTCCCCGTTGCAAGTGAACCTCCTTATGTTTATTTTATTTTTCAATCACATATACTTGAACATGCCTTACATTATGTGAATTTCATATCCTTGATCACTACAAATTAGCCATTGATTGGCTACACAATCAATAACGATCAATGGCTACACAATCAATGGCTATGATCAAAATGAATGTGTATATTACATAAGATGTGTATAATACCTTCGTACCATATATATAGTCGTTACATGTAAATTGATTGTGTATATTACATGTAGCTATGATCAAAATGATTTAAGAATTTCGTGAGTTTAAGCCAGGTTATTACTCGTGCATTTAAGAATTTCATAGGGAATGATTTATGTTACAAGTACCTTATCAATATGAATAATTTGTTTCCCCTTACAGGCGGAGGTATGTATGTTTCGACCTGAGCTACAAAGAGGAAGAATTTGAAGTTGTTGACGTGCCGTTAGAGTTTGCAAGCTTTGTTGAAATCGACACACCGATTCTACATGTTTGTAAATTTCTTAATGTTAATGTTCGATTGAATCATCTTGTGGTTATAGTTGTTTGATTAGAAGATAATTTCAAAATATATCGATTAAGCTTAAAAACAAGCCCTTAAAGGCTTAAAAACAAGGCCCAAAAGACCTCGTAGGAGGCACGAACACCTCCCACGGGACCAATGTAACTTGTAGGAACTGGCCGCGTTGTCCCGGGTCTCCCGGTTTGAGAATATGACGATAATTTGCAAAAATCAACACTTAGACTTAAAAACAAGTCATTAAAGGGTGAAAACCCAAATCAGTCCCCAAACAATCCCGTAGGAGGCACGAACACCTCGCACGGGACCAATGTAACTTGTAGGAACTGATCGCGTAGTCTTGGGTCTCCCGGTCTGAGAATATGATGATAATTTGCAAAAATCGCACTTAGACTTAAAAACCAGTTGTTAAAGGGTGAAAATCCAAACCAGCTCCCAAACGACCCCGTAGGAGGCACGAACACCTCGTACGGGACCAATGTAACTTGTAGGAACTGACCGCGTAGTCTCGGGTCTCCCGGTTTGAGAATATGATGATAATTTACAAAAATCACACTTAGACTTAAAAACAAGCCGTTAAAGGGTTAAAACCCAAAGCATCCCCCAAATGACCCCGTAAGAGGCACGAACACCTCGTACGGGACCAATGTAACTTGTAGGAACTGACCGCGTAATCCCGGGTCTCTCGGTTTGAGAATATGACTATAATTTGAAAAATCAACACTTAAACTTAAAAACAAGCCGTTAAAGGGTGAAAACCCAAACCATCCCCCAAATGACCCCGTAGAATGCACGAAGACCTCGTACGAGACCAATGTAACTTGTGGGAACTGACCGCGTAGTCCCGGGTCTCTCGATTTGAGAATATGATGATAATTTGAAAAAATCATACTTAGACTTTAAAACAAACCGTTAAAGGGTGAAAACCCAAACCAGCCCCCAAACGACCCCGTAAGAGGCACGAACACCTCACACGGGACCAATGTAACTTGTAGGAACTAAACGTGTAGTCCCGAATCTCCCGATTTGAGAATATCATGATAATTTGCAAAAATCAACACTTAAACTTAAAAATAAGCTGTTAAAGGCTGAAAACTCAAACCAGCCCCTAAACGACCCCGTAGGAGGCACGAACACCTCGCACGGGACCAATGTAACTTGTTGGAACTGATCGCGTAGTCCCGGGTCTCCCGGTTTGAAAATATGACGATAATTTGCAAAAATCTCACTTAGACTTAAAAACAAGCCGTTAAAGTGTGAAAACCTAAAGCAGCCCCCAAACGACCCCGTAAGAGGCACGAACACCTCGTACGGGACAATGTAACTTATAGGAACTGACCACGTAGTCTCGGGTCTCCCAGTTTGAGAATATGACGATAATTTGCAAAAATCACACTTAGACTTAAAAACAAGCCGTTAAAGGGTGAAAACACAAACCAGCCCCCAAACGACCCCGTAAGAGGCACGAACACCTCGCACGGGACCAATGTAACTTGTAGGAACTGACCGCGTAGTCCCGGGTCTCCCGGTTTGAGAATATGATGATAATTTGTAAAAATCAACACTTAAACTTAAAAACAAGCCGTTAAAGGGTGAAAATCCAAACCAGCCCCCAAACGACCCCGTAGGAGGCACGAACACCTCGCACGGGACCAATGTAACTTGTAGGAACTGACCGCGTAGTCCTGGGTTTCCCGATTTGAGAATATGGCGATAATTTGCAAAAATCACACTTAGACTTAAAAACAAGTCGTTAAAGGGTGAAAACCCAAACCAGACCCCAAACGACCCCGTAAGAGGCACGAACACCTCGCACGTGACTAATGTAACTTGTAGGAACTCATCGCGTAGTCCCGGGTCTCCCGGTTTGAGAATATGACGATAATTTACAAAAATCAACACTTAAACTTAAAAACAAGTCATTAAAGGGTGAAAACTCAAACCAGCCCCCAAACGACCCCGTAGGAGGTACGAACACCTCGCACGGGACTAATGTAACTTGTTGGAACTGACCGCATAGTCCTGGGTCTTTCAGTTTGAGAATATGACGATAATTTAAAAAAATCACACTTAGACTTAAAAACAAGCCGTTAAAGGATGAAGACCCAAACCAGCCCTCAAACGACCCTATAAGAGGCACGAACACCTCGCAAGGGACCAATGTAACTTGTAGGAACTGACCGCGTAGTCCCGGGTCTCTCGGTTTGAGAATATGACGATAATTTGTAAAAATCAACACTTAAAGTTAAAAACAAGCCGTTAAAGGGTGAAAAGCCAAACCAACCCCCAAACAACCCCGTAGGAGGCACGAACACCTCGCACGGGACAAATGTAACTTGAAGGAACTGACCGCGTAGTCCTGGGTTTCCCGGTTTGAGAATATGATGATAATTTGCAAAAATCACACTTAGACTTAAAAACAAGCCGTTAAAGGGTGAAAACCCAAACCAGCCCCCAAACGACCCCGTAAGAGGCACGAACACCTCGCACGGGACCAATATAACTTGTAGGAACTGACCGCGTATTCCCGGGTCTCCCGGTTTGAGAATATGACGATAATTTGCAAAAATCAACACTTAAACTTAAAAACAAGCCGTTAAAGGGTGAAAATCCAAACCAGCCCCCAAACGACCCCGTAGGAGGCACGAACACCTCGCACGGGACCAATGTAACTTGTAGGAACTGAGCGCGTAGTCCCGGGTCTCTCGGTTTGAGAATATGGGGATAATTTATAAAAAATCACACTTAGACTTAAAAATAAGCCGTTAAAGGGTGAAAATCCAAACTAGCCCCCAAACGACCACGTAAGAGGCACGAACACCTCGTACGGGACCAATGTAACTTGTAGGAACTGATCGCGTAGTCCCGGGTCTCCCAGTTTGAGAATATGACAATAATTTACAAAAATCAACACTTAAACTTAAAAACAAGTCGTTATAGGATGAAAACTCAAACCAACCCCCAAACGACCTCGTAGGAGGCACGAACACCTCGCACGGGACCAATGTAACTTGTTAGAACTGACCGCGTAGTCTCGGGTCTCCCGGTTTGAGAATATGACGATAATTTGCAAAAATCACACTTAGACTTAAAAACAAGCCGTTAAAGGGTGAAAACTCAAACCAACCCCCAAACGACCTCGTAAGAGGCACAAACACCTCGCACAGGACCAATGTAACTTGTAGGAACTGACCGCGTAGTCCCGGGTCTCCCGGTTTGACAATATGATGATAATTTACAAAAATCAACACTTAAACTTAAAAACAAGCCGTTAAAGGGTGAAAACCTAAACCAACCCCCAAACCACCCCGTAGGAGGCACGAACACCTCGTACGGGACCAATGTAACTTGTAGGAACTGACCGCATAGTTTCGGATCTCCCGGTTTGAGAATATGATGATAATTTGCAAAAATAACACTTAGACTTAAAAACAAGCCGTTAAAGGGTGAAAATCCAAACCAGTCCCCAAACGACCTTGTAAAAGGTACGAACACCTTGCACGGGACCAATGTAACTTGTAGGAACTGACCGCGTTGTCCTGGGTCTCCCGGTTTGAGAATATGATGATAATTTTCAAAAAATCAACACTTAAACTTAAAAATAAGCCGTTAAAGGGTGAAAACCCAAACCAGCCCCCAAACGATCCCGTAGGATGCACGAACACCTCGCACGGGACCAATGTAACTTGTAAGAACTGACCGCGTAGTTCCGAGTCTCCCGGTTTGAGAATATGACGATAATTTCCACTCCTATATGTAATTTTTTAGTTTGAGTAATTTTTTTTTTGTAAATTATTGGGTTGCTAATATCGTATCTTTTTTTTATCCTATTTTTTTTCAGGATAACAGTTTATCGTTGGCATTTATTCACGTGGAACACACAGAGAACTCAATGGTTTACAACAAGGGATTTATTCATGATTCTATTTTTTTTTGTTATGGTCGTGTGGGCTTTTGTAGTTTTATTGTTAACTTTTATGGCCGTGCGGGAATTTGTAAGTTAATTGTTATATTTTGTGGCCGTGCAGGCTTTATGTTAGGCAGGTTTTGTATTAGCAGGTTTTGGAATGTCCAGAAAATAGAGGAAACTCTGCCTAATTTTTTTTTGGCCTGTGAACTATTAAAGACTTGTAATATTTTGAAGTTTGTATGTACATTAGTTTATCAACAACGTGCAATATTTTTAATTTGTGAATTTTTGTGCTTTCAAATAATTAATTTTTTTTTCCTTTTTATAAAAAATTTGGCACAGTTAAAAACCGTGGCAAAAGTGTATCATATTTTGGCACGGTTTTGAACTGTGCCAAATTTTTTTAAACTGTGCTGAATCTGGCACAGTTAAAAATTGTGCCAAAAGTGTGCCAGAAATATCAAATTCTGGCACGGTTTAAAAGTGTGCCAGAAGTGTTCCTGTTTGGCCAAATCTGACACACTTTTGAGCCGTGCCAGAAAAAAATGGCCATTTTGGAACACCTGATTCTGGCACAATTTAAAACCGTGCCAGATTTGATCTGGCACAGTTTTAAACCGTGCCAGATTCTTGTTTTTGGTGTAGTGATAAGAATAAAATTCTAACTATGTCTAACAATCTCAATCTAGCGAAGGTTGTCATTATTGATTTGGAGGTTGGGATATCAATTCGTTACACTTTAATAAATTCACCTTAATAATTCCATAACAAAATCTAGTGCCTCAACAAATACCCTATCTAGACAGAAGTGTACTGGGGTTCCTTATTCATATTTCATTTATGAGATAGAGTCTAAATATGGGTAGGTGTTAGTCTTTAGGAATTTTTTAATTATCTTATCTCTTTTAATAGTAAATCTTAATCATTGAGAAGTCCCGTGCTAGTTATATTCTCATATGTAGATTAAGAAATTCCTTGTGAGATAATGAAATAATGTAAGTCATGAATTACATGATAGTTTTAATGGTACAATGGATAGGGCAAACAGAATAAACTGATTTTTTGGCTTGGGTAATTAGTTTAAATGAAAAAGGTGGAACGATATTCAATAAAGATGATAATGATTAATTGAAATAAGTAAATCGAGATGGTTATGTGTGTGTTCTGAGAGAGGACATCCTTATTTTTTGCGTGCTAGGATAGAGCATGGTCTTACTTGTGTGTTACGCATGTCGTCTTTGTCCCCGAACATGCTATTGAATGGTGGTATCCAGTTTGTGTGATGGGATTTATTTTTGCATCACACGTGTTGTTATTGTCCCGACCACACCACTGAATGGTGGCATTTGATTTGGTTGATGAGATTTATATATGCGTTACAGTGGTTGTTATTATTTTGACCGCGCTAGAGAATGGTAGTATCCGGTTTTGTGTGACAGCATTTATTTGTTCGTACCGCGTGTTCTTGTGATGGTTGGGGAGAAGGGATGCATGGCGGTTACGATTTAATTAATTAATAGGTTAATTAATAATTGAACTTGATGATTTAAGTGATATTGATTGTGAGGTTTCTTCTTATATGGATGGTTACCATGATAGGTTAGATAACATGTGAACTTATCATTTGTATATATATATAACTTCTTTTAAGTTGCATAGTTTTGATAACTTTCTACGCTCTGACACATTTATTATTGTGGAAACATTTCAGGTGCTAAGGATGGACCTCGCGAGTAGCTTTCCTTCCATCTAGCACAAATCATTCCTTATTTCCCTTCGAGTCTATCTTGTAGGAGATCTGATATAGATTTATCTCTTTGGTGTGTGAGTTAAATACATTGGGTTTTAGTTAGCATGCATTTGGTAGGATAGCAATTGGCATGTAGTACTTACTCTCAGTTTCATTTTGAGATGAGACTTAAAACTATGTTACAGTAGTTTGTTAGATGGGTTTTCATATTACATTGTTTTGAGACATTCTTATCTATTTGGTGGTGACATTTGTTTTGAGACATTCTTATCTATTTGGTGTGACATTATGATTTAAAATTTGAGGTTTATGGCATCGTATCTACATATTGCCAAATTGTTTCATTTGATTCTATACATAATAAGAATGATATTTTAAATTGTTTTGACAAGCTATATATTTTAATATTTGGACATGGTCAACCCTAGTATTAAAATATACCAGTTGTTACACAAACAATGATTATACTCGTACAAAATCACTTTGTACTTGGAAAATCACTTTTGGTCATGCGCACGCCCACAATTCAGCAATGTGCGTGCACTGACAAAGACCAGTTGAGTCGGGAAATGGACCAACATTGACTCAAATAGCACGTGAGTTGCCAAAATTCTGGTTTCTCTAAAAAAATACATTCATAAATGCATGAGGATGACTATTTTTTAAAAAATTATTATACTCGTACAAAAACTAAAAATCATTATATACATCATATATAAAACATGCAAAACACAATATTAAGCTCAATCACAAAATTAATTTGTTGTATAAATTGATTTTACTTTAAAATTCCAATTGTAATAACATGTAGCAGACATACACACTCAATCCATCCACAAGAGCTTGAAATCCATATCCATAAATAGTAAAGTTTATTGAATTTTAATTTTTCATGATACCTGAGACAAGGTATGATATCACCCTGCAATTTGTAAATCAAGTTAAACTTTATAAGGACATAAATTTCCAATTGAGTCCATGTATTGTTTTGACTTAATTCCGTGAACAAAACTGTGTTTGTAATATGTCATAGGTAGATTTTTATTTGTGTCACGATCTCACTTGGTCTATGACGTATTGAAGAAAATTGAAGATCTTGCGGTAAAGCTTCAAAGATTTAATCATGCCAATGTTTAATTGGTGCAAGTTTAATCGTCTTCAAAGTTAATTTCATTTCGAGATCACTCAGGTATGAATGCGTATAATTAATGGTGCTCAGAATTATTTTATAAAAGGTAAGGATGTAATTTTTATAAGGAAAAATGTTTTAAAATGGTTTATAGTGTTTTAAAAGGTTTACACTACGTTTTATGATGATAAGCTCATAAAAGAGTTTGACTTTTTTGGATCTCTCATTGGAAGAGACGTTTTAAACAAAAAGTCAAACTTTCTCGTTGTTGTTCAAATGACATCCAATCTCGTTCGAACGAGGTGGGATGTCGCTCGAACAAGTTACTCAAGTCGTTCGAATAACACGTTTTTCAAAGCGGTGTTTAAATCCTATTTAAACAGTGTTTTCATCATAGTTTCATAAGTGTGCTTTCTGGAAAAAAGTTTTGCGAACCAGAACCTTGTTTGCACATGTTTTCTAAGGTTTAAAAGTCATAAACACATCCTTAGAGTTTGCAAAGATCCGAGTTATTATTCTTATATGTTTAAGTGATCTTTCTTCACCAAAGTTGTTTATTCTACACATTGAACACAAAGGGTTTGCGGTGAAGAAGCGACGGACATCGTGTTCGACATCGTAGACGTATCAAGCCATTCGGTGGACACCGAGACATACGTGGACGCGTGTGTTGTGGATAAGTATCGTGGAAGACAAAATTTATGCGTGGGAACTATTGAAGAACGATTGAAGATCAGAAGGAGCATCAAGACCCGTGGGGATCGAGTCTTAGTGTAAGGCTAATCTGTCTTTATAAAACCATTGTTCATAGTGATTATCTGACTTGGGTCGTCCGAGGTTGTTTTCCCGTTTTAGGTTTTTTCCTCGTACATCCGGCGTTGTGAGTATTCTTTACTTTATTTTACTTGCTTTAATCACGAGATGCATGTTTAGGATTAATGAGGATAAAATCGGTTTAAAGTAAGAATTGGGTTTTTCACAACTTGGTTTGGTGCATAATTAAAAGTTGGAATAATTTTCGAAGAAAAATTAGTTTTGTTTAAAACACACATATTGGGCATCCTTTCAAATTGGTATCAGAGCTAGAAAATATATTTTATTTGTTTGTGATCCCGTGTGTTTGTTTATCTCTCCTGTGTTTGTTTTCTCTTGATGGATTCTCTAAGCGTTGACGATTTACATCGTTTGAATTTAAAGTTTGCAAAACGTATTGAAGTTTTGGAGAAAGAAAATTATGGTTTCAAAAATAGGATTGAATATTTGCAAAACTTTCAAATTCAAAGAGATATTTGTCGTGAGCACTTCAGTTCATTGTTTAAAGATTTTAATATATTAAAATTGGGGAAAAAAGGAGAGTGATGATAGAGTCCTCATTTTAGAAAAAGAGTTAGAGGATTTAAAAAATTCTAAAGTTTGTGTAGTTGAGGAAAATAATTTGATTAATGATTTTGTGGCACGAGAAAAAGCTCTTAGGGATAAGTTTGCTCACATTGAGGGGGAGCGAGATAACCTTCTAGAGGTAATTGAAAATTTAAAGAAGGAGTCCCGAAAGTTTGAGGAATCTAATCGTTTGCTTGAGTCAAAAGTTTTAAAGTTAAAAATGATTTAAATGACTCGAGTAGTGATGGTAGCAGCTTATCTTATTCTAGTGGTTCGAATGTAAAGGCCCAAACCATAGTTTGTTTTAGAGTGTCAACCACATCCGAAGGTATTAGAAAAGGTCAACCTAAAGGTCTCGTTCCTCGTCGTGTTTTCACATGTTTGCATTGTGGTAGGAAAGTTCACCTTAGGAGTTTTTGTTTTGATCTTAGAAAATATCCTAGGAAGATTAAACGTAGTGTCCCATTGGTTCCCAGAACCCGTTTTGTTAGGTATACACCTGTTTGGGTTAGGAAATCCGTTTTGGAGATGTTAAATGCTTCGTTGGTTGATTCTCACATGCATGCACATGATTCATCTCTTGCTATTTTTTATGGATATTAGATTGCATGTTTTGTCAAATGCTAGCCCTTGCATCATGTTTATAATTTGCTAGTGTTATGACATGTTTATCTCTTTGTATTTTATTTTTCACTTGTTTGAGTCTTATTTGAAAAATACAAAAAGATTTTATTTTTTAGAAAACTTTTGAAAAAATCAAAAAGATTTTAGGTTTTTGTTTTTGAGTTTACATGTTTGATGTGGCATATTGGTGTGCTTGGACCCCACCCCCCTATCGTTTCATTATCCATGTGGCTAGGACATTTGGTCATTATTATCGATGCTTAGAATGATCTTAACCATTGTTTATATGGGGTTGTTTCGAACTTGATATGCATTTTGATTCGACTTTGTATGTATGCCAACATTGCACACATGCACGAGTTTATACGAATGTTTGACTTCATTTACATATTTGAATTTGGTGAGGCATTCTTATCTCAATCTTGTCATCTATGCGTAAGTAGACTTAAGGAGAAGTGTGCAAGTAACAATCGTTTACCGTAAGGATTTGAATTTAAAAAATGATGAGTGATTCACGGGAAAGGGCTGCGAGAGTTCAAAATTAACTTGTCGTGAAAGCCACCGTTTAAAAGAGCCCAAAAGAAAAGGCAATATGCTAAAAAAAAGGGCCAATAAGATTTTCTCTAAGTTGAGAATGCTAGAAACCTCAAAAGAACTTGAAAAAGTATGTTTACATGAGGGTGTTTGGTTGGAGAAAATTTAAACGGGTTTGCACATTTAATCCTAATGTTGAAACATTACAATTTTACGCTATTGTTTGTAGAATCGTCAAAATTCTGGATTTGTGTGCATGTAGTATGTTTAGTTCATTAAGCTCTCTCTTTAATTGTCATATGTAGGGCTGTGTTTCGGCCGGATCGGATCGGAAAATGCCTATTCAGAAAAAATTCTGATTTTTTCGGAAATAAAATAACTATTCCGATTTCCGATCCGATTTTTTCGGAAAATTAAAAAAAATTCCGAATTCGAAAAAATCGGCAAAAATCGGAAAAAATCAGAAATTCACAAAATATATTAAAAATCCAGAAATTTCGGAAATTCCAAAATTTCAAAAAAATAAATTATGGATTTTCGATTACTCGAAATTCTCATTTTAAAGAAACAATGAAAATGGCTTAACCCAACATGTAAACACATGAGGATTTGGCTCACTTTTCATTTGTGTAGAAGTTAGGAGGATACTCTCCTTTTATAGAGCATATTTTGGAGCCCTCTCCCTCTCCCAACCGATGTGGGATATGGGAAACTTTCAAAAAATCGGAAAAGAAATCGGAAAAATCGAAAATCGGAAAATAATTCCAAAAAAATCAGAAATAATTCGGAAAAATCGGATCGGAAAAATCGGAAATTCAGAATTATTTCCGATTTTTTTCGGAAAAATCGGAAATCGGCAAACTAAAATGTCATTCCAAATTCGGAAAAAATCGGATCGGAAATCGGAAAAATCGAAAAGTTCGGGAAAAAAAACGCAGCCCTAGTCATATGGCTATGATAAAAGTTTGATGATTTATCGCTATCAATTAGAGCTTCTTGATCGTTTCGATGTGTTGGAATTGTGACTCATTTGTTGTAGTTTCACGCCCATTCATTCCATGTCCATGTTTGAGCACATCGGTACTATGTTTGCATGTAACTCGCATTTAGTTTTTATGAGTTTTTGCGTTTTGTGTGAAAAGCCTACTGTTTTAGCACTGTTTTGCATCTGTCAGGCCCTTGCTGGAAATTTTTTGTGGAAATTTTTTCATTGGGCAATATTATATCATTTTTCTGGGAATTTGGGAAATTCTGACAAGTCGCGCGAAGTCGTTCAAGATACTTATTCATCTCGCGCGAACGAGATATGTACTTCGTTCGAGTAACATCCTCAACTCGTTTGAGCGATGTCCCTGGCTCGTTAGAACGACAGGCTGAAAAATGGCTTCTAATGTGATATTTTTTAGTACTGCTGGAAGGATTTTTGGACTGACTAGTTTATATGCAGGTTCTTTTATCTCAAAATTGGTATTTTGCATATGAGTCCGTTTATCACACTTGATTAGATTGTTATTCTCTTTGTGTGATTCCCTGGTTTACTAGCTACTGATTTGTTATTGCTTGATCATATTTAGCTGGTTATTTCATGATTATCTAGCGTTTTTCAATTCTCAAATTGGTATCAACTTTATTCAAATTGGTTTCATATTCTCATGCTAGATATTTCAAATTGGTTTATCTTTTCATCGGATTGTCTATACAAGACAAAAAGGGTGAGAGATGTATGTGATGTAGGAGGAGATTTGTTGAGTGTTACTATTGATATCTGAATTTACAAATACAAATTGGTTGATTATATTTCTTTCAAATTGGTATCAAATAATTGCTCACATGTTTCAAATGATTTGTGCTTATTAGAAATATAAATTTGTATCATTTGTTCCTCTATACTTCGCTGGGTATTTGTTTGTCTGTTTCATGTGTGTAGGTATGCTTCAGCGATTCGAGATTTCAAGTCTACATCACATTCAGACAGTTTATGCTTGCTGATGCTACATTTACTAGTTCGTGTCCTGTATTTTTTATTTTGGGTTTATGGGATGGGATTTAGGCCTCATACGGCTTGACGGCCCGGCTTAGGCATTTCACTGGTTTAGTTTTGTCCCGGAATAGTCAAAGGGGGAGATTTGTAAGGACATAAATTTCCAATTGAGTCCCTGTATTGTTTTGACTTAATTTCGTGAACAAAACTGTGTTTGTAATATGTCATAGGTAGATTTTTATTTGTGTCACGATCTCACTTGGTCTATGACGTATTGAAGAAAATTGAAAACCTTGCGGTAAAGCTTCAAAGATTTAATCATGTCAATGTTTAATTGGTGCAAGTTTAATCGTCTTCAAAGTTAATTTCATTTCGAGATCACTCAGGTATGAATGCGTATAATTAATGGTGCTCAGAATTATTTTATAAAAGGTAAGGATGTAATTTTTATAAGGAAAAATGTTTTAAAATGGTTTATAGTGTTTTAAAAGGTTTACACTACGTTTTATGATGATAAGCTCGTAAAAGAGTTTAACTTTTTTGGATCTCTCATTGGAAGAGACGTTTTACACAAAAAGCCACAAAGTCAAACTTTCGCGCTGTCGTTCAAACGACATCCAATCTCGTTCGAACGAGATGGGATATCTCTCGAACGAGTTCCCCAAGTCGTTCGAACGACATGTGTTTTGAGGCGGTGTTTAAATCCTATCTAAACAGTGTTTTCATCATAGTTTCGTAAGTGTGCTTTCTGGAAAAAAGTTTTACGAACTAGAACCTTGTTTGCACATGTTTTCGAAGGTTTAAAAGTCATAAACACATCCTTAGAGTTTGCAAAGATTCGAGTTATCATTCTTATATGTTTAAGTGATCTTGCTGCACCAAAGTTGTTTGTTCTACACATTGAACACAAATAGTTCGCGGTGAAGAAGCGACGGACATCGTGTTCGACATGTAGACGTATCAAGCCATTCGGTGGACACCGAGACATACATGGAGGCGTGTGTTTTGGACAGGTATCCTGGAAAACGGAATTTCTGCGTGGGCACTATTATAGAACGGTTGAATATCAGAAGGAGCATCAAGACCCGTGGGGATCGAGTCTTAGTGTAAGGCTAATTTGTCTTTGTAAAATCATTGTTCATAGTGATTGTCAGGCTTGGGCCGTCCGAGGTTGTTTTCCCATTTTGGGTTTTTTTTCTCGTACATTCGGCGTTGTGAGTATTCTTTACTTTATTTTACTTGCTTTAATCACTAGATGCATGTTTAGGATTAATCAAGATAAAATTGGTTTAAATTGAGAATTGGATTTTTTCACAACTTGGTTTGGTGCATAATTAAAAGTTGGAATAATTTTCGGAGAAAAAATGGTTTTGTTTAAAACACACATATTGGGCATCCTTTCAAACTTTAACAATGTACAATAGAGATAGTTTATAAGCACCAATCACCATCAAGCATGAGTTCTGCATTTCTACTAAAGTAGCATGTTTAAGCATAATACAAAGGGGTATCATGTTTTCTATGACTTGAAAAAGACAAATATATATTTATTTATTTATTATATTAAATAATGTGCTATATATAGTTAAATTACAACTTGAACAAGAAAGTTTTATATTTTATTATTATAGTAAATAATTTGACGTCGTATGTATAACTATTAATGACAATACACATTAAACTGCATACTAGTAATAAAAGTAACATGGTCAATTTTCACTTAGTTGTTTTTTGACAAAAAGAAAAAAAACATTGTATTAGAATTTTTTGATAACACTTATTGTTCTTAGTTTTGAAATTAATCACAACACCAAATAAAATTAAACTTTCCATCACATCATTCTTATATATATATATATATATATATATAGGAACTTAATGAGATTCGAGAGAATACATGTTTTTCATCGAGTAAGGACATTGAAGATTAGGATTGCTCTAATAAAATATGAAAATAAGGATGGCTTTAAGAGTAAGATGGTAATCCTATTGAGGTTTGAAAGTATTTAGGAGAGAAATGAGTGTTTTGACTAACAAAGTTATTCAATAATATTATAATGAATAAAAGGATGCTCGATAAATGGAGAAAGAATATTTTAATACATATTTATAAAAATAAAGGGGTGCATAATGTGGTTCAAATTATTGTAATTAAGATTTATTATACAAATAAACTTTGAGAACGAGCGATAGAACATAGATTGAGAATGAAAACAACAGTAATTGAGAATCAGATTGTTTTATGCTTAATAAGTTAATAATGGAAGCTATATAACTTCTAGGGAGATTAATGGAAAGGTATAGAGAGAAGAAGAAGAATCTTCATATGGTTTTATAGAGTTGGAGAAGGTGTATGATCGAGTACTTAGAGATATAATGTTATGGATTTTAAATTTAAAAAATGAGTTATATATATATAAATAATAGGGTCATGACTATAATAAGAACACTAAGATGAGAATGTAGTGAATATTTATTTACTATAAGTTTGCATCAAGCTTCAATCATATGCCCTTATCTTTTTGCTTTTGTTATGGATGGATTCACTAGACAAATACAAGATGAGGTGCCACGATGCATGTAATATGCTGATGATATTGTATTAGTAGAAGAATATAAGGTGTGATTAATGCTAGATTAGAAGTGTGAAGAGAAACCAATGTTTAATAAGTAAAATTAAATTATAGTATATTGAGTACAATTTTGGAAATTTTAGGAGCATAAATAGGGATGTGATGAAACTTGGGGGTCAAGAGATACCTAAAGGTGATCACTTTCTCTATATAGGCGCGATTATATAAATAGATTGAGATATTGAAAGATTAAGATAAGTTGGGTGAAGTGTAGAAGTGTTACTGGCGTATAACTAGTGAAAGGGGAAGTTTTATAAGACGAGCAGCAGACATACTATGTTATATTAGACATAATGTTTGCTAACTAAGAAACAAAATGTGGAAAGATTTAACGTAGTGGAGATTCGATTGCTAAGATGGATGTATGGTAAAACTCGAAATAATAAAATTAGAAATGAACATATTCATTAACAATATAAGTAGCTCGTATCGAAGATAAATTGAGAGAAAACGTCTTAGATAGTTTGAACACATCAAATGAGGACCAATAAATTGTCACTGGGGAAGAGTGGTATAGTTAATATTAGGGTGTTTCTAAGGGCACCACAACATTTACTTCAAAATACCACAAAGAAAAAAAAATGATTTTTTGCTAAGGGCCACCACATCATATATATATTTTTTACACATTATTTTCAACACAAAATACCCACACATTTTCTCTCTCTACACTATACTCCAAACTCTCCATTTATCTTCTTCAACAATTCATCTTCAACATTATTAAATAAATAGGGTTAAATTATCCTTTTATCTTCTTTAACAAATTATCTTCAACCAACCGTCTTCAACATTATTAAATAACTAGGGTTTGTTATTTAAATATTCAAAAATCAACCCCAAAAGACAATGACAACACCTCAAAAACAAAAAAAAACTCCTAAAATCATATTTTTCTTATAAACTTTGGGTCCCATGATATATATATTTGTTTATTCATAGGGACTGAAAATATAAAAAATTGCAGAAATCGTCCAGTGGTTCGGGTCGGGTCCCCGAAAAAGATGATGATTTTCGGGGTGATTATCCCGAATCAAACTTTAAAAAAAAAATAAGAAAAATTTTCATTCAGGATGATTATGCCGAATGGAATGTATATATTCGGGGTGATTATGCCGAAATAAATGCATATATTCAGGATGATTATGCCGAATGGAATGTATATATTTTTTTTTTTTGAAGAAAAATTTTCATTCGGGATGATTATGCCAAATGAAATGCATATATTCGAGGTGATTATGCCGGATTAAATGCATATATTCGGGATGATTATGCCGAATGAAGATTGAATTCAATTTTTCATACCATATTTGATTCGAGGCAAACATGACGAAATTTGGGTCTTTATACCGAACCACTGGGTTATCAGCTATGGTTTTGTACGCTAGGGTTTATTGATTATGTGGTGTTTTCTCAACATATGATGAGTATTAAACATTCTTTGCACCAAAAATTAACACATTATTGTTGTTTAACATATTTTTAATAGGTTTAACATGTTTTTCAAGGGTTTAACATATTTTTCATAATGAATAATATATCAAACAATGTCTATTTTATATGTTTTGATAACTATAATCTTGTTTGTATGGTGTTGAATGATGAGTTGATGAAGATCTTTGAAGCTTTGGAGGTTTAGACAATTAAATTAATTTGTAGTTGAAGTTGAGAGGTTTTGAAGTTGAAAGGTTGTCAAGTTGAGAGGTTTGAATGTGTAGAGAGAAGGAGAGAAAATGGATAAATGATTTTTTACAACTTTAAATATGTGGTAGCGCTTTGGTGGTATTTGGAAGTAACTATTAAAATCAAGTGGTATTTTGTAGTAAAAAAGGAGTTGTGGTATTTTGAAGTATTATTTGAGGTGCCCTTAGAAACACCCTAATATTAAGGGTGAAAATTGGCTATGATGATTTGAGCACGTCAATCGTACACCCCAATAAGTTAATGTCAGAAAGAATTGTATAGTTAATATTGTTGGTAACACTAAAGGTAGATATTGGCACAAACTGATTTAGTGGAATGTTGTAAAAAAAAGCATAATATCATGTAGTTAAACAATGAAAATTGTACTGAACCGAATGAAATGGAAAGAAAAAAAATTCATGTAATTGACCACAGATAATATATATATATATATATATATAATCGCCTAAATTATAGGCACACTCTCTCTCTCTTTTCTGGGCTTACCATCAGGTGTCACATGTCCGGTCCGCACTCTTAAAATGCGGACTGGTCCGCACAAGAGCATTATATATATATATATAAATGAAATTTGTGATGAAATTTCATGAATATGATCACCATGGTGAGAAGATCATCTCCAATTTTTTTCATCAAAAAAATCAATAAAAAACCGTTGAGATAAGGTGATATGTAAAAATATGGTATAAATATGCATTTTCGACCGTTGAAATGTTAGCGATCATCTTACCCACTTTTTTATTGAATTTTTTTATGAAACTTCATAGATATGATCACAACAGTGAGAAGATCATATCCATGAAGTTTCATCAAAAAATTCAATCAATAAAGTGGTTGGCACCAACCTAACATTTCAACGGTTGAAAATAGATATTTATACCATTTTTTTACATATCATTTCATCTCAACGGGTTTTTATTGAATTTTTTTATAAAAAAATTGGAGATGATCTTCTAACCGTGGACATCGTATCCATAAAGTTTCATCAAAAAATTCATTTTTTACGATTTTAAAAAAATGATATGTACCAGAGTCTGCACTATAAGGAATCCTTACCGGAGACATTTTGTGTGTGTGTGTATATATATATATATGAACTTATAGTAAAACTTCATTTCGTTAGCAATAGTCGAGACATTTTTGCCTTTTCATTGCATACTAATATTACTTGCACTTAATAGGTGGACAAAAATATTAAATGATATATGTAAATTTTAGTATAATGCTCAGTTTGATACCACATATTTGCCATGGCAAATGAAATTTCTCCACATTTTTACCCACTTTGGTAGTGTTTGATAGGCAGATTTGCCCATGGCAAATTTTGCCCAAATTTGGTCACCTGACCTCAATTTGCCTAAAAATATGGAGAAAATTTGCTTTGGTCCATAGGAGGGAAATATTTGCCCAGAAATGTTGATTTGTTTTGCTCCTTACTTAGATTGTATGTTATTTTACAAAAAATTGTATATTATTAAACTGGACATTTTTATAAAATAAACAGGACATTTTTATAAAATAAGGTTTTCTAAAATGTTTATTTTTTATAACAAAATACAATTTTTTTTAACTGTTTATAAAATTGTTTATAATATTTCAGTTATCTTTTTTTTAAATAAAAATAAATATTTGTCATTACTTTGTGTTAAAAAAACTTGACACTATTTTTATTAAAAAAATTGCACATTTTGAAAAACCTGAACATTTCTAAAAAAATAGTTGGATGTAACTTTTATTTCAAAAATTGTAATTTTTATAAGACATTTTTTAAAAATAGGATTCTATAAAAAGTTTCTATCTTTTTCATAAACAAAATGTTCGACGTTGTTTATAACATTTTTTTTAAGTATTACAAAAAATTGTTTTGTAAAAAAGTTTTAAAAATATCTGTTTTGAAATTTTTTAAAATTGGATGTTATTTTAATTAAAAAATAACTGGACATGGAGAAATTACAAAAATAGTTGGATGTAATTTTTTTTTTAAACTTTATTCTTTATAAGAAAACTTTTTTTTAATAAAATATGATTTTATAAAAAGTTTATAACATTTTTATAAACAAAAGTTGGACGGTGTTTATAATGTTTCAAAAAAAAATGTTAGAAAAACTGTTTTGTAAAATAGTTATAAAAAAACTGTTTTCTTTTTTTTTTAAACTGGAAGTTATTTTAATTAAGAAAAAGAAGCTGAACATTTTTTTTAAATTGCTAGATTTAACTTAAAGACTTTTTGTTTATATATAAAATATAAACTTCTATGAAGTTATGTTAAAAGTGTTTTTTTATTGTTATTATTATTTACGGCTCATTTGATTGGACAAATTGTTTAATTATATAAAATGGTCAATTTAAATAAAGGATCAATTATCAAAAAGTACATCAAATATTTTTTTAATATAGATTTAATCCAAGTCTTTTTATTGGCAAAGTTTGTATTTACAGGATAAATTTTGACTATTAAACAACATGAATAGGTAAATAAGTGTCTTTCAGTAGGCAAACTATGCATATCAAACACAAAAGGATGGCAAATACAGCTTTTTGCCAGCGTAAAGATAAAGCCTATCAAACAGTACAAAATCATCTTTGCCACAGCAAAATTTGCCTATACAAATTTTGCCATCCCAACACTTTTGCCCAACATCAATCAAACGGACCCTAATATTTAATCGTTGGCTAATTTTTCTATTCAAGAAGGATTTTTTATATTTAAAGATTCTCCTAAATATACGAAAGTATCAACTAATCTTTTTTATCAAATATAGTAGGTTTGGGAGAAAATATTCATATATAAATTTTTTAAAATAATAATTTTAATGCTCGCATTTGATTTTTTATTTGTGTAAAAATCTACATAAATATTAGAATTGTTCAAGAGTCATATTAAGATCAAGGTCCTTTGATATTGGACGCCATTTGTTTGTCAGATGCAATATTTAACACCCATTTTTGCCCACGGGGTAAAAATGGTGCCCAATTAACAGGGTAAAAATAGAGGCACCAATTGGATAAACCAATGAGTGCCAAAAGTCAAATCACAAAATATTTTGTGATGAAATATAATTCATCACAAAATAAATTCAGACATATTTCATCACAAGATTGCATATTGTGACAGTTTTACGCAGCGTCATTGGCGTTCATGCATCCTAATTCCTTCCGTTTACTACCGTCCAACTTCTTTGACAAATAAACGTAGCCAACATGGGGCCAATTTAATCATAGACATATGCGTATAAGAATTGAAACATGATGTACTCTTGAATCCAGAATGGCTGCTTGCAGTTATTCTCGTCAATATAATATCCAAAGTAACCTTATTCATACAAGAAATGTACAGCTTGTTACACAACCAACATGCTTAACATTACTAAGGAATAGTTCTGTTGTGTTAATGAAAAAAACTGTGCCAACAACCCCCTTTTGGAAAATAGTAATTGCTAGGGGAGTACAGATCCAAACCAACCCGACGAAACCAAACAATCCAATCCAATTAAAAATCACGTTAAATTGGATCAGATTGAATTTGGTTTTCGGGGAACCGATCTTTATTGGTATAGTTTCGATTTCGTATATGCAAGAACCGATGAAACCGATCCAAACCAAGTATATATAATATGTTAAAAAGAGTAATACGCGTCATAATCTTGTTAGTTAGAATATTTTATTAGTTTGTAGTCTTATACACTTGTCATTTGTATTAGGGTTTGGAGTTTATTATATTTAATTTGATGGATTGGATTAAATATATTGTATTGAATTGGATCTTAAGTCTCCAATTATGGTTTTATCAAGCATGAATTAAAGGAACCGAAACTAATTACAAAAACCGATCCAAAACAATCTTGATCGGATTGAATTCTAGCTTCGGTTTGGATTGGATTGGGTTCTGAAATAGAAAAATCGACTTCAACTGGATTGGATGCGATTCTTTTCAAATAGGTCGATTTTGAACCAAAGTACACCCCTAGTAATTGCGAATTTAGTCAGCATCAACGTTCGTTAGTAATGACATTATTGAACAAAACCACCGGAATTGCACAATTATGCATCCGGTATATTCACCACCAGAACAACCAGAATTGCAATTGCAATAAAAAAAAATAGTAATGGCGTCATTGATCCTGAGTTCAAAAATACCCACTATTTTTTTCATTATCAGACGTAGAATCTTATCATTAGAGAAGAACAATACAAAGATGTGGAGCACGAGTCCGCAAAATCAGGACAGAAGAATAAATAGGACATCCTCCAAAAGGTGGAAAAAACATGAGCTACGAAACTAAAAACTTAAGTATCCCCAAATAAACACTCTTTAAAAGGGACCTCTCCTTTCCAATTCATTTTATATGTACCAAAAATAGGGCACTCTCGAAAGAATTAATCGCCCATTCCCTTTCATTGGATGAATTTTTCAAAATGCTGACGATTTAAGAACCCACAAAGAGATATCGAATCAAGAAATTCTCAATCACTAAAATTACATCTAAAGAAGAAAATAAGCAAATAAGCCCACGAGGATGGAATGACATATGATATTGAGAACAGAACACAGTTTTTAGTCTCCTGTCTATTCATCTTCCCAAAATCTAATCCAATCTTACTTCTCAACTTTGGGGAGAATATATTTGAGAAAAGAGTCCAAAACCATGTGAAATTGATTTCCACATGTTAAGTTAACCCATCTCCACCATTTTAAAATCTCAACTATTGCCATGAGACCGTATTTGCTCCGTATGATAAGCTCATAGTGATAGCCAATCATATTTTTTCTCTAAGTCACCAATTCCCAACTCTCTTCGTTTTAGAACACCTTCCACAACTCATTAAATGGTCTTTTTTACTGCCCACTTCCCAGCCCATAAAAAATCTTACTAATGTCTAGAAAAAACAGTGATAAGTTGATAACAAAGGAAAAAGAAAACGAACTGAGTGATTAGTCAAAAAGAACGAGACTCTCAATTATAAGGATTTTTGTAATAACCGGTTCCAAAAAAGAAACGGATCTCGGCACATGTCCATTTAATTCAAAGGCCACGGCCCAATAACACATCCAACCCCATTTGCCAAGCTGTTCAGTTTATCTTTTCTTTTCCCACCTCAAATCCATTGATTAGATTTTTTTCATATGCTCTCTCCATGATTCTACTCAAAACATCCGCCACGAGTAAAAAGAGAGAAGGGGAAAAAAGTACCTCTAGGTCTCCCATTTACTATCACCAAAATAGTCATCAAACTCGTGTATTTCCAAATCCAAATTCTCCACGTCTTTCCAAACCCTTTCTGTTCCAATGATTAATCTATAAATTCCCAATATGTGACCAAAGGTTTTCTCAAATTCAATTATAAAGACCAATATCTCTTCCTTTTTTTAACATCGTTCCCTTTTCAACCACTGTTAATATCTCATCCCTAACAGTCTCATCCTCATGTCCTTAAATTTCCCGATCCAATTATTCCAACCAATATTTCTTATTACTCTCATAAGACTCCAATCAAGTCCTAAGTCAAAACTTCCTTTATCTGTAAAGATTATCAAAGAAATTCACTACTTCCCAAACAATCTCATCCTCAAATTCTTAAATTTTCCCATCTTCCATCTCCAATTCATAAATGAACCTGTTCGTTTTCCATTACTAACCAATATAGGGAACAATTGCGTATTATTACCCCATTTACGGGTCCAGGATATTTATTATAGGATTTCAAGGGGAATTTATCCCATTTTAAAGGGTTACAAACTAACCAAAGCTTCTCGTCTAAAAGATGAAAACATATCTTCCCATCTTCTGGACACGAGGAATCTATCAAAACTCTGGAACATGCTAGATACCCGCCCCCCACTCCAGAAAAAGAATATATAAATAACAGTAAAAAATAAAAACACAAAAAAAATGAATTAAATCGTTATAAGTATAAATTTCCCCATTTTGCTTCTCCAGTAGACATATCAAAAGGTTCCAAGCTCTTGTTTGCCCTTAGTCCAGCCTAGCGGTCAGGCGTTCAATTCCCCCTCCCCTCCCCTCCTAAAAATAAAATTAGAAAGGAAAAATGTTCCCTCCTCAACACCATCGATCCCCACACAATCCATACAACCTTCGCAAGTTCCTGCCACAATTCTTCAATACTTAAAAGGTCCATAGGTGGGCTGCCCCATCCTCGAGCTTGGTTCAATGGAAGTGGGTACAAATCCAACTCTGTAACCACCCTAACATAACATCCCAAATTATCGATAATCACCCTAGCTTACCTATTGAAGGTAAGCAAAGCCATTCTTTAACTATATATATCTCCAAACACTACCCAAATTGTTCCTATCGACCGATAAATTCTCTTTGTTTCTTGCAAAATGACAATAACATTTTTTCTAGACAAATTACTTCTTTTTTCTTTTATCCAAATCCTCCAACATAACAGCTGACTATCCAATAATACACAAGCTGATCCTTTTTTACACACTATACCCCCGCCCCCTTCATATTTCACAGCAAAATCCAATCCCTTTGATTCCCTCGGCCCTATTTGTCCACTCCTTTTTTTACAACAGCTTCATTAATTGTAAGGTAACTATGTACATCAGGGAGGATGAGGAGTCCTCAAAATTACAACAAAAGAGACCGACCAAAATAAACGTCAAAAAGAAAATCAAACGAGAGGCAAAATATGACCAACCACAAATTCGCTCCCTCCGCCCCAAAATAATCAATTGTAACAGATCAGCAAGGAACTGCAGTTAACTGTGACATTTCTCAAATTAGCATTTAGCACCTCACATGTGTCCTTCCCAAACCTTCCATCTTATTGTCATCCAGAATTAAAGGGAGTGTCTTTGAACAATTATAATTAAGAAGTCCAAAGAGATGCTACAAACTTAACTCTCATATTGTTCCTTCTCTCCTCTTCCTTTGAATATTTTATTGTTGCGCTCATTCCATATATTCCAAAAGATTGCTAACACCGTACATCTCCATATAAACATAAAACTTTTGAATCATCCCCCAAGTCCCTTGGTTGCCAAATGACCACATCCAATGGTATAAGTGGTAAAGTCCTCACCATCTCAAATTCCTCAAACACTTTCCTCAGTGAACAATGTATAAGAATATGGTTCAAGCTTTCCCCAATTTTCATGCATAAACAACACAAGTCTGGAGATAGGAGTCTGGAGATAGGAGAGTGAAAGGTCTCCTCTTTTGGAGCATATCACAAGCATGGACCTTTTCATCAGCAACAAGCCAAGCAAACATCTTAATTTTTAACAGGATTCCATCTGCCCAAATTGCCTTGAAATGTGGAAATAAATTAACGGAGGGATCATCACAATAATACTGGAAATAGGGTTTGCAAGAGAACCCAAAATTATCCAACCTCCATCTTCTTTCATCCCTCACCCCCGACTTGATATAAACCCCATCAATAAAGCCCGATAAAGAAATGAAGTCCAAAATTTCATGATCATTCAAATTTCTTCGAAATGATAAGCTCCAAATGCAAATGAATTAGAATCCAAAGACGCAATGGATTTAATTTTATCCAACGAGAGGCCATACAACCAAGGGAAGTGGTATTGGAAAGAACACTCTCCCTCCCAGACTTCCTCCCCCAAAAGAATGAAGAGTCTCAGCTCCCACCTTCAATGAGACACCTAAGAAATTACTCAATCCCGGATGAGATAAACTTCCAACGAGACACCTACTTTTTTGGAATCCCACCCGTTTACACAAGACCCATGTTTTTGCTGGATTATAGCACAACAAAGAGAAGCTATTTCTTCAGGGAGTCTCCATAACCATTTCGCTACTAAGGCTTTGTTTTTAAGGATTAAGTTCCCAATTCCCAAAGCTCTGTCCACTCCACTTTTTCCATGTTTTTTTTATTGCTTGCTTGAATTTCTGATGGTTGGAAAAACTTTCAGATTAATGTTTTCGGACAAAACCTGAAAACTCTCCCTTTTTTTTTGTGGGGGGGGGGGGGGGGGGTTGGCTGGGGTAATGCAAAAATAACTTTGGAGTTTAGGAAAAACGTGATGTTTCAAAAGTTGCAATGTTAACCATAAATTTCGAAAATTGATTCAATTAAACCCACCGTTACATTGTCGTGGGTAGATTTCACGAAGATGCTGATAAGGATCCAATGTCGCAAAATTGATTGTACTGTCCAATAAGTTACTGACACTTGGCCAAAAAATATCCTCTTTTCTGAATAAACATAATATTCCCTCGAGTTTAACATTAAAGAATTCCAAAAAAAGGAACAGAAAAGGGAAACCAATAGAATCGTCCCCCAACTCCCCCAAAAAAAAAAAAAAATCAATTCCCCTCTCTCACTCTCTACCCTCCTTACTCCCACGGTTTCCATCCCCTAGTGCCTCAACCACTCCCGTCGATGCAAAATCCCCACCGCCGGCATTGAATCACCATCATCACAAACGGATCGGAGAACCGCCACCCCAAATTTCTCTCTCTCTCTATCTATATATATAAGGAGTGGGTTTTTTTACTGTTTCATAAACAGTAAATAGAGGTGAGGATTTTGCACCTGCTTGAAGATCCTACGATTGATATGCTTTATGAGATGTGGTCTTTCATAAGAACTCGGGATATTTACAACATATCTGGTGAAAATAGATGGTTGGATTAAAGCTCATAACAGCTGGCCACTTTAATTTGAACACAACACAGTTAACAACGCACTCTCAACTTCACCTCTCTCGAGCCCCAACTCTGAAGAAAAAAACTCTCATCATCAAGGTCTCTCTCTCTCTCTCTGAAAATGGTTTCTAACCTGGACCTCTCCCTATCTTTATCTCTCTCTTTCTCTTACAATGGCGGTATGTTTTCACACATACTTTGTCTTCTCTTCCCTTACTTACATATTGGGTTTTGTGTTGTTTTATGTTTGGGAGTAATAGCTCTCGATAGTGGTATCTCTATATCCTGATATCTTCGCATTCTCACCCTATAATCTTTTGATTTTGAGTTTCTAAGGTGTAAAGTACCTAGGGCTTCCCTCCCACCTGTTTTGCACGTTTATTTATGATTTAGTATGTTTTGGTGTAATGTGTTGAATCAAACATCAACCCTCTACTTTTTCTAACACTATTTTTTCTCACTCTATTTCTTTGTTGCACCTTAGGTGTTTGAAAAATGGGCAAGTGGTTATTCAATTACAGTTTGGTGAAAAATCTAAGAGCAAATGTTAAGGTATGTTAATTGCTTATTCTGGATTGTGCGTTGGCATGCAAAACTTAGTTTTGATTTGTTTGAGTAATATATCATGATTAAAAAATGGTTGAAGTCTGTTTGTTCTTTCTCATATTTCTGTTTGCATATGTTTTTCCAGAAAAATGGTGTGAGAAAAGGTGTACGTGTGTTTGCTTTTGTTTTAAATATATGTATTTTCGTGTTTCCTAATTATACACTTTGTGCTTTTTGTTCATTTCAAGTGGTAATCCAAGACCAAACAATTTGGGACTTCATCTTTATGGGATGACATATATGCGGTGAGCCAAATCAACATTTAGATTTGTTTTACATCTTTTTGGGATCTTAATATTCTATATGAGATAAACGGCGACATAATGCCGATAAGTAGAACACTGATAAATTTATTACCATTTGTTATTATTTTTTTCTTTGTTTCTTTTCATTTGGCTAATTTTAATTCCACTTTGTTTGTTTGTTTGAAGATTCGTTACGTTTTTCTTTATTTACGGGGCTTATTGTAGTATATAATTTTATTGGTTAAGAGTTTACATTTATTTTTTTCAATGAAACATTTCTTTGACTAAAATAATCTAATTAATGCTTTTTATTGAGACTCAGTTTCTGCTATTGTTTGCTCAAATGTCCAACACAGTTTCTTTTAGTATGCTTATGTCCCACGATGTTAGTGTAGGTAAGGAGTTTAATTGATATGTCTAATAGTTTTGTTTTACTACTATTAATTGATATGTCTAATAGTTTTGTTTTACTACTATTATTTGCACAGATTTATGATTTTGACACTTCAGTCATAGTTCACAAGAGATACAGGTTGAAAAACTTTCTAACTTTCTGCTTAATTTTCTACTGGAGAATTTAGGCAAGTCAAAATCTAGAGGTCAAGTATATTTGAGTGAAAAATATGGTAATTCATTTCTATTGGTAGTGTTCCTTTTTTTTAATAATTCGATCTATTTGTAAGTTTGTAAACACGTGTCGACATTACTTATGGACTGTAAGTGTCCCTACTCAATGATTCATTTTGTTAGTAAATCTGTAGACATTATTTTTTAAATCAATTACTCAAATTTTTGGCTTACAACTGTTGTATTAATAATTGCAGAATAAACGAAATAACCCAAATTTGAAATAGATAAAATTAGAAGGACTTATCGATCGAGGTTTGTGTTCGACACAAAGTCCTAAAGGTGAAATTGCTCGCTGATATTTGTAGCTGTCAGCCTCGTGAACATACACCTCCCAGGATTCAACGATGAGATTTACACACCAGCGTGTTAAATCTTTGAACTCTCAGGATACTCCAGCACTCCCAGAAAATTAACGAAAATAAGAAAGTAGCAAAATTATTTTTGCAGAGAAAGTGATTTGCAGAAAATAGCAAAAGTATTTTTGCAGATAACGTGAGAGAGATTTTTTGATACTTTTTTGACTCTGTAACCTTTTCTTAAATAAGGGAAATGGTAAAAAACGTGGGTAGAGGTTTTTAGCCAACTAACCCACTAATATCTCCACTAACAGCTATAGTGGAAGAAATAGTCAAAGACTTAAAACGGTTTAAAAATTAAAACGATTTAATGCATATTAGAAATCCCCAAGAGCCCAAGGCCCAAGGCCCAATCTTTGACCCTAAATAATTAGTGTGCTCCCTAGGACTTGAACCCAAGACCTCATGCACACACCCCCACTAACTTACCACTTGGCCACTCCCACTAACTTATTTACTTTATTCAAAATAAATATATATACTATACCCAACAACAACTTCGTATTTTATATAGATTTCCGTTCATCCAGCATATATTTATACTTATTCCTATGTCTGCTCTGTTTTGTTCACCCTTATGATAAATGAAGAAATAGGCGAGGATTATGACAAACAGTTATTCACTTGGATTCTTTTTTCGGTTCGATTCGTACCCTTTGAAATTTATTTAGGTTCTTATATAAAATTGATTTTCTTCCTCTTCACTGTTCGTAAGGCAAAGCGTGCATCTCACAAGTTATCCTCCTGCTCCTGTGTGGTCAGAGTTCACGTAGTTGAATCAGCTTTGGTCTCCACGTTAGTATTCAAGTGAGATTCTTGATTATCAAAGCGGAAGTGTTTCATCAAATTTAGTAGATAAGACAAAAATAAAAATCAAATCCCTACACTGACACAGCTGTTTGGGTGGTTTCAGTAGTACATCAGGGTTCAATATCAGGTATACCCATCTATCACTTTGTTTCTCTAATATGTTTTCAAAACACCAATTTAAGGTTTACATTTTCTCAATATAAATGTTTGCGTTCATATTTTTCGGGTTCAAGCGTTTTCCCAGGGCTTAATTCTTATAATCAAAATGGGGTTAAGATTTCTGGCTTCAAAATAAAGCTCATGGTTTTAGATTCTGGGGGAAGAATGTTTTCAAACTTGCTATTTGTAGGGAAGTGTGTGAGTTTTAGATTATTTATTTTAATAAATTTGATT